>CM031240.1:94860716-95263216 GCA_018340775.1 Taxus wallichiana var. yunnanensis
CATGAACTGTTTTCTTATTTGATTCAGACTTCAGTCGATACCTTGCTGTTTTCACTTGTTAAAAATGATACTGTTGGAATTCTTGAATGTACAGTATATTCCAACTTCTTTATAAGTTTTGTCATGAGTAATATATGTTATTGTTGTTGTTGGACTTCTTGAAATGAAAATATGTTTTGGCTTCTGTAGAAGTACAGCCATGAATACTATTTGTTATTGAATTCCGTTGGAATCCTTGAGTAGATAGTATTTTTGACTTCTGTAGAAGCTATGAATGAGAATACTTGTTAGTTTAGACTCAGTTGGAGCCCTGGAAAAGTATCTGGTATATCTATTTCTGTTGCTTTGTTTTGAATACTGTTGCTTAGCAGTGAATATCACTGGTACAGACTCAGTTGGAATTCTTTTTATGTTTCGTATGTTTCGTCTTCTGCTTAAGCTTAGTTTCGAATGTTGATGTTTAGTTGAGATTACTTAAGATATTGGTTCAGTTGGAATCCTTGATATGTATCTTGAATTACGAATTTTGTAGAAGTTTTGCTGTGAGTACTATTGGGATTCTTGAACTGTTGTCACATGAAATCAACTTCAATCTAAGCCTTGTTATGAGCACTAGTTGTATGTGATACTGTTGGAGATCTCGATATGTTGCGAGTTGGCTCGATTCTCGATTTAAACCCTCGTTGTGCATGCATATCGTTCAGACTCCTTAACATTCTTGTGTTCCTTTCTGTTCACTTCTGTGGAAATTTAAAGGAAGGGTTTTCTTTACAAACTTTACTCGGTTTGAGACCCTGTTGTATTCCGTAGTAGCTTGGCTTAGGATGAAACTTTGAGGAAAATACTGATATGGAATTTCGGCTTCTGTGAAGACCTTGTTGTGATTATTTTTCTTGAAAACGACTTCTAATATAAGTCATGGCTGTATTATCATAAGGATTTGTTTCAGTTAAATGAAGTTGTGCATGTTTGTGTTAGATTCAGTATGAATGTCACTATATATGCATAAGGAAACATCATTTGTTTTAATGTTATCTAGCCTCTTGTTTGACTGTGATAAAGAGGTTGTTCTTTTGATTTCGGCTTTGGATTTAAGTCCTTGCTGTGTTAGTAGGGATTAGATTGAGCTGTATGTTGCTGAGTGTTTCGACTCAGTGGGATTGATGTTGTGATTGTGCATGGTTACGTCTTCTGTTATTGTGATTATCTAGTCTTGTGCTTGACTGAGATAAAGAGTTAATAGTTGTGCCTTGAAAAGCGATGGCGTTGGATATTTTCTATTTTGTTGAATAATATGGAAAGCTATGTTAATTCTATTTGTTGGATTATTTATTACTGCCTTGCCATGAGGGCTATTGTATTGCTCAGTAAGCTACAGGTAATTTTTATACTTGAATTTTTGACGAACTGTAGTTCTTCCTGTGGTCTCGACTTGCTTAGTCGCATGCGTATAATGTGAATGCATTACTCTTGAGAGGACGGTACAGTCATGAGCATGAAAGGAAGGGAAATCTGAATGTCTTGGTTTCTTTCTCTTCTGCTGTAATGTATATGTTGATATATTTATATTTAACTGTTGGAATTGTTTTAACATACTGATGGATTCATGAATTATTATGATATTCATTTTATTATGTTGAATGTAATGGTGCATGTCGATGTTTGTTGTCCTTGGGATTCGATGGATAGTTGTTTTGGATACATTTGTTCTTCTTGGTCACTTATATTTATGAAGAAATATCTGAAAAGTATCTAGGACTATTTAGTAACTATAATATGAGTTACGCGTTTATAGTCATGTTTGAATTACAAAAGAGCATAGTCAAAATATGTCTACATGTTTGGTGAAATGATTTCATTTAAACAGGTTGTTCAATGAGAGCAATTGGTGGATTGCATTTGTTTTAAGAGTTAGTGCTTATCATGCTCGGCCACCGAACCGACCCGTGTTGACAATTTTTATAGATGGCTGCCGTAAGTGGTAAAGGCACGCAGATCTGATATGATGTTTAGATTGTTTAATTTGGTTTTACGATGAACTTCAATTTGATTATCTAAATGTACTACTTGAAGAAAGATGTTCTTTGGCTGTTGAGTATTGTATCAAATATGCTTTGAATGAAATAAATGTATTTAATTAGCCTTGAAAGGAATGAAAAGAGGTATTTGTTACTTATGTGTTTGTATTTGTATCTTGATGGTTTGATCTTCTTCGGTTCGAATGATCTTAAGAGCATTGTTATTATTGTATAACTGGAGACTTTTGTGATTATCTAAGTAAGCTTGCAAGGTTATGTGACTGAATACTTAAGATTGTTAGTAGTTCTATTAAGATCTATCTAAAGCTAAATTGGAATTTAGATCACTATCTTTCAGGAAGCTAAGGTTAAAATAAACCTGAGCAGGAAGCTAAACGAGCTGAATAAATTATTACTTCCTAGTCTTGATCTAAGTCAAGACAATGTTTAATTGGACTCTTAATCACTATATCTCGATGCTAATAAGTAAGATATAATTTCAGTTATGAGAACTGATATAAACCTAAAAAGGGTATGGTTAGCAATCTCATGTGAAGATTATGGGTTATTGTCCAATTTCGTTGATTTAGATTTATGTTTTTCTATGAACTCCTTGATAGGACCTCAATCTTATTAAACTTCTCTTGTGTAATGGGTTTTATTAAGAAAGGTAATTCTAAGGTGAGGAACCCAAGGACTGGGAAAGACTACCCTTAAGGGAGTGACTGATAGTATAATTTTAACTCAACGTAAGTAACACCTTAAAATTTAGTAGATCTTATTGAGGTAGATTTGAAGGTTGATGGCACAATTCGATTGCAGGGTTGTACCTTTGAGAAGATTAGGATCTTCTCAAAGATACAACAATGCAGGTGACTTATGGCGACACCCTTCGCATTGATCGTTAAGATTTACACCTTAAACTCAAACAAGTTTTACTCTGGGACTGATTAGGAATTTGGTCATGTTATAAGGCTGCCCCAAGAGACTCGAGGTATCTTGACACACTGGGTTAACTAGGGTTGACCCAGTATGTCAGCATATCCCTAGTCCCCGGGAGCATCCTTATAACGTTGTCATTTTACTAATCCATTCCTGAGTGAA
Source organism: Taxus wallichiana var. yunnanensis (assembly GCA_018340775.1). NCBI lineage: Eukaryota > Viridiplantae > Streptophyta > Pinopsida > Cupressales > Taxaceae > Taxus > Taxus wallichiana. Next base: position 94,863,839 of record CM031240.1, read on the forward strand.
TAACTTGGGGCAGGAGAGACTGTCAGAAGTCAGTATAAGACATTCTACATAACATAGGAATGGGGTGAAGGACGTATTCCAGATTGACGAGTATGCCATCAAGGAATACGAGACATAAGTAGTATGTTTCAAATCTTTGGCCAAAGTATCGCAAGCTGCTGATTGCGTTGTCCTATGTCACCTAGTCTAAGGGACGAGATGCCGATGAATAATGGTAACAATTATTCGAGATAGGTTCCTTGGATAGAGCATTCTAATCCCGATTAGGGAAGAGAACCGCAAGAGTGAGGTGTTAAAATAAAAATGCCAACTCTTGATACTCATGAATAGATCGGTGAATTACCGAGTCATGGAATGAATATATCGGAGGTACTCTAAGTCATTACAGCTGCATATGGTTATCTGTTATGAGAATGGTTGTTTGATTTGTGAGTTCTAAATTATGTATTTAGAACTAGGAAGCATTTATCAAAAAAAAATTTACTTGTTCTAATGTACTGAAATGGGGACGTTACATCTTGGTATCAGAGCTGAAGGTTGCAGCTCTTGGACCTATTGTGTCCATAATCTGATAAAAACCTAAATTTTCTAGTAACATAAAATGGTTAGAACAAGGTGGAACGTTGCGAATAATGCTCCACCCGAAGGAGGTGCAAAAACAACCCAAAATTGATGAGATCCTTTGTGCCTGTTGGACACAAGAGATCATTTAGCTATACTTGAACAGCAGGTGATGGGAAATGAGGAGGATGATGAAGCTGGTAATAACAATCAGCAACCTCCTGAGGACAACCCCGATATGGGTGTTGATATTAATGCTGGAAATGCACCTATCCAACCAAAAAACAAAAAGGCCAGGTTGGCAGTAGAACTCACTAATGATATAAAAAGGATAAGCCCACCTAAATATGATGGAACCACATTAGGAGATGGAGCTGAGAACTGCTCAAATAAATTGAGAAGTACTTTGCAATAAGAAATTTCTCAGAGGAAACCAAAGCTATTTGGGGAGCCTATCAACTTTCCCATGAACCATCTTTGTGGTGGGATAGCCGTAAAGCTGAGCTAAATATTGATGAGACCAATGTTACTTGGGATCAATTTAAAGGCTATTTTAGGCAACGTTGGCTGCCACAACTTTTCTATGATCATAAAATGACAGAATTCTAGAACTTAGCTCAAGGGAAGCTAACGGTAACTGAATACTGGGAGCGGTTTACAAAACTCCTCAAGTATGTACCGCAATATCAAACTGACGAGAAGTTCAAAATACGAAAATTCATCATGGGACTAAATCCCGTGATAGGAGGAGAGGTCGATGTTCACATCCCAACCACTATGGAAGGAGTTGTTGAAAAGGCCATACGACAAGAATAGAAATTAAAGGCTATTTCTGCTCATAAAGAGGAAGTGCGGAAGAAGATTGCAAACCCTTCTTCAACTTCACTTGCACCCAAAAAGGGACCATGGAAAAGTTTTGAAAGCAGTAAGTTTCCAGGGGATAATAGTAAGAAAGCAGTAGCAAATAAGCTTGTTGGAAATGTAAGGGATAATTTTGCCAAAAATTATAACAATGGGCAGAAGCCCTATGGAGGACAACGTGATAATTACAAGGCTGGAGGAAATTTTGAGCCTAAAAAGGGACCTGTAGGAGGCTGCTACAATTGTGGCAAAGACCACTACGCAAATCAGTGCCCTTTGAAGAAGGATGATCGTAATCAGCAGCATAAGATACATGCTGCAGTAGCAGACAAGCAAGCTGAAAAGCAAGTGACACCTATAGAAGTTCCGGGTAAGTTATTTGGCATACCTGTCACTATTATTTTTGATACAGGAGCTAATGAATGTTTTATTTCTAATAAACTTACTTCTAAACTTAAGAGAAAAGCTAGAAAAATGGATAAATCTTGGACTGTACAGTATGGTAATAACTCTGTTCATACAGTGAGTATGTGTCTTTTTGGGGTAGTCCTTGACTTACCTAACTTTTCCATGGAAGTTGACCTCTATGTTACACCTTTGGGGTCTTACGACATTGTCATTGGTGTCAATTGGTTAGCTGACCATAAAGCAAAAGTAGACTGCTATGAAAAGAATATAAAATGTTTAGATGATTGGCTGAAATCAGCAGAGATTCAAGGTGTGAAACGGGAAATTTCAGTTAGAAAACTGTCAGCTATGCAGCTTAAAAAGGCTAAAAACAAAGGATGTACCCTTTATGTAGTAAAGATATCTGAATTTTCAGAAGAAGATGGTGATTCCATGAAACGATTTCCTCTATTACAAAGTTTCAAGGATGTTTTTCCTGAGGAATTACCAGGTTACCACCCAAGAGGGAATTTGAATTCACCATCGAAATAAAACCAGAACGGAACCTATTTTCAAAGCACCTTATCGGATGACTACTACGAGTTAGTTGAGCTTAAGTCACAATTGCAAGAACTTTTGTCTAAAGGTTTGATTAGACCAAGTGTTTCACCTTGGGGAGCGCCAGTAATATTTGTGAAAAAGAAGGATGGAACACTTAGGCTATGTATTGATTATCGGATGTTGAATAAAGCAACAATCAAGAATAGATACCCACTTCCAAGGATCGACGATCTATTTGATCAGATGCGTGGGGCAATGGTTTATTCTAAGATAGATCTTCGATCTGGTTATCATCAGTTAAGGATTAGAGAAGAAGATATTCATAAAACAACTTTCTGAACAAGGTACAGACATTATGAATTCACGGTTCTACCTTTTGGATTAACTAATGCACCCACAAATTTTATGAACTTAATGAATAATATCTTTCAAGAATATTTGGACAAGTTTGTACTTGTATTCTTGGATGATATTCTCATTTATTCTAAAAGTGTTGAGGAGCACAATGAGCATTTGAAGATAGTTTTGGGAATTTTGAGAAAAAGAAAGTTGTATGGTAAGTTATCCAAATGTTCTTTCTTTGATTCAGAAGTTCACTATTTGGGTCATGTCATTAGCAAGGAAGGAATTGCTGTAGATCCTTCAAAAATAGTGGCAATAACTGAGTGGCTTGCACTAAAGAATGTGCACGAAGTAAATAGCTTCATGGGTCTTGCTGGTTATTATAGAAAATTTGTTAAGGATTTTTCTAAAATAGCTGCACCGATAACTTCATTGCAGAAAAAGGATAAGAAATTTATTTGGAATGATAAGTGTGAAACTGCTTTCAAAAGTCTGAAAAGCCAGTTGACTTCCGCACCTATATTATCTCGTACTGCACCTAATGGGAGCTTTATCTTGTTGTAATGGATGCTTCGGGAAGGCCTAGGAGGTGTTTTGTTACAAAATGATCAAGTCATAGCATATGAAAGTAGAAAACTTAAGTTACATGAGTTGAATTATTCTCCTCATGATTTGGAGCTTGCGCCATTGTTCATGCGCTTCAAGTTTGGAGACACTATTTACTTGGGAAACCTTTTGAGTTGAAAACCCAGATCACTTAGGACTGAAATATATTTTTACTCAGCCTAATCTGAATGCCGAGACAGAGAATGTGGTTAGATTTTTTATCTCAATACAATTTTGATATTAGCTACATCAAAGGGAAAGAGAATAGAGTAGCGAGATGCTCTAAGTCGTAGGAAGCACATTTCTGCTCTTATAACATTAAGAACTCGGTTTAAGGATGAGGTAAAGAGTGCCTCGAGAATCGATACATACTTTCGGCCAAGTAAAAGCAAACTTGCTGCGAACCTAATGATGAAAGGTATAAGGGCTTTCATTTTGATAACGAAGGAATCTTACGTTATGAAAATAGGGTATACGTACCTATCTATTTGAACGATTTGAGAAAGAAGTTGTTAGTTGAATTTCATAATTCACCTTTCTCTGGACACCCGTATCACAAAAATGCTTGCTGATCAAACAGAAATACTTTTGGAAAAGGTATGAAAAAGGATGTCATGGATTTTGTGAATCATTGTCTGGAATGTCGGCGAGTTAAGGAAGAACACATGCACCTTGCTTTCAAGTTATATCCTCATAGCATACCGCAGTACAAATGGCAAGTCATAATCATGGACTTTGTACAAGGGTTACCTATGTCTAGGAATAAACATGATGTTATCCTGGTAGTTGTAGATAACTAACTAAGGTAGCTCATTTCATCGCTGGAAATCTAAAGGATGATTCACCAGTGCTGGCCAAAAGATTCGTACATGAAATTTTTAGGTTACATGGTGTACCAGAATTGATTATATTTGACAGGGATCCTAGAATGACATCAAGATTTTGGCAAACGCTTAATACAACTCTTGGAACGAAACTAAACTTCAGTTCTACATATCATCCGGAAATAGATGGACAAACTGAGAGAGTAAATCAAGTGTTGGAAGACATGTTGCGAATGTATTGCATGGATCAATAGTATAAATGGGAAGAGTATCTTCCCTTAGTTGAATTTGCATACAACAACACTTATCACTCATCTCTCAAAATGGCACCATTTGAAGCACTTTATGGAAGGAAGTGCAGAACCCCTGTTAGCTGGGATAGTGTTGAGGATAGAGTGGTAATTGGACGAGAGATCCTCACTGAAATGGAATAGCAAGTTAAGCTGATTCGTGAATGATTAAAGGAAGCAGCAGATAGGCAGAAGAGCTATGCTGACCTTAAGTGGGTTGATCGAAGGTTTGACCTAGGTGAGAAGGTTTTTCTTCGAGTTAAACCCAGAAAGAGTTCTATAACTTTTGGCAAGGCTACCAAGTTGTCACCTTGTTTCGTGGGACCTTTCAAATTGTCAAAATAATCAATCCTGTAGCTTATCGATTAGCATTACCACCTGCTTTATCTCACATGCATGATGTTTTCCATATTTCTTTGCTTAAGAAATACGTTTGAGATCTCACACATGTTTTAAATTTGAATTCCTTGCAGTCCAAGACCTAGGAATAATCATGGTTAAACCCACACGAGTGCCGAAACTCACCAATTGCATTTGAGAAATCGTGAAATACAACAATGTAAGGTCCAAAGTGGGACCATTTTAACGAAGAAAGTGCAACTTGGGAAAATCTGGAAGAGATGAAAATTGCTTTTCCTTTTCTTTTTCAACAGGATGAAATCATTGACAAAACATTTTTTTATGAACTTATCTTTTTCATGATCATATGAAAGGCAGATTGAGGAAAACATTATTCAGGCTGAATAAAATGTATCGTGACATTGATTTCTGGAACTATTCAAGTTGGAAATAGTCACATTGTTTTGTGAACTAATAAATTGGTTGACCTGAAGGTTAATCAAATATGTAATCATCGGGACGATGAATCTTTTAGGAGGGAAGCATGTAACACTCTGAACTCTTGTTACTTCCTCCTGAGCATTCAAGTGTTGATATATGATTTCTTACGTAAAAGGGACATTTTCCTTTGATTGTGAAGTCATGCTTGATATGGATTGTATATTCTTTACTCTTGAAGATTTTTGACTGAGCCAGGATATGCTTGGACTCTTTTATATCTTTCATTTTTGCACCTGAGTTTAATCTGATTTTGGAATAAATTGTGGATTTACCCGTCTATATGACTCAGCCTTGGATCAATGGCATTGATCCAAGAGATGTTTTAAGTTTATTCTGGATGAACAAAAATTATAGACCTTACGAAGGTTGCAAGGTCCGAATGTGTGGAATGAGCAATTCAAGAGCTAACTCAGGCTGATCTTGTTAAATGAATTGGTTCCCAATATCGTAATATCAGGAAGGTCTTGATCTTGAGACAGTAATAAATTCAGATACATTTATACTACTATCTTATTATCAGTGCTGCAATGAATCCTTTTCGTGAATGTATATTTGTTGGTTCTTATACTGAACGATTCTAATTATTAGACCTAAACTGGATTTATTAAGGTTAATAACCTATGGGTTGGATTAGTGTTAATCTAACCTAGCCCTAAGCTATAAGCTAAATGTTCCTAAGGTTAGCAACCTAGCACTAAGGAAGTTAGACTAAGTATCACCTTATGATCTAACCTATGTTTCTAACCTAACTAATGTTAGTGGGGAAAGGGACCTATGAAGGGGTGCGAGCCATGGGCGTAGTTTCTATGGCATTAAATGAAGGGGATAAGCATGAAGGACAAGGATTTAGCTGAGGTTTCAAACGGCCATCGAGGTTGACGTGGCAGAGTCGCCAAATCTAGAAATGGTCTTTGGATTGTTTTTGTCCATCGCCAACTATGGCGGTCGGTGGCAATGGAGATTGAGTGGGAATTTTAGAGTTAATGCAATTAATGAACTCGGTTTCCGAGCTCGGATTTCTCGGGAAGACATGCAAAATGGAAAACTGGTTGTTTGTTTGGTTTTCCATGTGCTCCGGTTTTCCCTCTGTTTGATCACTGGTTCTTCGAACCAGTCTACTTGGTGTTGCATGGCAACTATGAGAATAACTAGCTCTTTTCTCTATCGAGGAAAGTTTATAAAGCATGGAAATAACAAATTATTGTTGTTGAAACTAACGTGGAAGAAGAGGAGAAGGCTCGAGCTATTTCAGAGGTCTTCTTCAGATTTTTAAGTGACATTACCAGGCATTTTAGGCCCTAACTTTTAAAAATTTGGCTTTCCTTCAAATGATTTCATTAGAACAACTCTGTTCAGATGATTTTTGGGTTCAGTTGGTTTTTATGGTAGCTTGTATGAATTCGTTTGCTGTATCTTCTTACTGGCTCGATTTTTCAGTGAACCCTTGATGGGTGTGCATTTTGTTTCATACAGTTGTATTATCTTGCTGTGTTTTGCATTTCGGTTAGATTTCGTAGAAATGCTTGCAAAGATAATATACGAATTCAGCTCTGTGGAAGTCCATGAATTGTTTTCTTGTTTGATTCAGACTTCAGTCGATACCTTGTTGTTTTCACTTGTTGAAAATGATACTGTTGGAATTCTTGAATGTACAATATATTCCGACTTCTTTATAAGTTTTGTCGTGAGTAATATATGTTATTGTTGCTGGTGGACTTCTTGAAATGAAAATATGTTTTGACTTCTGTAGAAGTACAGCCATGAATACTATATGTTATTGAATTCCGTTGGAATCCTTGAGTAGATAGTATTTTTGACTTCTGTAGAAGCTATGAATGAGAATACTTGTTAGTTTAGACTCAGTTGGAGCCCTGGAAAAGTATCTGGTATATCTATTTCTATTGCTTTATTTTGAATATTGTTGCTTAACAGTGAATATCACTGGTACAGACTCAATTGGAATTCTTTTTATGTTTCATATGTTTCGTCTTCTGCTTAAGCTTAGTTTCGAATGCTGATGTTTAGTTGAGATTACTTAAGATATTGGTTCAGTTGGAATCCTTGATATGTATCTTGAATTACGACTTTTGTAGAAGTTTTGCTGTGAGTACTATTGGGATTCTTGAACTGTTGTCGCATGAAATCAACTTTAATCTAAGCCTTGTTATGAGCACTAGTTGTATGTGATACGGTTGGAGATCTCGATATGTTGCGAGTTGGCTCGAATCTTGATTTAAACCCTCGTTGTGCATGCATATCGTTCATCAATCCTTCTTAACATTCTTGTGTTCCTTTCTATTCGCTTCTGTGGAAATTTAAAGGAAGGGTTTTCTTTACAAACTTTACTCGGATTGAGATCCTATTGTATTCCGTAGTAGCTTGGCTTAGGATGAAATTTTGAGGAAAATACTGATATGGAATTTCAGCTTCTGTGAAGACCTTGTTGTGATTATTTTTCTTGAAAACAACTTCTAATATAAGTCATGGCTGTATTATCATAAGGATTTGTTTCAGTTAAATGAAGTTGTGCATGTTTGTGTTAGATTCAGTATGAATGTCACTATATATGCATAAGGAAACATCATTTGTTTTAATGTTATCTAGCCTCTTGTTTGACTGTGATAAAGAGGTTGTTCTTTTGATTTCAGCTTTGGATTTAAGTCCTTGCTGTGTTAGTAGGGATTAGATTGAGTTGTATGTTGCTGAGTGTTTCGACTCAGTGGGATTGATGTTGTGATTGTGCATGGTTACGTCTTCTGTTATTGTGATTATCTAGTCTTGTGCTTGACTGAGATAAAGAGTTAATAGTTGTGCCTTGACAAGCGATGGCGTTGGATATTTTCTCGTTTGTTGAATAATATGGAAAGCTATGTTAAGTCTATTTGTTGGATTATTTATTACTGCCTTGCCATGAGGGCTATTGTATTGCTCAGTAAGCTACAGGTAATTTTTATACTTGAATTTTTGACGAACTGTAGTTCTTCCTGTGGTCTCGACTGGCTTAGTCGCATGCGTATAATGTGAATGCATTACTCTTGAGAGGATGGTACAGTCATGAGCATGATTGGAAGGGAAATCTGAATGTCTCGGTTTCTTTCTCTTCTGCTGTAATGTATATGTTGATATATTTATATTTAACTGTTGGAATTGTTTTAACATACTGATGGATTCATGAATTGTTATGATATTCATTTTATTATGTTGAATGTAATGGTCTGTCGGATGTTTGTTGTCCTTGGGATTCAGATGGATAGTTGTTTTGGATACATTTGTTCTTCTTGGTCACTTATATTTATGAAGAAATATCTGAAAAGTATCTAGGACTATTTAGTAACTATAATATGAGTTACGCGTTTATAGTCATGTTTGAATTACAAAAGAGCATAGTCTGAAATATGTCTACATGTTTGGTGAAATGATTTCATTTAAACAGGTTGTTCAATGAGAGCAATTGGTGGATTGCATTTGTTTTAAGAGTTAGTGCTTATCATGCTCAGTTCACCGAACTGACCCGTGTTGACAATTTTTGCAGATGGCTGCCGTAAGTGGTAAAGGCACGCAGATCTGATATGATGTTCAGATTGTTTAATTTGGTTTTACGATGAACTTCAATTTGATTATCTAAATGTACTACTTGAAGAAAGATGTTCTTTGGCTGTTGAGTATTGTATCAAATATGCTGAATGAAATAAATGTATTTGATTAGCCTTGAAAGGAATGAAAAGAGGTATTTGTTACTTATGTGTTTGTATTCGTATCTTGATGGTTTGATCTTCTTCGGTTCGAATGATCTTAAGAGCATTGTTATTATTGTATAACTGGAGACTTTTGTGATTATCTAAGTAAGCTTGCAAGGTTATCTGACTGAATACTTAAGATTGTTAGTAGTTCTATTAAGATCTATCTAAAGCTAAATTGGAATTTAGATCATTGTCTTTCGGGAAGCTAAGGTTAAAATAAACCTGAGCAAGAAGCTAAACGAGCTGGATAAATTATCACTTCCTAGTCTTGATCTAAGTCAAGACAATGTTTAATTGGACTCTTAATCACTATATCTCAATGCTAATAAGTAAGATATAATTTTAGTTATGAGAACTGATATAAACCTAAAAAGGGTATGGTTAGCAATCTCATGTGAAGATTATGGGTTATTGTCCAATTTCGTTGATTTAGATTTATGTTTTTCTATGAACTCCTTGATAGGACCTCAATCTTATTAAACTTCTCTTGTGTAATGGGTTTTATTAAGAAAGGTAATTCTAAGGTGAGGAACCCAAGGACTGGGAAAGACTACCCTTAAGGGAGCGACTGATAGTATAATTTTAACTCAACGTAAGTAACACCTTAAAATTTAGTAGATCTTATCGAGGTGGATTTGAAGGTTGATGGCACAAGTCGATTGCAGGGTTGTACCTTCGAGAAGATTAGGATCTTCTCAAAGATACAACAATGCAGGTGACTTATGGCGACACCCTTCGCATTGATCGTTAAGATTTACACCTTAAACTCGAACAAGTTTTACTCTGGGACTGATTAGGAATGTGGTCATGTTATAAGGCTGCCCCAGGAGACTCGGGGTATCTTGACACACTGGGTTAACTAGGGTTGACCCAGTATGTCAGCATATCCCTAGTCCCCAGGAGCATCCTTATAACGTTGTCATTTTACTAATCCATTCCTGAGTGAATAACTTGGGGCAGGAGAGACTGTCAGAAGTCAGTATAAGACATTCTACATAACATAGGAATGGGGTGAAGGACATATTCCAGATTGACGAGTATGTCGTCAAGGAATACGAGACATAAGCAGGTATGTTTCAAATCTTTGGCCAAAGTATTGCAAGCTGCCGATTGCGTTGTCTATGTCACCTAGTCTAAGGGACGAGATGCCGATGAATAATGGTAACAATTATTCGAGATAGGTTCCTTGGATAGAGCATTACAATCCCAGTTAGGGAAGAGAACCACAAGAGTGAGGTGTTAAAATAATAACGCCAACTCTTGATACTCATGAGTAGATTGGTGAATTAATGAGTCATGGAATGAATAGATCGGAGGTACTACGAGTCATTACAATGTATATGGTTATACTGTATAAGAATGGTTGTTTGATTTGTGATTTCTAAATTATGTATTTAGAACTAGGAAGCATTTATAAAAAAAAATTACTTGTTCTAATGTACTTTGAAATGGGGACGTTACACACGAGCAACACTCGTTATCTCCTCCACCCATAAAGGAGCACCTATCCATTCCTCCCCTCATAGAGGAACTCCCATCATCCATTCCACCCATCATAGACCTGGTAGGGATACCCTTGCCTCTTGGCGAGCATTCTCCATCCGCTACCCGACATCCAACAGACCTACTTTCAGCTCTCTTACCCATGGAAGCTGAAACTGGCTGATTCCCCATCTCCAAGATTCATTTTACGGGAATTCCCATTAGGTCTTCACTAGCTCCACCCACAAACATGCCATTCTCATGTTTGGCTGATCACTTAGAGTATGTGGATAGAGCCTTGTTATGGGGGTACCTCTTACTCCCTGTCTCAACACAAATGCAGAGATCCCTCAATGACACCTCCACTATCTACCCAAGCACATTTCCACCCATTAAACCACATACAACCACTGTTGTTGCAACCCCTTCTATGATACCCATTAGCACTCACACCACACCCTTACCCATAACCTGACCTATGCCTAAACCCAAACCCATACCCATAATATTTACCTCCACTAAACCTATTACCACTTTAGGGGTTACCCCGACCACCAGCCTTACTCATCCACCTATTAAACTAGATTTAGCTACATCCTCCAAAACCACACCTACTCCGACACCCAAGCTAAAGAAACAAACTCATCAACCTCATACCCTTACTGCACCAATCACACCCGCACTTGTCCCATCTACCTTAAGACCTCAGCTGCCTAACATGGTCAAGCACCCCTCACCCATTCCTGCCTCACAAATCTCTAACCTACCTAGTCACACAACATGACTCATACCCACACCTGCAACCTCTTTACCACCAATACCTTTGATACCTTCAGCCATTGCTTCACTACCTACTACACTTCAGTCATTGTCCCTCACACCCCAAGCACGACCCACATCATCTACCTTCATAGCACCCCCATTATCCCCATGGGTAACTCACCCTCTTCCTCCATCTACTTTTCCTTATAGACCTCGTATGCCTACATCACCTTTACCCAAGAAGGTGCACCCCAAAAACAAAACCCTACTACCCCATAACAAGGTAGTCAAAACAAAACCACACCCACCTACCCATCCATCTACTATACCCCTACCCAAACGAACCCGACCGATACCTCAAACCACACCAAAGCACCTAAACCCATAGCTCAACCTATTCCTACTCTTCCAAAAATAATTCCTAGACAACCAACCATACCTACACCCAAACCCACATTTACTTCCCATTGTGATCCACTAGCAGGGTCTTATGCCAAGATTTTAACCAACCTCCTTGAGACTTTTGTTATTACATTACCACCACTTTGACCTTACGACCCCCTCAAACCCAAGCCAAAAGGGTTTGATGATACCAAAATTGTGCATACCATCGTGTGCCAGGGCACAATGTGGAGAACTGTAAGGCCTTGAAAACCATCCTTATCCAATTGTGTCCACCCAAAACCAAATTTGATGATGACGACCTTCTCGGATGAGGAGCCTACTTCACCTCCGCACCCATTCCCACACCACCAACTCAACAAACACAACATCCACCCTCACAGCCCAGAACCACACACAAAATTTGAAATTAACATGGTTCACATCAGAGAACTTGCCACACCACCACCCAAATGTCATTGTGCCCAACTGACCTCACAAGGCTTTTCTCCTCCCATAGGTTTTTTCCCTTCATGTCATTATACCACTTACCCTACACCCTCTCCATTTGACAAATTCCCTCAAATCAACATGGTACACATCACTACACGTGTGCAAAAGGGTAAAGAAAAGGCAGTTGACCCACCAACCAATCCTATACCTAACATACCATCTGCACCCATACCTAAGATAACTATCCGCGGCCCCACATACCCCATTTCTAATGGCGTCACAAATCACACCATGCTCAAAAAATTACACCAATCACCCCTCAAAATTTCCTTATATGACCTCATCCAAACCTCAAAATCCCATTAGCAAGCCCTCATGGAGGTTCTTCAATCTATGGAGGTTTTACCCAATGATCCTACACCCGTAGCATCCATTATCACACCCCATTATGTAGCCTCTCTCACCAAATTACCACCCTCATCCTCACCTCACCTTATTCACCAAGTGACCTCCCTTAGTTTCTTAGAGGCAGAGATCACGCCATACCAAAATGATTACCCAGGACCCAACCTTTTCATCTCTCGTACACATTGATGACATGCAGTACGTGTGTGATGATTGATGGAGGCACTAGCATTAACATTATTTCATCCCATGCATTTTCTCAAATGCACATACCTAAAAATTACATGCACAAACATTTGGTCATGTTGCGTTCGTTGATGACGCTATCACCTCCACACTAGGCACTATCATCCTTCACATTCGCATGGGCCCCCACAATGTTCCAGAATTGTTTTATGTTTTGGAGGGGGAATTCCAATATAAGTTGTTCCTCGGTAGACCACGGATTCATGTTATGGGTTGCATTCCTTCCACTTTACATCATTGTGTAAAGTTTGAACACGAAGGACACACTTATACCATTCGAGCTAATCCATCACATTTCAACACATGCAACATGTTTTACCAACCCAATGATCTACTCATACCGCTTAATCTATCTACTTCCACAACCAATACCGCTTCACCTACACCTACACCCACACCTACTAGTACGGATGTTGCTTTCACCACACATACCTTCTCCATACCTACCACTACTATAACCTCCAAGGCTGACCCATTAGCTACCCAATCCATTAACACCAACTCCGTGTCGACCTCCGACACATCGTCCATACTAGCTACCCACATACCAACCATCGATCCCTTAGAAGGTGTTTTTCAATGCCTCACTCGGCGGAGTATCGCCTATATAAGCGTCAACACATTCTCGTACTCCACGTGAGTATGGAAGCCTTCACCAACACCCTTGCTATGATCACCGTATAGGAGAATGCCTCCTTTATGGTCCTCCTCATCTTTGTACTAGTCTCACCTATGGGGGACTTGATACTACCACCTACACACCTGAACCACCTTCACAACCCCACCCATTTTCTGCTAACTTCCAATCACTTACCAATCACCATTTCACCCACACCTTCCTACACCATTGTGTGTGGAAGGGTTTTGGTTTCAACTTTTATGAGCAGGGTCGCCATACCATTATTCCATGTACCACCTGCAAACATAATGACCATAGTGGTATCGGATTCCCTAAACCTTCTACCAAATAGGCCCGCATTGAATTCATTGAGGACCCTAGCCCTTCTCCACCTTCATCACCCCTCACCGATGGAGTCGATGGATCCTGAATCTATCCCTCCTAAAAAAAAATTCATAAACACCATTTCCTTGGGGCCTTTGACTTATCAATGCGAAGGCAAGGCCCCTTCCACTCTTCCATTCCTGTATCTTGAGATGATCGACGATGACACACCGACCATTAACGTCATTCAATGTCAGGATGATGAATCCATACTCACCTACCTTGGTGTAGAAGACTCATATATTCAACGGTCATTACCCTATGAGATGCAAACCATGTTGAATGAATTGACTATCAAGATCAACATTCATACTCAGGACAACCCGCACATCCTAAAGATCAGACAATCTTTAGATCTTTGTTGAACAAGAAGCCCTCACTTATTTTCTCTCGAAATCATAACCACAATTTTGCTCTGGTCTTACATGTAAATGCACTCGTATTGACTCCACCATAGTGGTCCACAATATCGTAACCATTCCTGATGCCAAACCTATCAAACAAAAGATGAGGAAAATGTACCCTCACATTGCTCTTCTCGTCAAACAATAACTTTAGCACCTTCTTTTATTTCCTTCATCTTACCCATTGATTATCCTTGTTGGATTTCTAACATTTTCCCCTCGTCACTAAAGCATCAAGGGGACTCTGCATTTGCATGGACTTTCACGACCTCAATCTCGCCCGCCCGAAAGATGACTTTCCCTTGCTCGGTATTGATCAAATAGTAGACCTTACCATGGGTCATGAAATGCTCTTGCTCATGGATGGTTTCTCAGGTTATAACAAAATTTTACTTTCCCTAGAAGATCAGCACAAGACCGTAGTCATTACCCCTTGGGGGACCTTCTACTATCAAGTCATGCCTTTTGACCTTAAAAACACCGGTGCTACATATCGGTGTCTTTATGACGTACATCTTCCATGATATTATGCATCACATATTGGAAGATTACGTGGATGATCTCTTGGCTGAATCTAAATGCCACATCGAGCACCTCGTTGTCCTCAAAACCATCTTTGACCGCCTCATTAAATATTGCATCCACCTTTAGCCTAAAAAGTGTGTCTTCACGGTTCTCTCAGGAAAGCTCCTGGGATTTATCATTTCCTTACGTGGTATAGAAGTTGACCCAACAAAAGTCAAGGCCATTCTGGAAATGCCTCCGCCCACAAACCTCAAACAACTCCGTAGCCTGCAAGGTAAATTGTAGTCCATTCACCAATTTATTTCCCAACTCTCTGACCATTGTCAACCATTTCATCATCTAGCTTAGGAAGGATGTCTCCTTTAAATGGGATGATGACTGTCACAAATCTTTTGAGGCCTTAAAACAATACCTTCTCCAACCACCCATACTTATCCCACCTAAAGACGACCAACCTTTTTACCTATACATATCAGCTACCGATCACTCCTTGGGAGCCATGCTTGCTCATCATGATGAACAACATAGGGAACATGTAGTTTATTATATAAGCCATACCCTTATAGACTACAAAACCTGATACACTCACCCTGAAAAATTGTGCTTAGCCTTAGTTTTCATTGCCACCAAACTCTGCCATTACCTACTCAACCACAAAACCTATGTTGTGACCAACACCGACCCTTTACACATCATGTACGCTAAACCTTATCAAAATCAGTACACCGCATGATGGCTTATGCTTTTAGCTGATCTTGACCTTGAATTCATCCACCAAAAGTCCATTAAGGGGCCTGGGCTATCATCAACAACTAGCTGACGCACCTATTGCTAGGGACCAACCCTCGAACTTTGATTTCCCTGACGAATCCATTGCTCACCTCTCTTTGGATGACGACCCTTACCAAATGACCTTATTCTTCGACGGTTCCAAATGTCAGTGTGGGGGTGGTGCAGGCATTATTCTCATTCCTCTTGATGGTGAACCCATACCCTTATCATTTAAACTTGACTTCGAATGCACCAACAATATTACCGAATACGAAGCACTCGTATTGGGTCTCATGACTACCTATGCCTTAGACATTAAGTCCATTAATATCTTTGGTGATTCTCAACTGGTAGTAAACCAAGTCAATGGTGTTTATCAATGTCATAATGAAATAATTCAAGAATACAAATGCTATGTCGGCATCATGTTGACTACCTTTGACCGCTATAAAATTCAAACCGTTTTGTGATCCACCAATAAATTCATGGATACCATGGCCTACCTCGCTTCTCAAATACCCACTTCACCCGACGGTTCGGCATCTTTATTACTTGTAAAATGCATACGTATACCTTATTATAAATATTGTTGTATTAACCTCGTCCAAACTACCACACTGAACACACTTTGGTATAAGCAGCTTGCAGACTACCTTTCCCTTTCTATATTGCCTTCTGATCTCACACAAAATGGACAGTGCACCTTTCTCAAAAAGGCCTCTCGTTATGTCATCATGGGTGGCCTTCTCTATAAACAAGGATTCAATGGTATTCTCTTACGATGCCTCACCAGCTATGAAATCCCTTATACCATTAAAGAAGTTCACGATGGCATATGTGGAGGTCACTTCAATGGCCTTGCTGTTGCTAAGCGTATTCTTCACCTAGGCTATTACTGGCCGACCCTTAATCATGATTTTTGTGACTATGTCAAACGCTGCATGAAATTTCAACAACATTCCAACCTTCATCATACACAAATTCATGCCTTACAAGTCGCTCGTGACCTTTGGCCATTCTCTCAATGGGGTTTGGATCTTGTTAGAGAAATCAATCCTCATTCTTCCCAATGCCATCAATTGATCATAAGCGCAACCGAATACTACACAAAATGGGTAGAAGCCATACGACTAATTTCCATGAAATCTAAGAAAATATGTGAGTTTATTAACCATCCCATCATTTTTCACTTTGGTGTCCCTCATCGCCTCATCGGTGACAACGGAAAACAATTCAAAAACAAAACACTTTGTAAAAACTTTACGATGCCTTCACATTTAACTTAGTTTCTCCTAACCTTATTACCCACAAACCAATGGAAAGGCCAAATCCACTAACAAAACCCTCAACAAAAATCTCATGAAAGTGGTTGACGATACTAGGAAGGATTAGCATACGCACATTCCTTTCACCCTATGGGCATACTAGCACTATTATTCGCACCTCCACTATAGCCACACCCTTTTCTCTAGTCTACAATATAGAGGCTATTTTTCCTCTCGAAGTCCAGATCCCCTCACTCCGCATTTCTCTCCATGACATGCTTATTGATGATGACTTTCGTTAGGACCGCTTGGCACAACTGGAGTTATTAGATGAACATCGTCTTAATGCTCTAGATCACCTCCAAGTCTATCAAAAATGCATCAAGCGTGCCTATGAAAACGTGTTCATGAACACACCTTCCAAGTTGGTGACCTTGTTTTGAAATAAAATCAACATGTAACCAAAGTAGAGAAAATAAAATGGGGAAAATTTTCTCCTAATTGGCTTGGAACATACATTACAACTCATACATATGGATTAGGTGCCTATCATTTTCATCGCTTAAGGGTAAACCCGAACTGAGCCCCTTAATGCATGACATCTTCTATGGTTCTACTGTTGACCTCTAGTCCTACATCACTATTTATCTAGTTCATGTTCGTCCCTTGAGCACCATTTACCTTTTCCACACCTCATCACCAATGAATAAACAAGGATCGTGTGATTACCCATCCCCCTTTTGTCTTTTCTTAAATATGTGCACCACAACTCTACACATGGCATGATTCTCATGGATACTTTTCATCTTCTTTTTAGATGAGATCCCATGGTCATTCACCTTTTCCTTCTCAACAAGAACCAAATGCTTCGTTATAGTCTCGTCCATGACTTAAAAGCCAAAAAAAACAAAACAAGATGAATCCCTCATAAAGACATCTTCCAAAATAAGGGATCAACTCCTTGAGTCAAACTTCCAATATAAAATATGAATCCCTCGAAAGGACATCTTCTGCCCTCAATTGTCACTATAAGTAGACTACGCCCTCGAAGGATAGCTATAAAAAGCTCACAACTCTGTACATAGTTTTTTCCAAAAGAAGACTATTGTTTCTCAAAATCAAAATTCATAAGCTTCCCGCATCGATCAGCTTCGTGAAGACCTCAAAGAGACATATACTCATCCCATATAGACTTCCCACATCGATCAGTCTATCTAAAAGTCAAAAAAAAGAAAAATAATAATAATAATAATAATACGCCTTTTCATCATGGACTTGCCTATTGTGATCTTGGCTCTATTGCCCAAGGCATTCTACTTCCCATTTTATGACCTAATTACCTACACCTCCTTACCCATTGTCTTTTCACTTCATACCTCAAGGGACCTACTGAACCTATGACATTTTTTTGATCATGTGACTCTTCGTCACTTTTAGAATTATCAATCATGTAATGTCTTTAGGGTCTTACATTCATTAGCCTATCTATAGATGTGTTTCATACGTTTTGATCCTTTCCAATTGGGTGGCTTTCTTGCCCCCTCTTATCTTTTCTCTTCTTCATTACCTTTTGGTCTTCTTATACGAACTTAGTCCTTGATGCTTACCTTTTGGGGTCATCCTCCCCTTTCACCATAGTTTCCCTCACCTGCAACATTTTTTACTATCAACTACCTCCACCTATTAAACCCAAACCCACAACATGACCAAAAACCTCCCAACTCATTTTCATCTTCTTCCCTAGCTTATGGGAGAACTACATCGGTTTGAGGTCCCTTTTCATCGGGACTATGTAGGTAGCACTTCCAGGGCATGGGGCCCTGGAAGGTTAGCTCGACCACTCTTTACCCTAACCATTTTCCCCACCATTACTTAATTTCATGTTCATCTCAAAAACCTTGACATTTGAACCATATCCCACATACCTTTTACCACTTATATTATTTCACATTTTCATACATAACCAACATTTTTCACATTTTACACTATCTCATGCATTTACATTGCCATTTGTTACCAAAATACCAAAATGAACATCCATGCCTAAACCGACCTAACTCGATCCATGCCTAAACTAACCTGACTTGATCCATGCCTAAACCGACCTGACTTGATCCATGCCTAAACCGACTTGACTCGATCCATGCCTAAACTGACCTGACTCAATCCATGCCTAAACCGACCTGACTCGATCCATGCCTATGACCTGACTCTATCATGCCTAGCTCATCTATTTTCCATCCATATCATAATAAAGTAAAACTCGTACACATCACAATAACATCACCTGAATATCATCTATCTCCTCATATATACATGTGTGTATCAATACAATGTACACCCGTATCACATAAATGTGTATCTCAATAAACATGCCTATCTCATCATGGCTATCATCTCAAAAATGTCGGCACGTAGGCCGATATACTATAAATAATCATCATCAGCTTGTAGGCCACTATCTAATACAAAAATGTCTTCATCTCGCAGGCCGATTATCATGTACAAAAAAAAATACAATATCTCTTCGGCACGTAGGCTGGTATAATATATCATACATAAAAAAATGACTTGGCACACATGCTAGTCCACAACAAATCACTATGTCTCTCCCAACCCCTCTGTTGTACCTATTTGGGGTCCGGCACCTGCCTCACCTCCTGTTGATGGCCCCTCACCTAGAGCTGGCCTCTACACACTAGTGACCTCATCACAACCCTATCCCAGGGCTTTCCGGCCCCCTATGCTCTCAACACTATGAGTGTGGGATCTAATCCTCTCACTGGAGGCCTGTTGTGCTCTGTACTCGGCATAGGAGGGCACATCTAGCCCAACAGCTAGCAAATGATCATGGTAATACCATGCCTCTCCTAGGGCATCCTTGAACCTAGCCATGGGCACTTTGTCATGGTGATGCCATGGGTCCCACTACCTGCGTAGGTACCTGTACAATGGGACCCTATCCCTAAACCTACACTGAGCCTGTACTGGTGCTAGAGCCTAAGTCGGCCTTGGAATCTATGCCTGTGCCTATAGCTAGGCCTGCAGGGTAGTAATTTATGCTTGTGCTACTGTCAGCTATCCTTACAGGACCGTCACACATCCACTGTCTATGGCTAACTAACTAGCCTGTAAAACTTGAACCTACGCTATAGGGGTGGCTATCTCTCTGCATATCCCTACCTCTTCCCCGTGTACTACCTATCCTGCCCGGCTGAGCCTATAGCATCACTATCTGGGCCTATAATGTGGCAATATGTGCCTCTGTACCTTTCAATTACCCTTGCATGATACCAAGCAACATCACCAACGTAGCCACCTGCCCCTGTAAGGCGTCTCTCTGAACTGTGATGGTGGCTAAGTCTAGCATCCTAGCCTTGGTGGTATAGATCTCAGCTATGCCACCCACCACTACCTATACCCATCTGCAACCCCAACATCATCAATCTGAGTATCTACATGTTGCTCCTCCTATCTAGTTGGCACTGTGGGTCATGGTGGAGACATAGGTCTCTCCACATCATCTCTCTGGTACTATGCTTATGGAAGCTGGAGCGGTACATCCTGCACTAATCCAAACTGTTGTCTAACCTACTCTATGTATATCTACTCATGCTCTCTCACTCTCCTTCCCTCTATCCACAAATATATCTGTAGCTAGCTCCATGGCCATCTATCTGTATGAAGGGAAGCCCACATACGGTGTCCAAATGACATCCACCCTAGAAAGCCCCTCCAACAACCTCTTGTAATAAGCTACATCATGCATAGCTCTGACACCTCGAGCCTCTCCCATAGCCGGTACCCATCGCCTGTACCCCACTCTCAAAGCTCTCTATGGGAATGCATCTACTTGGGGCATCCCCACTAGTTGAACACAAACAATGTGCTTGTATGCCTAGCAATGTAGTAATATAATGTAGCAGATGCTAAACCTCTGCAGTTGCCCGTAGGCCCATAGCTCTATATACACCTGTGTCAGTAATGCAGGTGCCCATGATGATCGTGTCCGATGTATCATCATGTCATGGAGGACTCCCATCAGTGACCTTGGGAACCTCCCACCCTCTGCATCTGGTAGTGTGAAGTAGCACACTGCCTCCATCATAAGTACCACTAACCTCATCTCCTCTCGATGAGCTCTATACATCACTCCATAGCTCATGCTAGCACTATGGAACATCAGGTCTGCTGCACCCTCACCAAAAATGGGTGCCAGTAACTCCTCAGATGCCTCTAAAGAGATAGAATAAACTTGGGCCCCCAATATGGGCAACCGCAGGATCCTGTATACATCCTCCAGGGTGATCGTCATCTCCCCGTCGGCAAATGGAAGGTATTGGTCACCAAGTCCCATCTATCGATGAGGGCAACCATAAGACTCACCTCCTAGAATACATGCCGGTAGCACCTCACCCCTATCAATCCCACCTCTACCACATACTACCACTCCGCCTACATCATGCTTTCCCATACTCTCAATAACAAGGGTGGCACCTGGGCTCTCATCTACAGCTCATCTCTCACCTACATCCCACAAAGGCACTGTATTAGTATACCTCTCCCAACTTACCCATTTTACCTATCTAACCTAACCCTCACCTAAACCTACCCAAACCTAAGGTTAACCGACCACGGTCTCCCCCATGACCACGGTCTCCCTTGACTGGCATCGGTCACTGTTCTTGTGACCGGCACCAGTCACTACCCACCGCCGTCGGCCACAAGTTGACCGATGTCGGTCAGCATCACGCCACGCCCGCCCCACTTTGCCCCACTTTCCAAGACTACATTTTCCCTTCTTTGACATTCTACCCACCCAAATCCCTCTTTACACCCTTAATTGTTCCTACATTACCCTTTTGCCCCACCCCTTACCATCCCCTATTACCTTTTCCCTCTCTTTTTCCCATTTTGAAATTCTTCCCCCAAACCCTCCCCATTTTTTATATATATTTTATACATCAAATTAACTCAACCATCAAAACCAAAGGTTCAAATCCTACGATCTCGTCACTTTGCCATCATGGTGGAACCTTCTACCTCTCGCATTTGCTCCTCTCTCGAAGCCCTTTCGGCCTCTGCCAAATCCTCAACTACACAACCACTCCTCAGCCACATGAATCATGCCACCTGATCTCACAGCCCCACCTCTCACTCACCCACTCTCACCTATGTGGCTCGCCACCCAAGCTCTCTACGCTATACTCTTTTTTCCTCTTCCTCCTTTTCTCTCTTCTTGTCCTTTTCTCCTTTTCCAACTGCACCAATGACTTTTTCAAACGTGGGTTTTCCACTTTTTATACACTACCCGACCCGACCGACATCGGTTAACCCTTGACCACCGCTTCTGGTCTGATGCCTTAGACTACCGCCATCGGTTCATATAGACCGATGTCGGTTACCCTGCATACTCATTACCCTCTCATTTACCTCATTTTCCTTACCTCCCTTTTCTTTTTCCCTCCCTACACCTACTTGAACCACTTTACCTTCACCTCTGGCCCTCCACCTTCTTCAACCTCCTCACATCCACTATTGACGCTTTATTATTTTACCCCTACCTTAGCCTTACCCATGCCATGATCTTGATATTTGGACCTAGACCATCGCTAGTGGCCTTTTACCTCATATGTTTGCTATACCTTGCGAGATCTTTACACTGTGTTGTTGACCTAATGACCTTACCTAGCCTATTGCTGTGACCGTTTATCCTGACCCTACCTTTGGTGTACTAGAACATACCTAAATTTTCTTGCACCTAACCTACGTTGTGTTTCCTGACCTTATCCTATACCTTGGATACTATCTTAACTTCACCCTTGTTTGGATAAACCTATCGACCTTAGACGATGTAGAGTTTTCCTACTCTTCAACCCAAGATGGCGTGTTGCAGTTTATATGTGTGTGTGTGTTTGACTACTGCTACTTTTGACCTTGACCCATTACCTAGATTGCCTAAGTAGACCTTTCACCATCTTCCCCTAACACCGTTTACCTTTTCTTCACATTTACCTTTTATCAAACCACTCACCACTTCAGCTAGCCTAGTTTTTTTTGATTCTGGTTTGAGGGGGATCACCTTCACCCTCACATGGGCTAACCACACCTTATTTTTTTTAGCATCACTTACCAATACAAGCTACACAACAAAAAGGGGAAAAATGTAGACACTAAAATTAGGTCACACTCCCCCTTCGTCCTTTGACATATAAGCCCCCCTTTTATTACATCTACCTAGCCATGGCCCCCTTCACCTCACTAGTATTAATTTAATTAATTTAATTAAATTAACTCATTATCCTCACCATATTTATTATTTAAATAATACCTACACATATAGTTCACTTAGACACCTCACCAAGTTAACTCAATTTAAGACCTATTCTTAGCAAGTTACCATAACTAACTAAGACTTACCCAAACCCTAAAAATAAATGCCTACACTCCCTCTAACCACATTCCTACATGATCATAGAAGCTCCCAGTCCAATTCATGGGATAATGACACAAGATCCAAGGAAATCAGGAGGATCTCCCTAAGTTTAGTAAACCTAGGAAATCCCACCTTGACCACATCGGTTACCCCTAACCGTCACCGGTTAAGCTTTAATCTTTGTCGGTTACCCCTTTTAACTCCTAAACTACCTTATTCTCAAGGTTGGAAAACATTGGGAGAAATTGGATGAGCAAGAATGAAATCTCAAAAAGATAACACATATTCAGAGAGCCAATTCCAGCAAGAACTCACATCCAAGGAAGGAGATTGAGCATCTTCTCCTACACAACCATCCTAGCCACGATCTCATTTATCCAAGAAAAGTGGAGTGTCCATGCAGCCTATACAAAATATTTTCTTCAGTTAGTAATCACTTGCAGCCTCCAAATCCATCATCACCACCTCCATCCTTCACACACGGACCTTCAGGAATGAAATCGAAGTAAGTATAATGTCATAATTTCCTTGTTATTTCATTTCATCATTATTTTATCATTCATTGTTTATCTTGCTCCCTATTGACCTTCTCCAACATTTTCACCTCCATATACCCATTAAAACCTTACAAACACCTAATCCATTCACCTAATACCTCATCTCGACCAACCAAAGTCCTTTGTGAAATCACTGAGGAGACCTAAAGCTTGTTTTATGACATTTTCAGATCTCACAATAACCGGCACCGGTTACACCTAACCGCCGTCAGTCACCCTTGATCAACACTTTGGTCACTATATTTTCCCACACAACCTAGAACAGAGACCTGCCCACCTAATTTCATCTCATTCTCATTCACCTGACCTACCCAAGACCTTTATCAGACCTGCAGAACCTAGAACCCACCATTTGACCTGTGGATTCTATTCTAGCTTAGCATGTTAGATTAGATATGTTTTCTTATTGTGTTTTAAGTGAGATACCTAAATCATTTTAAAATAACAATAGGATTTACCTTGTTTTTAGCATTAATTTGTTTAAAATAGTGGACTGACAGCCATCTAAGAAGTACCATACTTCCTGGATCTAGCTCACGCTAGGCAGTTCACTGCCCATATGTTTTAATTCTTTCTGGTGGTCTTGCTTTCATTACAGGTAGTTCCTCCTAGCCAAAAGGAAGCTCTCATGGTCAGTTGTGGATTCAAAATTCATACGTGTGCAATAACCCATCAACCGACATTTGAACAGGTATTCCTCCTACGCCTGTTACCCTATTTGTTTCGTCAACGATTCAAAGAAATAATCTAAGAAAAAGGTGAAACACTTTCCTACACCTCCCGCCTACACTGTTGAATGGTCTACATGTAAATTCTCTACTTCTTCATCATCCACTAAGTATACCATTTTTCCCTTTTCTTTCTCAAGGAAAGCATGCTAAATTAATGTGGCATCTGTCTCTATTTATTCAACAAAACATGCTCCTGAATCTCCTTTATCAAATAAATCTTGAATGATTTATTCCACCTTGCACTATCCCCCATAGTTAAGTGATTTATGACCTTTAATGCATCTTCCATTAGAGGTTTAGTAGAGAAGAATTCAAACGTCTAGGTCATTCATGTAATTAAATCCTCCCAATTTCCAAGATCTCTATGGATTTCTACATATACATATCAAGCATGTTTGCAGCCTTGTAAAGTGGAATAAAACTTGTCCACCCATAGCGAAGGTGGTAAATTTTCTTGTCCCTCCGTCCGCAGTCTCTCACACTATTAAACGTGGTCTTTGAACAAGTTGATTACTATGGTAAGTACATATTTAAGTAGGTGTATTTCTCTGAATAACCTAGTAGCAAGAGAAATCCTAATTTCATTCCATCCTACAAGATTATCCTCGAGAACCAACCACCGGTGTATGGTATATGCTAGCATACTCTATCTCTCCAACTAGTCTATCCACTATTCCTCCATGGAACACAGGAAAAGCATAGGGTATCATTCTACGGTGTAACGAGGTACCAATTTGTTACCTTTTTCTTGATACAATGTGGTCTTTTGTCCCTAGTAAATATGTTCTTTACTTTACACCCTACCAATTCATAAGTGCTATGAGCCCAATTATCACAAGCAATACTTGTAGTATCGCTAATAGACTATGCATCCTCCCACTAAAGGATTCTTTCTTTAGATGGATCATGCACCTTGGGGTCCCGGAGGGCACACACATAATTCCTATTTAGGTCTTCCTCACTCAAGGGATTAACATAGGGCATAGATTTTCCATCTGTTAATGGGATGATAACCCTTTTGTCCTTGTTTTAAAATCTTATATAGCCATTTTTGAGCCAAGGACCAAGGACACATTATTTGCATAACACAAAGGATGGCCTAGTAGATCTAAGAAGCTATCTGCCTCTTGCCATCGCTAAGACCTCAAAATCTCCAGTGAACTTGGCTCCTTGTATGCTAATGAAGGCATATTTTAAAACTCTAATGGGAGTGGCCTTAATCCAGTTAGCCATGAACAAAACATTCAAAGATGGATACAATGGAGGTCTCCCCATTTTTACCCATGCATCTAGGGTAAGCACATTGACTTCTACACCTTTATCAATCAATATATTACTCAAAAGCCACCCATGCAAAACAGTGTTTAGCATGATCTCCTTGTCATAATCTAGGCTATGAAGGAGAAGATTTTCATGTAGGATCTTTCGTCTAGTCTCAATACTTGCATGCAGAGTGTTTCCCTTTAACCAATTCCCTAACAGTGGAATGATATTCTCCTGGCACAACATCTTGCACACTTCTTTCAAATCATCCATATCAGATTGGACCATCTTTGATGCTCCTTTAAATATTATATTTCACCCTACAAATTTATAAGTACCTCCATGGTTTCTTCATAAACCTCCTTCTAATGGGAAATATTTGGGTACCGTGCATGTAGAACCTCCTCCTAATTAATGGTAGGCTTTTGCTGCAATGCTTCTTTGCACGCGTCGGTTCGGCGTGGGTAGTGATCCTTACTTGCAATGCCTCATATTCACTTCCAACTTGGGCATCCACGATTTTCCACAACGAATTGTATCCTAACCATCCCTACACATTTGTTTTCTTGTTTATTCTTCTTACTAAGATATTCATACAAGTCTGGGAATTCCTCATAACTATGATTCTTTCCACAAAAATAACATGTAATATTTTGAGGACACTCATGCTTGTAGTGGTCGAGAGAGCTGCATGTATAACATGTTCTGCAGGGAACTCTCCTTGTCCACTACCACAACCTATTCCTACGAATCCACCATGGTATCCTCAACCTCTGTCATAACCACCTTCAAAATTCCCTTCACTCTCGATCATAGCACGCATGATTATGATCATGATCCTAGTGTTTTTTCTCACCTTTAGATTTATCTCAAAACTCCCCTGTCTGTCACACACCAATGTATATATCATCATGGATCTGACCAATTAGTTGGAAGTCTTCCATGTCATGAGTTGTGGACCTACAAATTTTACAGTAATAAGATATGTTCTTCCTTATTGTGCATTGTAATAATGGGTAGTGGCTAACATCATTATTTAAATGACATATCTCATAGTCTAGAAACAATGAGCATATTGATCTATAGGGACAACTATCCTTTTTGTGACCTTCCACTTCAAAATCTATGTACCAAATACTTGTGTGCATCTCATGTGCTGAATTTACCGATAGCTTCTCTAAATAATTTTCCATATCTATGATTTATGCCTCTAAAAATGGGCTCACCCTAGTTTCTATACTTCCATCTACCTCAACATGTGAGGATAATTCTAGTGCTTTGTGTGGATTAGTGTATGTATTATGTTATAGAGCCCTTATGAAAGTGGTAATTAGACCTCCAACAAACCATTACACATGTTATCTCACATGATTATCATAAGAAATCTTAGATAATAGTGTTTTGAAATGGGCATCATACTCTCTAACACTCTCAGTAGTACATTGTTTAATATCCTTAAGCACACTTATACTCTTCTAATCAAACTCGAGAGATGTGAAAATATTTAAGGAAAGCACATTTTAAATTTGCATATTCTATGCAAGTCTCATCGAGCTCAAAATTTCTATACCAACTGTGTGCAAGCCCTTGTAACATAGTAGCGAATTGACTTAACTTTGTGCTTAGAATCCATGATTCCTTTAGCGCGCCATAATATTTCACACTGTGCACATGTTTAGCAGTATCTTCTATGCCCCTATTCTCTAGAAGACAAAGAGACATCTTCATGTAAATATTCTAGGGTTGGTGCATACCTTACCCACCTAATCCAGAGCCTCCATTGTTTCATCTTTCTCTAGAACCACCGGATGCACCAAAACTTGAACCACCTATACCTCCTAATATTGAACCTATAGTAGGATTCAAACCAAAAGATTTACTCCCTTGTGTCCTAATAGTAGTACTAAAATGCACCCCATAGTAGTCTGCGAAGTGTTACTACTCCCCAAAGAAAGTCAAAACTTATACACGCCTAAATTATGTGGAGAAGATACACCTGAAAATTTACCTCTAAACAATAATGAATACATTTTTGTTGTCATTGATGTGCTTCTTATATGACTTACTCATTCACTCACATTGCCTAAACTAGCTTGCTAACTGTTTTTAACTTAGATATTGGAAGATCAAGCGCAAGGGCAAGGTTTCCCGAGTAGATTCAGTTGTACACCCACTGCTGAGGTTGTCTCTTCTAGTGCACTTCTACATGAGGTCGAGGGGGTTCCCTGTCATGCTTTCCCAAAAAGGCGAGTTCTTGATGCTCAGGTTCCACATCTTTTGTGTGAACTTTAAATCCTTCTCGATCCATCTCTCTCCTCAATGCCATCCACTCCATAATGTCCTGCTACTTCTTTATGTCCCTCTCATACACCTCATTATACTTAAGTTACCTTTCTTCTCTCTACCTCTCTGCCTCTAGGTCTACCATCTTTCACCAAACCTGCTCCTTCCCTTGCATGTGGTGGGATTTAGTTAGCCATCGGGTTTCTCTCCAAGTTCAAGGTTATCATAAAAAAATTATCGTCATTGGAATGCCTTGTAGGTAAGTTCCCCCGGATATCATAGAAATTGGAATTCAGCTACCTCTAAGCATGAATAAGGAAAATTGAGTACTCCAAGATATATATTTTTAAACACCATAGAACGTCATATCCACACTCGCGATTCCATATCGATCATCATCATAGAGGGTATGAAATTATTCCTACGTATAAACAATTGTGTGATACCTCTAATTCCATCAAATTCATAAACAACCATCCACTCGTACAATTCTATCGGAAAGATAACGAACAAGGTCTTGTACAAACAATCATACATATTCTACTCCACCCACATGTGTGTGTCAAAATCAGATCTAGTTACGAATATCCATGAGTATTCTTCTTCTAGGTCGTGTATCCACTCCTCAACACTTTCTAGGGTCAACCAAAGTCTTCATCAATAACTATCCTAAAAATAACTAAAAAGAGGTCCCAAAGAATGGAACCAATGATGTAGCTTAGAATCTACCAAGAAACCCCCGAGCACCGGCACATCACTCAACCTACACTAAGTAATCACCCAAACCGTGCACAAGTACTGTGCCCCTCTTTATAGTTTTTTTGTAGTATGTTATCATGATGAAGACTTAATGCATTTAGATCCATCATTAATACATCATTCTACAGTGCATGTATGGATTTATATCTAAAGGAATAACAGATTTAAATGATAACCATGATGAAATCAACACATGCAAAGCCAATTATACTCGGGGATAATCCTTTGATTTAGCCAATACCCTCCATTACATTAAACATGATAAATATAGAGAAGCTCATTATAATAGATAATACCATAGTTTATGTGCGCATCAGATTTGGCAAAAGATAACAACACAATAATATATTTCTTACATACCACTACTAAACTACAGTTCATTACATATTTATAAGGGAGGGACTTGCCCTTCACCGCTTATCTAATCCCAAAATAGGTCGCATGCTGAAAATAGCCATGTGCCTTTATAATTACAGCCACACATGCAAGTGCGCTAACAATAGATCTCTCTAGATAACTTTCGGTCATAATTTTATCTTTAGCCGCATCCATGCAAAGCACTCCATATCTGATCTTCCAAAAATAATGGATGTATGTCATGAAAATCTTTTCATTTTTGTGTGCTCTACACGCCATCTTCCAAAAATAGATCATAATCATGAAAATGGCTAAGTCTCGAATCTGTCTCTATCCTCCACGTGTGATTCCTTTCGATCCTCTCACATCTTAAAACACACTCTTCTCTTCTACATGAATATTGTGTATGCCTTCTACTAAGTGATATATAATTTCTTCTCAACATTCAAGTAGTGACTCGTAACTAGGAGTGATGAATTTGTCACTATGAGTTAAATGCCTATTGAATTGGTCTAGGGTGAGGTGTTGGGATGAGGTGGAGGTGTGAGGATTAAATTAACTTAAAATAATTAAATTAAATAATAATGTGAGGATGAATATTAATATGGGATGAAGGGGTCATGATTTTTAAATTTGTTACGTTAATTAATTGAAGGGGACTAAGGGGAGTGTGACCCATATTTGGTGTCTACATTTTCCCCTTTTATCTGTAGCTTCATTGATAAGTGGTGCCACCAAAATAGGAAGTTGGTGCTCTAGGTATGAGTGAAGGTTAGGTTTCCCCAAGTGTTGGTGGATGTGATCCCCTCAAACCAGAACTGATGAGGTGTTAAACGGATTCAATAAGTTGTTTGCTAAATGGGTAAGTGATGAAAATGAGGATAGGTTTGTTATAGGTAAGGGTGATTTTGATTTGGTAATATGTAGTGGAATTCTAACATACGCACATGTATAGATTACGATAAGTTACCGGGTTTGAAGAGATTGTGAAATCTACATCGTCAAAGGTCGATAGGTTTATCCAAACAAGGTTTAAGTGGTTCGGTATCTAAGGTATAGAATATGGTCTTGAAACACCTCTAGGCTAGATGTATGAATGAAAAATAGGTTTTTTTCTAGTGCACTAAAGGTATGGTTGGGATAAACAACATGAAATGGGGAAAGGTAAGGTCATTAGGTTGAACAACACGAGTATCACATCGCAAGGTATAGCAATTACATGAATTCACATTTCACGAAAGGTGTTTGTTAGTTGGGTGCTTTAGGAAATGTTGTAGGTAAGGCCAAGATAGGGGAAAAAACATGCCTTAACTGATTCTTAGGTTATGTGATAGGTAATAAGGTCATAAGGATGAGGTGTAAGGTCACATCAACTTTAGGTTAGGTGAAAAAGGTTTGAGGTAGGAAGAGTGGGTGTTATATGGTGCCATGAGGTAAAATAATGTTAGCCAACCTCATTCATATCCAACCTATATTGGTCAAGAGAAACTGAGCATGGTCTATTACGGCACATGAATGATGTTGGTTTAGGGAAATCGACATCGATCAAGTTGGATTTTAGATTACCATCTCTCATAGCTCACGGCTAAGATAGCACAAGGGGTCATCACCCCAGAGAGAGGGTCAAGGTGAGGTTACCGGCTCTCTCGGGTGGCCGGCCCTGTTGAGGGCTAGGGAGGAGAGGATGGGTGAAAGTGGAGTGGAGGGTCTCGGGTGGGGTTCATTGATCATGAAATTTAATACTTATATTATGATTTTTGATTTATATATACCAGCCTTCATGCCTAATATTTTGTAGGATTATATATGAGATTTTTTTAGAAAGTTTGATTATTTATCCATGTGTATATATGTATTGATACACAAACATTCTTATTTATATAGTTTATGATTATTATTGAATGGATGATGTACTCCTTAAATCTCCATTATTATTGTGTATCATGGGAACTAGATAAGCTAGGCATGATTGAGTCAAGGTATTTTAGGCATGATGGAGTCGGGTATAGGCATGGTTTGGTCGGGTATAAACATGGTGGAGTCAAGTATAGGTATGGTTTTTTTAGGTATATGCACGGTGGAGTTAGGTATAGGCATGGTGGATTAAGGTATAGGTATGGTTTATTCATGTAATTTATAGTTACCGATCTAATGGAAATAATATATTGTATGTATGTTGTGGTTAAATTTCCAAGTAATTAATCTCATGGAAATATGAAATGATTTAAGTAGAATATGGTCGTGGTAATAAAATGGTAGGTATGTATCTTTTTATGATATATTAATTTCCAAGTTTTTGTGTAAATGGAAACTAACTAGGGTGGAATGTGAAAGTAAAGGGGAAAATGGTTAGGGGTAAAAGTGGATGAGCTAACCTCTAACGGCCCCATTCCCTCGTGATGCCTATATAGCCCCGATTAAAAGGGGTCACAAGCTGATGTATTTTTCCCATAAGATAGGGAAGAATATGATAAGGGAGATGAATGGGTCAGAGAGATTTTAGGCATGATTGATTCGAGGTCATTTAGTCATGGTTGAGCTTAGGTAATTTAGGCATGCTTGAGTTTAGGTCATTTAGACATGGTTTATTTTAGGTTGGATAGGCATGGGTGATTATGGATTGATTAGGTATTGTTGAGTGTAGGTTGAAGTAGGTGTGCATGATTTTGGTGGGAGAGGAATTCCCGAGAATGTAGGTGTCAAAGGTCCGGTCCTCGTGAAGGAGGATCAATAAGTAGGAAAAGAGGTGAACAAGAAGAGGATACAAAAGCCACTAATTGGTAATAACCATTATGAGTCTATCATACCAAATATTGGCATATGAATGTAAGACCCTAAAGGAGTTGCATGATTGACTATTATAAGGGTGAATAAAGTCACATGATCATGAAACATCACATTTTCAACAAGTCCCTTGAGTAGGTAGAAGATTAGAAAGGAAATATGGTGAGGTGAAATGGGTTGGTTAGTGTAACCTTGGTGTGAGACATCATGCCTCTTCTGCAAGATACCCAAGACCAAAATAGGCAAGTCCATGATGAAAAATTTATCTGTTTCTTTTTTCTTGTGTTTTATATATTGATCAATGTGGGAAGTTTATGTAGTATGAATAGAATATCTCCTTTGGGTCTTTGCGAAGATGATTTTTATCATTCGAACCTAGCACTTAGTAAATAAAATATAGAAGGTTCACATAGGAGAGGAGCACATTCAAAGCCATGGAAGTATCGAAAAGGATGGCACGCAAGGAACAGAAATAGGTTTAGGAATTATCCATTTCCACGACAAGGATATATTTTTGAAGATAGCATGTGGATCACTCAAACTGATTAGAGGCTTCATGGGTCATGTAGTGGCTATTTTTGGAGGACTGGATAGGAAGCATTTTTCTTAACCACAAGTTAGAAATAGATCTACTATTATCGATTAACTAACAAGTAGTCTATTGTTAGCACACTTACATGTGTGGCTATTTTTGTAACGGTGTGTGGCTAATAATAGCATTCAACCTAGTTTTGGATTAGATAAGTTGTGAAGGGAAAGTCCTCACCCTTATAAGTATGTAGCAAACTATGTAGTAGATAGATAGATGTGAGCATACATGGAGATATAGTGAGATTATGTTGCTAAATCTGTTACGCACATGAGTGTATACTATTGTTATTGTAATGAAGCTTCTTTTTATTTACAACATTTAATCTAATGGTGATTATGGATTGAATCAAGGTGTTATCATGTTTATAATTTAGTATTACATGTTTGATTTCATTACGGTTAAACTTTAAATACTTTGTTGTTTTCTAGATCTAGATATGATTATGCATTGCTTGAAGAGTATAGTAGTTGTAGATATGAATGATTAAGTCTTCATAATGCTAACATCCTACAACAGCAACCCTAAAGAGGGACCTGGTACTTTTGCACGCTTCAGGTGAGCGCTTAGTCTAAACTGAGTTATTTGTTAATGCACCTAGGGTCTTATTGGGCTTGTATTACTAAATTCTAGGTTACATCATTGGTTTCATTACTATTGAAAATCAATGGATGCCTAAGTTAGAGGCAAAATTCAAGGCACTACAAGTGAAGATCATGACCCATGCTAAGGCGGTACATGCTAGGGAAGAATTACATCGAAACCTACCAGCACTAAAGAGGGAGTTATTCATGCATGGTACCCAGATCCTACTTATCAGAAGGAGGTTTATCAAGAAACCATGGAATTTCTAAGGAATATTTAGGGTGAGATACAATACTTAAAATAGAAATCATGGAAGATGGAGAAAAATAAAATATCAGAGATGGTCCAAACTAATATAGATGACTTGAGGGAAGTGTGTAAAATTTTACACCAGAAAATATTATTCCACATTTAGGGAGTTGGTTAAAAGGAAAAACTCCACACATAAGTATTGAGACTGGTCAAAAGATCTTGCATGTAAATATTCCCCCTCAAATCCTAGATTATGACAAGGAAATCACTCTGAATGTTATTGTGGATGGGTGGCTATTGAGTAATATACTAATTGATACAGGTGCGAAGTCAATGTTCTTACCTTGGATGCATGGGTACAAATGGGAATACCCCCATTACAGCCATCCTCTAATGTATTATTCATGGCTAATCGGACTAAGGCAACTCCCATTAGAGTTTTGAAAGATGCATCCATTACCATACAAGGATCCATATTTAGTGGAGACTTTGAAATTTTAGCACTAGAAAATTCAAATAGGTTCCCAACTCTATTGGGGCATCCTTGGTGCTATGCAAATAATGTTGATCTTCAGTTCAACAAGGGCTATATCAGTTTTGAAAACAAAGAGGAAAGAGTTATTATCCCCGTAATGTGATGGAAAATTTTTACCCTATGTTGAGCCCTTAAGTGAAGAATATCTGAATAGGATTTATGTACGTGTCATATGAGATCTAAAGATAATTGAGCTGACCAAAGAAGGACTAATTTAGTACAAGGATGCATAGTCTATTAGTGATACTACATGTGTTGTTTGTGATAATTGGGCTCACAACACTTATGAGTTAGTAGGGCGCAAAGTAAAGAGCATATTTCCTCGGGGCACAAAACCACATTATATCAAGAGGATAGGAGATAACTCAAGTACCTTCTTACACAAGTGAAGGAGATCCTATGGTATTTCTACACACCATGGAAGAATAGTGGATAGACCCACTTTGGAAAGAAGGAATATTTTTGCATATACACTACATGGGACAAAGGGACGTTGGTGGGTGGCCCATAGGGATAATCTTATCGATGGAATGAAATTAGGATTTCTCTTACTACTAGGTTCAGTAGCGTAATGCACCTACTCAAATAAATACTTATCATGGTAATCAACTTGTTCAACACCACATTTATAAGTGTGAGAGACTCTGGATAGAAGGGAAGGAAGATTTACCACCTTCACTATGGGTGCACAAGTTTTATTCCACTCTACAAGTCTATGTGTGTGCTTGGTATGTATATGCATAACTCCATAGAGAAACTAGAAATTGGCATAATTTAATTACAAGAATGGCCTAGACATTTGACTTCTTCTCTACAAAGCCTCTAGTGGAAGAAGCATTGAAATTTATCAAGTGCTTAACTATGGGGGATAGTGCCAAGGTTGAAGAACTCCTTCAAGAGTTATTAGATAAAGAATACTTAGGAGCATGTCTTGATGAAGAACTAGAGGCCGATGCACCATTAATTCAATGCACTTGCCTTGATAAAGAGAAAGGAAAAATGGTATACTTAGTGGATGATGAAGAAGTAGATAATCTAGATGTAAACCATTTAATAGGGAGGCATGAGGTATTAGACAAAGTATTTAATAAGACCACACATGCCTATCATGAACCTATGAATAAAAATTAGGTGAATATTGGAACAAATACTGAGCCTAAGGAAGCCATAATTGAAGACAATTGCTCGGACTCAAGTGCAAAAAAATCATAGAGTTACTAAGGGATTACCAAGACTTATTTCCTAGGGGGTACCATGAACTTAAAGGCATGCATGAATTGTTAGGGGAGATGAAGATAAAGATTAAAGAGGGTGCACGCCAGTTAGAAAGAAACCTTATAGAATGAACCCCAACTTGCATGAAAAGGTCAAAGAAGAGACTAATAAAATGTTGAAGTCTAGGATTATCAATCCCCTTGATGAGTCAAAATGGGTTAGTCCAATGGTGATTAGTATCAAGAAGGATGGATTAGGATACACGTGGACTACAGGGAGCTGAATTCTACATGTGTAACTGATCCATTTCCTACACCATTCATTGAAGAAATACTAGAAGGTGTTGTAGGGCACGAAATCTATTCATTTACATATGGGTTCTCTGGGTATCATCAGGTTAGGGTTTCCCAAGAGGATTAGGAAAATAATACATTTACTACTAAATGGGGTAGCTTCACATATATTATAATGCCTTTTGGCCTGAAAAATGCTCTCGCTATATTTTTCATGCATAGTTGTTGAAGCATTCAAGGAATTTATTGACAACTTCTTACAGGTCTATTTAGATGATTAGATGATTTATGGATTAGTTAATAATCACCGTGACAATCTGCTCTTAATGTTTGAATAGTGTAGATGGTTGATTATCTCTTTCAACATCAATAAGTGCATATTTGCTACACCATTTGGGATACTTTTAGGACACATAATATGCGAATGAAGGTTTGTTGGTTGATCCAACAAAAGTTGCACTCATTATAGGCCTAAGGGAGCCTACTAGTTAGAGTGAGGTGCATAGATTTTTGGGTCATACAGGATATTACAGAAATTTTATCAAAGGATAACAAATTTTCTGCACCATTGAAAGAGTTACTGAAAGGGAAGGGTACATTCTATTGGGGAAAACAAGAGTAGTGAACATGCATTTGAGACATTGAAGGAGAAACTTACTACCATGCCTATTCTACATTTTCCTTCATGGGAATAACCATTTAATGTACATGTTAACACATCTGCATGGCCATTGGTACAGTGTTGGCTCAACCTAGAGAAGGTATTAAACATCATCCTATCTATTTTTCTAGTAGAAAGTCTGACTCTGCAAAACATAATTACACGACTACAGATCATGAAACTTTGTCAATGATATATATGCTACATTAATTCCTCCAACCTCTACTAGCATTGAATTATTTGGTAAATAAACCTATTTTATAAGGGCACATATGTTGATGGGTGCTCTTATTTCAAGAATTTGATTTCACAAGTTGTGGTAAAACTAGGAAAAAGTAATTATCGACTGCACCATCTATCACGAATACAATGGGAGAAGAAGCACATGTAATTGAGGATACCATGCCGATGCATAGTTTTATAGGTTACAATGAGCACCATCAGAACTAGAGGGAATTGTTGTCTTTCTATGAATAGGGATGACACCAGAAGGAATGAAATCCTTGGAGAAGAAACAACTTGCTATACGTGTTGCACATTAGATGTTAATCAGTTGTGACTTGTACAAATTTGGTGGAGATGAGGTATTACATCATTGTGTATTAGAACATGAGTGCACGGATATTATGGAAGAGGCTCATGGTGGTATTGCAGGTGGCCACTATTCCGGTGATGCCACAACATGCAAGATTCTAATTGTTGGATTATGGTGGGATACCCTATATAAAGATTATAAGGAACTTTGTAAGGCATTTGATCATTGTCAACATCTTGGAAAACTAGGTCAACAAGATGAAATGCCTCTGAGACCTATTACTAGCATAGAGCCATTTGAGAAATGGGCTATATATTTTGTGAGTCTTGTTTCACTAGCTGCACATAGAAGTGGATCACACTACATCATAACTTGCACATATTATCTAACAAGGTAGGCGAAGCATCACCTACAAAGGACTGTACAATGGCTACATCAACCTAATTTATATGGGAAAATATTATTACAAGGTATAGATGTCCTTTATGTTTGAATAGTGATAGGGGAAAAAAAATTATTAATGAGATAATATGAATTTTATTGGATGAATTCATGATTTCAAACCATAAGAATACACCCTATCATCCTCGGGAAAATGGAATTGCTGAGGCTTTCAACAAAATTTTGAGTCGATATTGACAAAAATATGTTATGTTGGAAGAAAGGATTGGGATGATAAACTATCTGCAGATACTTTGGGCATATCGGACAAAATATAAAAGGTTGAACAAGGCCACACCATTTCAGTTAGTGTTTGGGGCATAAAACATTCTTCCTATGGAATTTATGTTACCTTCTTTGTATATTGCACACACATGAGGTCTAGCTGATGAAAAATCTTTAGAAGAATGAATTGAAAATATCATTGAGATGGATGAGCGATGAACCATAGCAAGTTAGAGTCGAAGTAAGAAAAGGCTAGGTAGAAAGCATGGCATGACAAAACATAAGAGATAAGAAGTTTTAGATTGGACAAATGATGCTTCTCTATGACTCTAAGTTCTTGTGCCATCTAGGAAAACTAAAGGTACATTGGTTAGGGCCATATGTAGACACCTATAATTTAGAAGCACATGTACTTTCTAGTTAGAAGCACTTGATGGAACATGTAGACACCTATAATTTATCTCGGAAGAATTTAAACACTTAAATTGTTCTAGTTATCACCTTTTCCGCAAATTGGCAACATATCGTCAATTATACTCAGTTTTTCATCTATCATCATTAATTAATTACAATAAGTAATTAATTAAGTCTTCTATTCAAAAAATACCCTAATTAACAACCTTTTGTTAATTAATCCTTCCTTCTATCTAAACTGATTAATTATTATTAATTAATTATCTCCCCTTTCATTTAAGCTGATAAATCATTATTTAATTGATTTAATCCCTTCTATATTCTAAATCATGCTAATATTCCTCTAAAAATATTGTATAAGCTTGCACATATATTAATTAATCATCTTGATTAATTAATAAACCCCTTTTATCCACATGAGTCACTAAAGGACAAGCTAAACTCTCCTAAAGTTAACTCAACCCTTTCTAAACCCCCCTTATCCACAACTAACTCAACATATCTATTATCCCACATGAAAATGGATGTAGAGATCCCTTTATCCATTGGGATATATAAATATCCCTCCTCCTACCTTTACACTTACACCTAATTCTTCAAAAACAAAAGAAAGCATATAGTACATACGCTATAAGACTTTTTTCATCCTCAAGCATTTCACCATTAGAAGGGCCGAGCCTCATTCTTGCATTTCATCCACTTCATTATTTGGGTTATATGGAAATAATCAAAGTGGTCTTGTAGCCATGCTTTGATGAGCTTCCATTCCTAATCCCTTGAAATCAAACAATCAACTTAGATTTCTATGAATCTACTCGTTATCCAAAATGTGCCCCTGCTCATTTTTTGGCTAACTCCTCTCATTTTTTCCTCTCTTGTGCCTCAGTCATAATATTTTGCTTTTTAGGCACTCAAAACCTTCTGGAAATGACACCATTGGATAGAGCTCTTTCTCAGCTTTCTAGAAAGGTAAAGTTTTCCTCCTAACTCCATGTATTTTTGAAGTTATGGCTCGGTGGAGTTTTTTGGAAAAAATTTCCCCTGAAAGGCCCGCGGCCAATGAGATGCTGCCACGTGGCACCTAGAGTGGTGGAGCACAGGGAAATTTTGGAAACTTTTCCAAATGACCAAAAAGGTGCAAAAATTCGAAATTTTGCCCGCCAACATGATTTGGCCCTGTTTTTCCTAAAACTTCAAATGGCCATATCTTTCGATCCAGAGCTCGATTTTTCACGTTCTTTATATCAATAGAAATATGGTGAAATTATCTACAAGATTTCGGGGTCATTTTTGCATTTTTATGGAGTTTGGAGAGAGAAAATTGAAAAACACCTCTGGCACGTGGTCATGGACAGAAGTGATGTTTGAACCACCGTTTTTAATGAAGAATGGCTCGCATTCTCTCCCAGTATGGCTAAAAATGTCAAGGGATGGGTCTTTAAGGATGCCCATGTTGTTTTGAATATATTTTGGTCAATGGTTGAATCCCTTCCATGTTTTCCCACGTTTCTCTCTCGGCTCATCCTTGCACCGTAAAAACCAGATTTGGCTCATTTTCAAAGGGTTGAAAATTTTTGTGTATGGCAAGCTCCTTTTTCACCTTCAAGTGATTTAGTGGAATAATGACCTTTTCTAGAAACTCAGAATCGTATTTTTTCCTTTCGTGTTTGAATGCAAGTGATTTTGATGTTAAAATAACAATACAGGCCCTGTGATTAGTTTTTATCCTCTGCTGGTGTTGTTTGCCTAATTTCTAACACTTCATTACAGCTATCAGTTTGTGCATGTTGTTTTTGTTGCATTTTATGAACTGTGTCAATTTGCAGAAGTAAAAAATGCTCACCACTCCTTTGGTGCATCACCTATTAGCATTAGTTTTAGTTCTTTCTTTTTGCATTTTCTATCCTTGTCCCTTTGAAATTTAGAGTAGATTTAGGAGTTTAAACCTCTGCAATTGTGCAAGTAAAATAGCTGATCAGAGGAGTTGAGGAACCAGCCTCTAATCTGGAGATTTCTCTTCCATTTTTGCAAGTCCCACACTTGGGAAGAGGATTCAATGTTGTGCAATCACACTGGATGCTAGTATGATCAAACTAGAAATCTGATCAACATCCAGGGGGTGCTGCTGATTTGCAACAACAATTTTGGCATGCCGGTGGGACCTTAGAGGTCTTCCACTTCATCTTTTGTAGGTTGGTGTGTTCTTGTGAAGATTTCATCCTTTGGAGGCACTTGCAAACACATCTAGCGACTCCATCTGATTAGCAACCCATTTCTAAAGTTGCAGACCTGTTTTTCATCCATTTCCATCCATTATTCTTTCCATCTCTTTCATTCTTTTCCATTCCATGAAGTTGTGCAATCATGACTTCATTTCCATCATGGAACTCACATTTACAACAGCAGCAATGTTTCCCACCTCCAACATGTTTTTTAAATCCTCCAAATCAGCATACATACCCATATGAGCAGCAATGCCAAAATCAGTTTGGCTATGGAGCTTTCCAAGAGCAAGGGTGTGCATACAATGAAGACAATCAGATGCAAGATGCTGGTCTATTGGAGAAAATCCAAAAGATGGAGGTAAAAATGGTGCAATCTAGGGCTCAAGCACAAATGAAAGCATTTGGA
Organism: Taxus wallichiana var. yunnanensis; assembly: GCA_018340775.1. Lineage (NCBI taxonomy): Eukaryota > Viridiplantae > Streptophyta > Pinopsida > Cupressales > Taxaceae > Taxus > Taxus wallichiana. Next base: position 94,904,094 of record CM031240.1, read on the forward strand.
ATTGGTTGTGGAGCACCTTGTCCATGGGTGGGACCTTTCCCAAGGCATTACAGCCCTCAAAAGAAGCTTGAATTCATGATTGCAATGTTGCCATTGCTTGCAAAGTGGATTAAAGGAATAAAGGTGTATGAGAGGAGTATTCAGCAACCTTGTCAATGGGTAAGCACACCATCTCATGCCTTTTCTTTTCCTCTTTCCCAATCTGTTTTATCTCAGCAGTGTCAAGTTTTAAACTCTCCATCTGCTATCCCAAGTGTTGAATCCATTTCTCCACCCACTAGTCTTCCACCTCATCTCAATTCTTCTGTCATTTTCCCTTCTAAACAGTCATCCCCTCCACAAGAGCTAAATGAAACACCCTCTCCTCCAAAGAAACAAGAGGTTTTACCTCCACCACCACAAAAATTACAAAAATCAGTCATGAAGGACAGCAAAAGAGAAGAAGCCAAACAAGGATGAAGAAATTCAAATTTTGAAGAGTTGGGCTCTTAAATTTGGGATGAAGAAGATCCCTTTGCTGATGAAACCTTCGAAGAGGTTGGAGTTACGTAACAAATGGTGGTCGGGACTGATTTTATTGTAGCGAAGAAGAGCAAAAGGAGTTACAAATCAACAATCAATTTGTTCGAATATAGTGTCCATGTTGGCACCCTATTTGAAGGAAATGCTGATCCAATTCAAATTGCAAAAATCAGTCATAAGGGACAGCAAGAGGAAGGAGAAGTTGCTCCAAATCTAAAAGAAGAGGAGAACATTCTAGCTGTGGGGGAGAAAAGTGCAGATCCAAAGGCTTTAAGCACAAAGCAGGTTATAGAAGAACCTACAGTTCTTCTCTCTCTACTTCATCTCTCTCAAGTTATAGTACTGAAGAAGAGTTTGATCCCTCAAAATCAATGCTAGAGGATGAAAGAAACCATGGTGATCAAGTTGCAGATCAAGAGAACACCATGGGAGAGGTTGAACATTTGCAGCAGGACAACAATGAGGCAGTTTACCTATCTGATTTGGAGGACTGTTTTGATGAAGAAGAACCGGTTGAGTTTCCACCATTCTCTCTTTCATCATCCATCTTCCAAACACAAGAGCCTACTGTCATGGAGGAGAGTATTCATTTGCAGCAGCCTGCATCTTATAGAAGCTCTTTGGAACCAAGATTGGAAGATTTTAATCTTTCATGTCCTTCATTGGAGGAAGAGAAAGGGCAGAAGGGTTCTACCATTGCTTCCACACCATCCATTCAAGGTCTACAAGAGAACTCCATTCTTGGAGTTGAAAATCAGAATTATGGGCATACTCAATGGATCAAACCTTTCCCAATCAGGTATTTGGCTTCATTGGAGCCAAAGGAGAAGCCACAACCAGTCATGCTTGCTTCTAAGCATGAGGATGAGCTACAAAGTTCCAAGGATCAGCTGTCATACCTCTCCAATCTAAATGCAGAGAAACTAAAAGAGGTATTGGATTTGTTTTTAGTTGACACCTTGCTAATTTGGGTAGAAGACCAGCTTCTTGTTGATTTTCCACTCATCCAATCAGCCATACTCAGCTCCAAATCATTTGCATGGCTGTCAATTTTGAAGAAAGGAAGCTATTTTGAACAACTTGATTCTGCGGGGTTCATTTAGCTCACCTTTGCTTCCAGTTAGAGTAGAGTAGGTAGGTTTGCTTTCAGTAGAAGAAGTGCTTGTGCACACTCTGCATGTTCCATTTGGAGCATGTATGATTTTTAGTTTGTACATAGTTTTGGTGCTGCTGGTTTCGCTCTTGCACAGTTCGTTTTGATGGCATTTTGGTGGGAACAACTCCATGTCCAGTGGGATTCAAGCGGTTCAGAGGGAAGTTTTCAAAGTTTAGATTAGTTTTCAAGCTACTACTCATGACTCCATGCCCAATGGATTGCTTCAGGCTACTGATCATTCATCCAGCAGGCAGATGACCCCTCTGAGTCGCCAAAATTGTTATCCAAATGTGCCCCCTACTCATTTTGTGGCTAACTCCCTTTCATTCTTTCCTTCTATTGTGCCTCAGTCATAAATTTTTACTTTTTAGGCACTCAAAACCTTCTAGAAATGACACCATTGGATAGAGCTCTTTCTCAGCTTTCTAGAAAGGTAAAGATTTCCTCCTAACTCCACGTATTTTTCAAGTTATGGCTCGACAGAGTTTTTGTGGGAAATTTTCCCTTGCAAGGTCCGCATGACAATCGAACTCACCATGTGTCTTGGTAAAAAATATCAACGCAATCTGATTTTGGCCTGTTTTTTCCCTAAAACTTCAAATCACCATAACTTTCGATCCAGAGCTCGGATTTTTGCGTTCTTTATATCAATGGAAAGCTAGTGAAATTCTCTCAGGATTCCTCCACCACCACAAAAAATTGCAAAATAAATTGAGTTACAATCCACTTCTCCTCTTGCATTCCCAAATCCATGTTGGGAGGATAAAAATCAGAATGCCAATCAAGGAAAATAGTAGTAGAAAGAAGAGCCAAACAAGGATGAAGAAATTCAAAGTCTGAAGAGTTGGGCTCTTAAATTTGGGATTACAAAAATCGCCTTGATAGTGAAAATAATAGAGGATGTTGAAGTTGGAGAACAAGTGGAAAACAAGGCTGATTTTATAATAGCAGTGAAGTAAGAAAAAGAACAGTTTGTTGGTGATGAGTTGGGTGTCCATGTTGGCACTTTGCACAAAGAAAATGTTGATCCAGTTTGCACTGCAAAATCAGCCATCGAGAAGGAAGGAAAACCATCTCAAAACCCCATCTTTGAGGAGCAAATGGATGAGGTCAAGTCATTTTTACAACAGTAGAAGAAGGAAGCATTATTGATACGTTTTTCTTTCATTTGAAGGGGCTGATTTGATTGATGAAGCCATTATGGAGGTGAAAAAATAGGTCTAAATTGTGAGCAAAAGGAACAAGAAATTTCATGCTTCTCTCCCACTTCATCTCTCCAACAATCTGATTTTGGGATGAGTTTGGATTTACAAGTTTCATGTTTGAAAATGAAGTTACACAGGGTGAATAAAATACAGATTTGGAGGCCACCATACAAGAGGGAGAGACTTTGCTGCAAGTAAGACATTCAAGAGTTTGATTTGCCATCGACTTAGAAGAATTTTTATATGGAGATCTAGCTGAAATTACCATGTTTCCTTCTTCACCATTCATTCTCCAACAACAAGAACTTTCTCCCATGGACAAAAGAGTTCAAGGACAATAGCCTATAGTTTGCAACATGCCTCTTGAATTAAAGCTGGAAGAATTTGATCTTCGAAAAGCTACAATGGAGGAGCTTCAAAGCCAACAATGCATTACAGCAGGTAACAACAATGCAAAAGAAAATTCATTCGATGTTGCAATCAATAACGAGGAGTTACACATTATAGAAGAGTTCCATGTTTCCATAAAGGAAGAGAAAGGGCAAAAAGTCATACCATTGCTTCCACATCACCCACCCAAGAAGGTCTAAAAGAAGAATCCATTTTTGGAGTTGAAAATCAAAGCTATGGGCATATCAAATGGATCATACCTTGCCCAATAAGGTATTTGACTTCATTGGAGTCAAAGGAGAAGTCACAACCAGTCATGCTTACTTCTAAGCATGAGGGTGAGCTACCAAGTACCAAGGATCAGTTGTCATACCTCTTCAATCCAAATGCAGAGCAACTAAAAGAGGTATTGGATTTGTTTTTAGTTGACAACTTGATGATTTGGGTAGAAGACCAGCTTCTTGTTGATTTTCCACTCATCCAATCAGCCATGTTCAATGCCAAATCAGTTGTATGGTTGCAACTTTTAAGAAAGGGAAGCTATTTCTCCCAACCATTCAGGGTTTGTTTAACCCACTTTTGCTTCCGCTAGAGTAGGATAGGTAGTTTTGCTTTCAAAAAAAGAAGTGCTTGTGCACACTCGCATGTTCCATTTTGGAGCATGTATGACCTTTAGTTTTGTACATAGTTTTTGTGGTGCCGGTTTTGCTCTTGCACGATCCATTTCAAAGGGTTTCCAAGTTGCTCAAAGAGGAGGTTTTCAAAGTTTAGATCAGTTTGCGCAGCTACAACTCATGACTCCATGCCCAATGGATGCTTCAGGCAACTGGTAACTTCATCCAGCAGGTAGATGACCCCTCTGAGTCGCCAAAATTGTTATCCAAAATGTGCCCCTACTCATTTTTTGTGGCTAACTCCTCTCATTTTTTCCTCTCTTGTGCCTCAGTCATAATATTTTTATTTTTAGGCACTCAAAACCTTTTGGAAATGACACCATTGGATAGATCTCTTTCTCAGCTTTCCAGAAAGGTAAAGTTTTCCTCCTAACTCCATGTATTTTTGAAGTTATGGCTCGGCGGAGTTTTTGGAAAAAATTTCCCCTGAAAGGCCCGCGGCCAATGAGATGCCGCCACATGGCACCTAGAGTGGTGGAGGCGGGGAAATTTTGGAAAATTTTCCAAATGACCAAAAAGGTGCAAAAATTCAAGTTTTTTCCCGCCAACCCGATTTGGCCCTGTTTTTCCCTAAAACTTCAAATGGCCATATCTTTCGATCCAGAGATTGGTTTTTCGCGTTCTTTATATAAATGGAAAGATGGTGAAATTATCTACAAGATTCTGGGGTCATTTTTTGCATTTTAATGGATTTTGGAGAGAGAAAATTGAAAAACATGTCTGGCATGTAGTCATGGACAGAAATGACGTTTCAACCACCGTTTTTAATGAAGAATGGCTCGCATTCTCTCCCAACATGGCTAAAAATGTCAGGGGACTGGTCTGTAAGGATTCCCATGCTGTTTTGAATGTGTTTTGGTCAATGGTTGAATCCCTTCCATGTTTTCCCATGTTTCTCTCTCTTGGGCTCGTCCCTTGCACTATAAAAGCCAGATTTGGCTCATTTTCAAAGGGTTGAACATTTTTTGTGTATGGCAAGCTCCCTTTTTCACCTTCGAAGTGATTTAGTGGAATAAAAGACCTTTTCTAGAAACTGCAACTGTATTTTTGCCTTTCAGGTGTTTGAATGCAAGTGATTTTGATGTTAAAATAACAATACATGCCCTATGATTAGTTTTTATCCTCTGCTGGTGTTGTTTGCCTAATTTCTAACACTTCATTACAACTATCAGTTTGTGCATGTTGTTTTTGTTGCATTTTATGAACTGTGTCAATTTGCAGAAGTAAAAAATGCTCACCACTCCTTTGGTGCATCACCTATTAGCATTAGTTTTAGTTCTTTCTTTTTGCATTTTCTATACTTGTCCCTTTGAAATTTAGAGTAGATTTAGGAGTTTAAACCTCTACAATTGTGCAAGTAAAATAGCTGATCGAGCGGTTGAGGAACCACCTCTAACTGGAGATTTCTCTTCCATTTTTGCAAGTCCCACACTGGATGCTAGTATGATCAAAATAGAAATCTGATCAACATCCAGGGGGTGCTGCTGATTTGCAGCAACACTACCTAGGTTCAATTTAGTTGTTTTGGTAGTCTAAAGAGTAGAGGTTTTGATAATTAACATGTTAGTTTGATTTCATTTCAAAGTTTATGATAATGTTATTATTTAAATTTCCTTAGCTCTTAACAAGATGGTGTTTAGATTTTGATTTAACTTTTTTAAATTAAGACTACTAGGTGTTAGTTTTAATTTCCTTAACTTAGTTAAACAAAACCATGCACACATTTAGCACGCTTGATGGGATGGATCCTTAGTCCCTTAGCATTCTTTCTTGAATTCTATTTTTTTTGCTAACATTTGATATACACATATAATAAATAATGTTCAATTTTGTAGGATTTTTTCTATTATTATATGTGTAAGTTCTCATTTAGAGCTATCATTTTAATGGGTTATTACCAATGTCAAGCTAACTTACTTAAATTTGAACTATTGTGAGATTTTATGTCTCTTTTTTCATACTTTGATTGCAAGAGGGGTGCAGGTGCACTAACCCTAGAGTAGAACACTAACCACCGGTGTAAGCACCTCTCGGGTGGCGCAGGTGCACTATCGAGTTTGTATCTCTGTTTACCAACCCCGTGCATGTACACTAGCCCCAGTGAACATAACCCAACCATGGCATAGGCACACCAAACTGGGTGCAAACACTTATTTATATGGTACCTTCCTATAGTGGAAAAACCTGCATTTAGGGTGGCGCGCACACCCTAAGTATGGCGGAAGCACCTCTTAGGTGGTGTAGGTAATCTTTTAGAATTTAGTAATACTTTTTATCTACCCTAGCACACACGCCCTAATCCTGGTGCAGACACCTCTCGGGTGGCACAGGTGCACTGTGAGTCTGAAAAACACAAAGGGGTGCATCCACCCTAACCCACGTGCACATGCCTAAACCGGGGCACATGTGTCTTTCATTTTTCTCAAATTAAAGTGTTAAAGTGCTAACTTATTTGCAGGTTTTATCTAATTAATGCCTATTTTTGTAGGGTATGTTTACATGCTTTTGCTAGACTAGATAGAATTTTCATGCTTTCTTATAAGAATAAGGTCATGTATGCTCTTCCCTCACGTCCTTTGGGGTGATCTTGGGAATCATAAATGATTCTTAAGTCTTTTTGATGCTTTGAAATTGTTAAGAATATCTGAATTGGAATGAGTTAACTTGGTGTGTTTGAATTAAGTGTTTTTCCATTTGGCATCTTCTTGGATTTTAGAAACATCATGTATGCTCTTCTCTTACATCCTTGGATGATCTTGAGAATTAGAAATGATGTTTATTCTTTTTATGGAAAATTACTAACCCATTGTGCAGACCAAAACACACACTTGTCAAAGAAAGGTGGAATTGAAACAAAATCAAACTACTAATACAGTTGTCGTATAGGTTTCCAAAAGGTGTTCAAGCAAACCACATCAAAATTAAACAAGATAAAAAGAACACCATATTCAAAATATTGTATTTTAGGTTTTGGAAAAGGGTACGTCCCTATCCATTCAACTGGAACATAACCCCTTTGGCATAACGCCTTAAGCTACAACAATGGGGTTGGTACCAAGAACCCCAAACTATTCCACGCAAGAGGGGCCTTATGGATGAAATGGGAAGTGCTCCATACAACCTACCCGACTAGTGTTCCTTATGAGTTAGCATTACCAATTTTACGTATGGTGACCATAGTGATGGTACACGTAGATGCACTAGTTTCCTACTATGCTTGAAGTGGGTAAAGTAAAGCCGAGATGCTCCCAAATTAGTCATTGTGACTTTTCGGAGTAAATTGAGCTTGTCTAAGACAACTTTGTAACACCTAGGAAGAGATAACCACCTAAGAAGATATTCTTTAGCCAGGATCCCACTTTGACCATTTAAAAATAGCATTGAGTTGTGAGCCATCATTCATCACAAAACGTGGAAGTGTTACATTTGTAACGTTGGAAGTGTTACATTTGGTTAGTTTTTCACTTTCCTTAAGGTGAGGTGAAACTTTTCCCAAGTAAAGCCAACATTTTCCATCCCCATTTTGATCTACTTCGCCCACATTCTTTTGACACATTGTTGATCAAAAGAAGAGTGAATACCTTTGCATTATCAATTGATTGTTTCTGCCACTTTTTTGTCCATTTACACCCAACCATGTTTGTGGCTGGGTAAGTTAAACATCTAAAGTGTGTGGAGGTGTATTCATATAATTTTTGCCTTTGTGATCTTAATACCCACATTAGGATCATTATCATAGTTAGGCGTGGTTCATCATCTTGAACTCCCTTGGAAAGGTTGACTTGCTTATATCATATCACTATAATTATGGTATTTATGTCTTGTTTCTTGTAAACTTGGCCTAAATATCTGTATTGTAAGGTTATGCTATACACATTTTAACAATTCTTAGTTATACTATAAGCTTTTAGTTTGATTCCATTACTACCTCGATTTTGAAAAGTGCTACGTGTTACCACTTGTGTGTGTTATATCAATATCATCTTGATATCAATACCTTACTTTCACGCAAAGTTTAGTTACCATATCTTGGTGACATTGTTGTGTCACTCACAAATTATAACCGGCACTTCTTCGAGATATAGGTATTAATTGAATTTGAACTTTCTTCTAGTATACCTTGTTAGGAGGTCACATTAACTTCTTGTATTTACTTACATCTTGTTCATCCCCTTGAACTTGACATAAGTGAGGATATCTTGTAGAACTTCAAAGTGTCATCACATTGCCAAAAGATCTACGTCATCAGTCCTCATGAAAAATATAAGCATACGACAAAAGTAGAATGACATGAAAAGCCATACTACGAAAAATTGTCCATTGCTAAAAATACCAACTCCATGCAACATACAAAATGTAATGCAATATGAGAAAGTAAAAGATACTTAACTCTATGCAACATACAAAATGTAATGTAATACAAGAAAGTAAACAAGCTAACCCAACAGAGAAACATAATGTAATGTTTTTGATATCAAGCTTCTGCTCCAACCTATTAAAATTAATGACAAGGGTTAATGATGGTGCCCTAAGTAAGGATACATGTAAAGGGAATAACGAAGGACAATTGGGTCTAATGAAAAAGCAATGTGCACTACAAAATAGTACTAAAAACTTGTTGTGCCCAGTTACAGGTGAAGTAAGCGACCTAGATTTTGTTGATGGAGGTAGATTAATATGATCCGCTATTTATGCACATGAACAAGTGAGAAACAAAGAGTGACGTTTTGTAGGATGATTTTTGAATTTTCAAAAAAAAATTGAAACATATTTGAATTTTTTTGTGATTTTTTCTAACATAATTGAATGTTTTTGTGATTTTTATAACATATTTGAATGTTTTTGATTATTTTGAAAGTTTTCAAGCTATGTATAGGAAGATGAGGAAGCGTGGATGTCCAAGTGATATATGGGATGTACAAGAGGGCATAATGCCATGTGCGTACGAGAAAGGTGAAGATGCAAAAATTCCCAGGTGATTAGGTGGGAGTATCCAAAGGCAAACTCTTCACGGGTAGAAGCGGGACCCAAGGCCATCATGGATAGGTTCAACATGATGATGAACATAAACCAATGAAATGCTTTGGGAAGAAGCAAGGATGGCCCCATCGTAAGTTGGCCTTAAAGTACATGATAGAAAGAAAGGAGAATATTGTTTTTGTGAAAGGTGATAAATGTGTCTGCAAACATGGAAAACAAGTAATCTTATACACATGGATGTTCTTAAGGAAGTATAAGAACTATGTGAATGATATGAATCTAGCTTATAAGCCTCACGATGAAGAAGTGATTATCCAAAGGCACAAATCATGAGATGTAATATGGAGTAGAGTAAGAGTCCGAACAAGGTCCAAAAGAGAAACTTGGTAACATACTAATCCTTCCTACTCATAGAGATCCAATGTGTGCATGGGGAATTTGAGTACCTCTTGAAGGGAATATTTAATAAACAACAAGTGAATACACCATAGCTAGTGTGTAGGGATGATTTATTTTGAAAGGTGATTTTGTGATTTGTGGATGGAGGGTGGATGGATAACCGTAAATTGCTTCGCTGCCACTAGGTGTCCATAGCCTCGATGGAGATGCATTTGATTCTAATTGCAACATTGTTTTACTTCGAAATCAGGTGTCCATAGCCCCAATAGAGATTATTGGAAATACCCCAAGAGAGAGTAATATATCAATTTTCTTTTGCTTTGTAGCTTTTAGCTTTTGATTTTTGATTGATTTTTATTCTTTTTCTTTCTGAAAACTTATTTCAGCTCTCTTGTTTGACAAGGAGTTAAGAACCACTAATGGCTTGACGGAAGGAGGTGGAATTGATTGTGATGATGACATTGGCTAGTGTCAACAAATATGTCCAAAATTTCTTCGTAACAAGTTTATTAGATTTTTGAATTTGATAGGTTCTCCATGAGGTCGATCGTTCTTTAATTTACCAAGGTGTTAAAAGACCAGGGTCAAATGGATACCATAGAGATAAATTTCACAAAATGTGTGTGAATAAGCTAACCAAAATATCACCGAAAGGATGAAAATGGTAGGAAGACTTGTAGAATAATAACAAGGAAGGGAAGAAAGAAACATCCATGTGTACACAAATACCTGATTGCAATGTTTGGTCCTTGTACCTTTGATTTTTGTTGTGCTTTCTCATGTTTTTTTTTTTTTTTACATTGTTTAAATTTTTAGATTTTTGATAGTTTTTGGAAATGTGGGACCAACAAAGTCACTCCATGTGATAGGATCCAACAATGATGTTTGTGACTTCCTTGATAAGAGAGACTAGGAGAATTTGTTTATCAAGAATTATGTTATCCCCGATCTTGATGATCATGGTGCGATCGTACTCAACAAATGACTGTGATTTATCCTGAAACATGGATTTCGTATGTGGGAGATTTAATTCCTCATCCAGTGGTTTATGTAATTTTCTCCATACCTAATGGTTACATTGATGTTCCTTCTTGAATTGTACTTGATTTATAATTTTTAGATTGCTCGAGTTGTTGGGGATTTTGCGCTCTTGGAATTTTTTTATCTGAGCTTGATTAAGAAACTATTTGGGTTTCTTATAAACCGACGTGTGACTTGTCGATCCCGAGAAGTGGGATAGGAAAGAAAACATTTATGATTGATGATAGGAATGAGATAAATGATGGTGGGCTCTCCCAGTCATTGGTATAAGGATGATGTGATGAAAGAATAGGATATGGTCCAAGAATTGAAGAGGATTGGCTACCAGGAGGTGAGATACTAATAGAAGATGATGAAGGGCTTCCGGATGTGGCCTAAGAATATAAGAAGAAGAGCTACTAGAACATGACCCATAGATAGAAGATGAAGGGCCACTAGGATGTGGCCCAAGGATAGAGAAGAAGGGCTACTAGGACATGACCCATAGATGTAAGATAATGGGCTACTAGGATGTGGCCCAAGAAAAGAAGATGATGGACTACTTGGGGGTGATTCATACCTAAAAGATAAGGGGCTAGTTGGGCGTGCCCCAAGAATAGAAGATAGTGGACTACTACAAATTTTCCCATAAATGGCAGAGGGAGGGCTACTAGAAGGTGACACACACCTAGATGAAGATGAGGGGCTACTTAACATTGACCCCATAAGAGATTTTCATTGAGGAATTATGATAGACAAAGAGTTATTGGGTGATGAGAAGATAGGCCATGGATCAATGAAAGACCAAGGAGTTTCATCACATAATGAAGAATGTGAAGATTGAAGAATAAGAGGAGGATCAAGTTGCATGATCTGAGGGTCTTCCTCAATTTCTTGATTAAAGGAATTGTTAGTGCAAACCTACAGCACCCCTAAATGACCTTCATATTTGCGGTCAGACTTGGGTCATTTAGTGTGATTGCACAACATTGAGTTTTTCCATGCTGCGGGACCTTACAAGGTGAGAAAATCTCCAGAGAAAGCTGGTTCTTACCCCTATGTTTAGGTGTATGCATGAATTTTGTAGAGGTTCAATGCTAAATCCTACTCTAGATTCTAAGGAGACAGCTTAAAATATGTAAAAGCAAACAAAACTAACTAAAAAAATGGTGATACACCAAAGGAGTGATGGACCTCTGTTTTCTCAAATAGACATAAATCATAAGAATGTAACACTAGAACATGCAAAAATTACCAAAATGTAATGAAGGATCAGAAGGAAACAATAAATGTAACAAAGGATTGAAAATTCATTCACAGAGCATGCTTTATCATTCCCAATTTTTGATATGATGCATTACAATGGAAAAGAGGAAAAAAATCTAGCGGTTCAATGAGAGGCCTAAAACTCCACGAATTCACATGTCAAGAGGAAGAGGGGAGTCTCAGTAAGAACAAAAAGTCCAACAACCCTTTACAAATGAGCCAAAACTAGCTTTTAATGATGAAGTAGAACGAAGGAAAGGAAAAAAATGTGGGAAAATTGATTTTAGATCTCCAACCACCAACAAGATCCATTAAAACATTAAGGCACACTCACAAATCCATTTTTTGATGCATTTGGCGATCTTTGAGAAGAAATAAGTGTCATACCTCATCAATTTTGGTGGTTGGGGTCATCCCGCATTTTTTCCCATCTTTAGGGACATTTCTTCAATTTTCTCCCACAAATTTCCACCAAAAAACAAAATTGAATAGTTCATCATGTGGATAATTTCAACAGATTTCTAATGATATAAAAAATGTGAAAATTTGAGCTCTGGATCAAATGATATGGCCCTCCAAAGATTTAGGGAAAACAGGTGAAATTAGGGCAAAAATAGGGTTTCTGGGCTGAAATTTGAACTTTTTCCCTCTTTTTTCAAATTGGGAAAATTTCCTAAAATTCTCTATGCACCACTTTTCTACTGACATGTGTCGCCCTTTTTCCTTTTAAATTTTTCATGGGGAAAATTTCCCAATTTACCTCCGCGGGCCTCGATCTCTGTTGCGACGTGGACACGTGGCACCATTTCATTCTGCACGATGATGCGGTTCAACTTTTTCCTTTGACCTTTTTCATCACTTTGGAAAAAATTCCAAAATCCTTTCACCACCCCGACTCATGCTGCTAATTTGACACATGGCACCATCACATTGCTCTGTGGGGATGCGCTCCTATTTTTGCCTTAGAGAAACTTTGACCAAAAAGCCAAAAACTTGAAGACCTTCCACCCCCTGCTGCTCCAACCTGACATGTGGAACCATCTCATTTCTTAGAGGGTATGTGGCGAAAAAATTTCCCCTTTAGCCTTTTGCCCTAAAAGGCTAAGTGCCAATTTTTTTCCCGAGGTCCCGTCTTGGGAAAATTTCCCCTCCAAACTCCGCCGAGCCATAACTTTCAAAATACAAGGAGTTAGGAGGACTTCTTTACCTTTCTAAAAAAGGGAAAAAATTATCTAACTGATGAAGCAATACCCAAAAAGTTTGAGTGTCTAAAATGTGTAAAAATTTGACTGAGGCATAAGGAAGGAAAGAATGAAGACAAGTTAGCCAAAATAAACAAGGGGCTTATTTTGGATAAAAGTTTTGGTGACTTAGAGGGGTCATCTACCTACTGGATGAAATGACCAGCTACCTAAAGTTATCCATTGGGCAATGGAGTCATGAACTTAACTTCTTGTTACTCTCAATTCATTAGAAAATCTCTAAGATGAAGATTGTGAGAGTAGAAAATTACTTTGGCCTGGAACATGACCTGCAAAATATGCATCCTTGGGGCAAAAAAACTTGTGCCAAAGCACATAGGGAACTCTAAATCTAAGCTACAACAAAACAATGTGCATAGGCACTTGGAGGAATGAAAAATCTAAGCTAATATGTACAAGGTGAGAAGTTTCCCTTCTAGTAGCAATGATTTAGATGGATTCCATTAACTAGAATCTGTAGTTCCTCACCATCCAATGTAGACAATTGGAAGGCATTTCTATTTTTGCATTTTGTGACTATGTAGGGGCCACTCCAAATGGCATCAAATTTTGAATGCCTTCCTAGCTTTTCTCGGTTTGCATCCCATTTCAACACTAAATCTCCAACTTGGAAAGTTCTAGCCTTAGCTTTCCTATCAAAGCTTCTCTTGATCAAAGCTTGGTCCTTCTCCATTGTTTTAGTTGCATGCTCTCGATTTCTTGGAGTTCCATCAATTCTACATATCTAACCTCCATGGGCTCAAACTCTAACCATTCCAATTGCTTCATGAGTTCCAATGTTAGCAACTCAAGTGACATAGGAAAGATTGTCTCTTTCCCATAAAAAATTCTAAATGGAGAGTTACATGTGGATCTCTTGGGAGTTATCGTATCAACCCATAGAGCTGATTTGAGCTTAGTGTGCCAAGTCCTCTAATTTTCATCAAGATTCATCTTGATGAACCTTAATAGATTCTTGTTTGTGGACTCGGCTTGGCCATTACCTTAAGGGTAATAATTTGATGAAGTTCTCAAATAGACCCCATTTCTAACAACCAATTAAGTTACCTTTGATCATATGAATGCCAACGCATTATCTGATATTATAGTGGTAGGTATACCAAATCTGGTTTGTATCCCCTCATAGAAGTCTAGAATGCTAGATTCATTTTCCTCTTTGAGTGCCACTGCCTCAGTCCATTTGGTGAAGTAGTTTGTTGCTATCAAAATCCATTTGTACCCTTGGCTTGAGTTTGGATTAATGACTCGAATGAAGTCCAAAACCCATTACATGAATGGCTGGTCAACTGAGATTGGGTGCAATGGAAGTGTTGCTAACCTCTCTTTGCCTGTGAAGAATGCACAATTCTTGTACCTCTTGATCCATGCATAACAATCACTAAAATTTTTGGGCCAATAATAACCAACCTTCATGATCTTGAGAGCTGTCACTCTTAGAGAAAAATTCCCTCTTGTTGATCCACCATGGAACTCTTCTAACATTTTCTCAATCTGATTTGTCCCAAAGCATCTCAGCAACACTCCATTAATATCCTTTTTGAACAAGACACCATCAACAAGTGCATATAGAATAGCCTGTAATCTAAAGTGTCTTATTTTGTCTTTGTTCATCTCTAGAGGGCATAGGCCTGTATATAAGAAGTGCATTATGTCTTGGGTTCAGCAAGGAGTCAGCATACCACCATTTTCTTCTTGAATATCTCTTTGTTCTTGGTTTCCTTGGAACACCAAAACAACATCCTTCTCTTTGCTTGTTTCAATTGGTTGACTCAAGGCCAATTTCTCACAAAATCCCTTTCCTCGTACCAGCTTGGTGACTTTGATCTCAACATAATACTCCATGACATGAGTAATCCACCCTACACATTTTTCATTTAGATCTTTATTGAGGAGGAAGTCTTTAACTCCCACATGAGAAACTAGCAGTTGAACCTTGTTGTTTGAAACTAGATTCTTAAATTTTTTCAAGCTCCTAATCACTTCAAGAACATGCTTCTCAATAAAAGAATAATTTACTTCATATTCCTCCAAGATTTGGATAAAGAAGGTGATTAGCTACTCTGCATTTTCTTTATTCCATGTACTAAAATTATAGAAATTGTATCATTACCGCCAAAATGCATAAATGATGAAGTCTTTGGAAAAATCTAGGTTAATGAAAGTTGGAGCACGTGAGATAGTTTCTTTTATTGCCTCAAAACTTGCCTTTCCTTCAGTTTTCCACTTGAATGCCACACTTTTCTTCAACATCATAGTTATTGGCTTGACAAGGGTGTAAAGTTTGGAACAAACCTTCAAACAAAATTGATTCTTCCCAAGAAACTTTGAAGATCGTTCTTATGCCTTGGCAATGGAAATGCTCTTATTGCTTCAACCCTCTCTGGATCAATTTCCAACCCTTCTTTGGAAACAATGTGGCCTAGGAGCTTTCCTTCATGAGATAGAAAATGCATTTTTGGGATTCAAGGATACCCCAAATCTTCTACATCTTTGGTACACTTGTCTCAAATGAAAGAGATGGTTTGATGCACTTTTAGAATATATAGTAATATCATCTAGGTATATCAACACTATTTTTTTATCAATCCCTTAAACGCCATATCCATTTCCCTTTGGAAATTATCTCCAGTGTTAAACATCCCAAATGTCATTTTTCTATATGCATAGGTTCCCCATTTGGTGGTGAAGGTTGTTTTGAACTGATCCTCTTCCTTTACCATGATCTGATTATACCCTGAATAACCATCTAGCAATGAAAACCTCTCGTAGCCAACAACTTACAAAATTTGCTCCATAGAAGGAAGTGGGTACTGATCCTTGAGGGATGCTCTGTTCAAATATCTAAAGTATACACTTAACCTAATTTCACCACTCTTCTATCTAACTAGAACCAAGTTTTCAACCCAACTTGAATGCTTGATGGGGAATATGATACTTTCCTCTATTAACTTATTCAATTCCTTCTTCATGAGAGGCTCAATGTATGGTTTGACTAGTCTCTATTTTTTCTTGATGGGCTTAGCACTTGCATCTAGTTCAATTGTGTGTTGATCTAGCTTGGGATTGAAACCCCTAAATTCTTCATAGCTCCAAGAAAATACATCTGAGAACTCTTGGCAAAGTTGTATGAACTCATACCTTTCTTGTTCGGTTGCCACTTTACCAATTTGAAGTGACTTGCCTTCTCTAACTAAGATGGGCTCTGAATCCTCTCCCTTGACTTGGATGTTTTCTTTCTCCTTCCTAAATTGATCATTAGGATTGAAAATAGACTCTAAAGTCACAAGTCCCTTTGGTAGTTTGTTGGTTCTTAGCTATACCACTTGATCACCGTACTGCTGTTCTAACTTTTCCTGATTTTTGATTGAGAACTTAGCTTCCTCTTGCAAGAAATTGATGATTTTTTTGTCACTCTCAAACACTTGACAACTTGCATTATTTTCTAGCATTGATGGAATCACAATCACATGGATGTTTGGCTACATTTTATCTCTTTTGATACTTTCCATAACATCAAAATTTTCTCCAACTGTTGTAAGTGTATTAGTAATTTGGTTCTCTTTCCTAGGGATGGAGTTGATGCCAAATCCCTCAAATCCTCAATGAGATCTCACACCTAATTCTTATAAATTTTGAGCAGGTCATTCTTGGCAGCATGTTTTCCTTTAACTTGATTAACAATCAACTCACTATCACCAAAGACTTGTAATTTTTTTATGCCTCTCTTCCTTGACCAATGTAATCCATGTATCAAAGCCTCATATTCAGTAGTGTTGTTGTAACATGCAAACTGAAATCTAAAAGCTGAATAATACTTAATGCCTTTAGGTGAAACAAGCATAGCTCCTCCTCCTGCACCTTGTCTACTTCTTGATCCATCAAAGAAAAACTGCCATACCTCATTATCATCTTTATGGTCTGGCTTGGTGATGCTAGGAAGAGGCTGATTTTCTTCATGCATGTAATAGACTCCTAGTTTAGATTCCTCTATTTCCTTGTAGAGATCAAAAGCATCTACCTTTCTTTCCCATTTTTCAAGATTCAAATCTGGAATGCTTCTAACTTTGGTATCAGCTTCATGTGTGATTGGATAATCCTCTTGATCAAACGTTGAACAATTGGCATTGATTGGGCTTGGAGTATGAGGCTCAATGTGAAAGTTTGCAATATGTTCAGACCTGATTGTGGCCTTAGCTCCATACCTTGTCCTAAATAGCATGTGTGACCAATCAATAGATAGGTAGCCTCTAATTCTAGCTATCAAGTCCCTTGACAAACATATGGAAAAGAGTTGTGGCAAGTCTATCACCGACACATCTTAAAAATAGTGACATTGGGGCATGCATGCAAAGTAAGGCTCAAATATTTAATTACCCCAACTATTATTACTGTTTTTCCATCTAATTTCACTACCCCCTTGGAGATGACTTCATATTGAAGGCCCATTGATCAGCTATTTTCTTGGGCATCACATAATTACTTGCCCTTAGATCAATCATATAATTATGTACTATTTTATTCCCAATGATCAATGAAACATAGAATGGAGGGAGTTTAAAAATTTTACCTTGCTTTCCTCCATTATTCCCCTCGGGTTGAGTAGCATTTGTGAGTAACTTCTCTTGCATATGAGCTAACTGATTTGAGGTTGACCAATTATTCAAGATATCTTGTAATAGATCCCTTTTTCCTAGGATGGATGGTGACTCCCACATAGATATGTTCACATTGGTCTTCTTCATTTGTTCAATGATGTTAAATGGGGATGAACCATCTCTTTGCTGCCCTTTAGTCTACACATTATTTTCTTGTACATGGGCTACAATAGCTAGCATTTGAGCTGGTCTAGAAGGTGGCTTGGGCTGTCCTTGCACATTTGGAACTACATTTTTCTTGCCAACACCTTGTGGAGTGATGGAAGGTTGTGAATCACTTGGATATAATGACTGCCCTTCACCAATATTCCTCTTCTTTGACTATGTGTTAGTTGCTACATTCTAAGAAGGTGTTTGATTCATACCACAAAAATATTCAGCCTGCTAATTCACAAGTGTAGTCTCATTTGGAGTTGCATTTTGCTGAGATGTTCCTTGTTATTAGTTTATTTCTTGACTCTCCTCACTCTCTATACTAGTTGTTTTCACCATCAAAGCTTGGTTCAAAGCACCATTGAATCACATAGATTGATTGTGAGGTTCATTACATGGGAAACACCAATCATACTCTTGAGGTATATTATTTTGCACTGGCACTAAGGCTTTAGAGTTAGATGCAACATTGGGGTTATAGGGCTGAAATGGTCTATTGAAAGGAGGCCTTACTTGATTTTGATTTACATCTGGGTTGGGTTGCTTATTAGGTTGATATGATTGTCTATTAGGATGATTTTGAGGCTAATAAGAAGGCCTAAAAATTTGATCTTGTTGCCTCTTGAGTGTAACCATCTCATTGCCCAAATTTTGTAATTGTTTCATAATTTCTTGAAGCTCATTTGAGGCACTAGCGGATGAAGTAGAATTTTCATTTGAACTCTGATTTCTAGGAGTGGGAATAGAAGCTACGTAGGTGCTTGACTAGTACTTGGGCTTGCCAACTCTATATATAAGGTCATAGGAGGCCTAGGTGCAAGTTTAGCAGTTTAGATCAAATAATTATCAGGTCATAATGGTGATGTTGTAAGTTGTAGGTATAGTTGCACCTCCCATGGATTGGATCAACATAGAAATGTCAGAATTTAAAGCCTTGAGAAAGTATAAGAAAGCACCTTGAGCTGTTGGCCTCACTGCCAATGGTATTCTATCCCACATTCTTTGAAATCGACATTGAAGTTTTTAGTTGCTCATTGGGAGCTCTCTTGATAGTTGACCATTTCTCCAATAGAGATAAGTTGTTCCCTTTCTCTCCAAATTGGTTATGGAGAGTTATCCACAACTGGTTCCAATTTTGGATAGAGTCTACCTCAAGGCTCTTGAACCATTACAAGGCTTTCCCTTTGAATGAAGATGTCAGCAATTTGCATCTCAAAATCTCATGGATTTCATAAACATTAGCAATGTATTTGACATGATCACTAGGGGTGGTATAATTTTCTCCAATAAATTATAGGATGTTCTTCAATGTTGCAATTGGAACCGAGTTTTGTTCATTAAGAGTAAGTGGGATACTGTTAGTAAAGTTTACATAAGGATTTGGTTGTGCCATTCTGATTCGCCTGAGAACCCTTATTGATTGGATGAAAGGTCTACCAGGTGGAGTTGATAGAGTTCTATTTGGTGGAGATGGATACCTTTGAATATTTCTTCCTCTTTCTCCTCTTTTTAGGGATAAGTACAGATAGTTAAACAATCCCTCTTCTCTATTCCTTGATCTTGTTTGGATCCTTCTCATGAATCTTCAAGCTTGGACTACCGAAACTAGTTGATTCTATCCTTTTGGAGTCATTAGATGTGTAAATCAGGGCTCTTTCAAGCAAGAAACTTACAATAATTACACATCAAATTTTTGTAATGAATATTAAGACCTCTAAGGTCCCACTAAGCATGCTAAATGTGTTAGTGCAAATCTACAACACCCCTAAATGACCTTGATTTACGACTAGAATTGGGTCATTTAGTGTGATTACACAACATTAAGTTTTCCCCAAGTTGTGGGACCTTACAAGGTGATAAAAACTTCAGAGAAAGCTGGTTCTTACCCCTCTGTTTAGGTGTATGCATCAATTTTGTAGAGGTTCAATGCTAAATCCTACTCTAGATTCCAAGGAGACAGAGTTAAAATACACAAAAGGAAACAAAACTAAGTAAAAACAATGGTGATACACCAAAGGAGTGATGGACCTCTATTTTTGCAAATAGACATAGATCATAAGAATGTAACACTAGAACATGCAAAAATTACCAAAATGTAATGAAGGATCAGAAGGAAACAATAAATGCAATAAAGGATTGAAAATTCATTCACAGAGCATGCTTTATCATTCCTAGTTTTTGATACGATGCATTACAATGGAAAAGAGGAAAAAACATATTGCAGTTCCAATGGGAGGCCTAAAACTCCACGAATTCACATGTCAAGGGGAAGAGGGGAGTCTACAAGAACAAAAACATCCAACCCTTTACAAATGAGCCAAAACTAGCTTTTAATGATGAAGCAAAACAAAGGAAAGGTAAAAATGTGGGCAAATTGATTTGAGATCTCCAACCACCAACAAGATCCATTAAAACAGTAAGGGCACCCTCAAAAATCCATTTTTCGATGCATTTGGCCATGCTGGAGAAGAAACAAGTGTCATACCTCATCAATTTTGGTGGTTGGGGGTCAGTTCTACATTTTTTCCCATGCCAGGGACATTTCTTCAATTTTCTCCCACAAATCTCCACCAAAAATAAAAATTGAATAGTTCATCATGTGGATAATTTCAACATATTTCCAATGATATAAAAAATGTGAAAATCTGAGCTCTGGATCAAAATATATGGCCCTCTAAAGATTTAGGGAAAACAGTGAAATTAGGGCAAAATTAGGGTTCGCGGGCTGAAATTTGAACTTTTTCCTCTTTTTTCAAATTGGGAAAATTTCCCAAAAATTTTCCATGCCCAGATTTTCTACTGACATGTGTCACCCTCTAGTTGACCGTGGGTTTCAAAACAACATTTTTCCCTTTTTCCTTTTAAATTTTTCATTGGGAAAATTTCCCAATTTAGCTCCGCAGGCGACCTCTACTGCCGACGTGGACACATGGCGCCATTTCATTCTGCACAGAGATGCGGTTCAACTTTTTCCTTTGACCTTTTTCATCACTTTGGAAAAAATTCCAAAATCCTTTCCCGCCCTAACTCCCGCTACTACTGGACATGTGGCACCTTCACATTGCTCGGCGAGGGATGCGCTCCTATTTTTGCCTTTGAGAAACTTTGACCAAAAAGCCAAAAACTTGAAGTCCTTCGGCCCTCACCAATTTGACCTAACACATGGCACCATCTCATTTCTTGGCGGGTATGTGGGCTAAAATTTTCCCCTTTACCCTTTTGCCCCAAAAGGCTAAGTGCCAAAGTTTTTCCCATGGGCCCGCCTTGGGAAAATTTCTGCTCCAAACTACGTCGAGCCATAACTTGCAAAATACAAGGAGTTAGGAGGACTTCTTTACCTTTCTAGAAAGGGAAAAAAATATCTAACTGATGAAGCATTACCCAAAAAAATTGAGTGCCTAAAATGTGTAAAAACATTTGTCTAAGGTAAAATGAAGGAAAGATTAAAGATAAGTTAGCCAAAATAAGTAGGGGCTTATTTTGGATAACAAAAATCAACCTTTTCCTCACAATACGTAGACGACATCAAAGTCTAAAGATAATCCTTTCTCATAATTTGCTAAAGGAATATCTTCATATGCCCCTATAAATGCCTTGATTGTTTCTTCATTCTGAAAGAGATCAATCGGTATGAGTTGTTGATCGACCACCAGGGGTTGATTGGAAGAAAGAGGTTCACTTGGTGTGGAAGACTTAGAATATGTTTGATGATGATTGATAGAAGAAGATGATGTGGGGGACGAAGAAGATATGTAGCTAGATGTCTTAGGAGTAGAAGAAGGTGGTGTGGACCTACCTATATGATGATATATCATCTGTAAACTAGTAGGATTAAGTCCAAAGTCTATAGATTGTGATGCATGGGTCGATTCAAATGTTTGACTCGAAGGAATTTGAGTCACATGAATCTTCAAAGAAGGAAGACTTATTGGGGGTGATTGATGAAGAAGGTCCTACGAAGAAGGGGAGGACCATGATTCAAGAATTGCATCGGATGAATAATAACAAGGGTCCTACAAAGAAAGAGAGGACTGCGATTCAAGAATTTTTTTAGATGTTTTCTAAGAGGGATCTGAGTCGCACGTATCTTTAAAGGAATAAAACATTGTTGAAGTGGTGATAAAAAGGTTCCTACGAAGAAAGGGAGGAACGTGATGTAGGAGTCATATTAAATGTATGATGAAGAGGTTCCTGCAAAGATAGGGAGGACCATGACATAGGAGTCACATTAGATGACTTAGGAGTCAAATTAGATGAATACGAATAGTAGTTTGGATCTGAATAGTAGTTTGGATCTGAATCATCAAAAGAGTCAAAAGAAATATTTGGATTGGAATCCTCAGAAGAAGAGGAAATGTTTGGATTAGAATTAGAAGAAGAGTGGGGGAACTCGAATAATAATTTGGATCAGAAGCATCCAAATCATACCACCAACTATGAGATGAAGGTGGGGAATGAGTTACCCGTATGGGCTCTCTAGCATGAAGAACCAAATGAGGTTTGGTCATGATGGGCATATTTTGATTTGTACACTGAAACTTTGATTCCTTATTGTCGTATGTATAAGGAACCTTGTGATAATCAGTCATTTTTGGCAGTGTTTTAAGCACAAATTTCTAGATCTAGATAGTGTGATGGAACTCCTTCAAAGGGAAGGAAGTTACATGTCGATTTGGGCAGCATAATGACAACCAACTAGATATTGTGTAAGTATGGAGATGCGTGTGTGATTTTCCAAAGAAGGTATAAGGAAAATAGACATCATGACGATGTAATCTTGATGAGATTGAGAGGGATTGTCCTAGAAAATAATTTTTCTGAATGAATAATCACAAGGAACAATCATGTAATTTTGAAACACAAATCCAAACAACAAGGAAATACACCATATGAAAATGCATGTGCAAAGTGACAATTCAATGAAAAGGGATCAACACAATGTCAATATTTACATCAAGATCGAAATGAACAAGGCGTAAATATTAACAAAGGGTAGATGCGACTCCCAATCAAAGGATACCATGACAAGTTCAACAACCAACAAGACCTAAATGTTAAAGGGTGAGGTTTACAAATGTAATCCACGTAACCACACCAATTGGAAACGTCTATCAAGCTTTGTGGAGAAGTGAGATATTAGTGTCAAAGTGGTATCGAAATGATGCAAAAAAAGTAAGTGACACCTTTCAAGATTTGGGACAATGTTTGAAATCAAACTAATTCAAAGTATACTAAGGATGTGTTAAAATGTGGGTAGTATAACACCACAATACGAACACTTAGATCATGTTTATGAGATACATGACATAAGTATCTTAATTATGTCGAGATAGTGCAAATGAGGTAACATGTCAAAGGGAGATAAAATGATGAATCAATCCTAACTATGATGATGATCCTGATATGGGTATCAAGATCACAAAGGCTACCAATGATATAAATACGTCTCCACACACTTTAGACATTTAACTAACCCAGCTGCAAACATGGATAGACGTATATACATAAAAAGTGGTGAAACAATCAATTGATGATGCAAAGGTAGTCACTCCTCTTCTGATCAACAAAGTGTCAAAAGAAAGTGAAGGAAGTAGATCAAATGGGGAGAAAAATGTTGGCCTCACTTCGGTAGAGTTTTGCCTTACCTTAGGGTAAGTGAAAAACTAAGTGAAAGTAATGCGTCACACATTTTGTGGTGAATAATGGCTCACAACATCAACACCATTTTGAACTAGTCAAAGTGGGCTCCTAGCCAAAGTATATTTTCCTAGGTGGTTCTCTCGTCCTAGGTGTTACAAAGTTGTCTTAAGCGAGCTCGATTTACCCAAAATTCACAATGAATAATTTGGGAGTATCTCGATTTACTTTACCCCCTTCAAGAACAGTAGAAAACCAGTGCCTCTACATGTATAATCACTGGGGTCACCTTAAGGACAACCGGTAATACTAACTCACAAGGAATGACTAGTCAAGTAGGTTGTGTGGAGCACTTCCCATTTTGTCCATAAGGTTCCCTCTTGCGTGGACTACTTTTGGGTTCCTAGTATGACCCCCATTGTTGAGCTTAAGGCATTATGCCAAAGGGGTTATGTTCCAGTTGAGTGGAGAGGGACGTACCCTTTTCTGAGACCTATAATACAATGTTTTGAATATGGTGTGTTTTTTTATCTTTTTAACTTAAATGTGGTTTTAAGTGGCACACCATTTGGAAACCTACAAGAAACATGTGTATTAGAGGTTTTTGTGTTTTGTTTTTGATGTCTCCTTTCTTTTACAAGTCATTTCGGTCCTACATACCAAGGTTAGTAATTTTCTAAAATGTCATCTAAAGGAGATAAGATGTTGTTTTTGATTTCCCGGATCGTCTTATAACATAAGGAAAGAGCATACGCAAAAAGCTATCTCACTCAAATTTGTAATAAATGGAAAATTCTTAAGTACAATGTGAAAATAAGTTCCTTTTAACCAACTTTGAAAGATAATTAAACCGTTTTGCAAGTATGAAGAAAGTGGTGAAATGTTTTTGATTCCCAAGATCACCTAGAAAGGCGCGAGGGAAGAGCATACACATTTCAAACCTTCACAAATAAAGATGCAAATATTTTTTATTAAGTTAGTATAAAGAAACCTAATGTAAAGGAAACCTATAAACCACTTGTTAGAACCTTGCAAGAGTTATAAAACCAAGAAAATTGAAAAATTCTAGAAATCTAATTTTTGCACTTTTTAACAGTTTTTAGTAATTTACATTTTTGGAGGTCTCCGGGAATTTTGGGATATTTTTGATAAAAGTTAGTATACTAAAGGTATCTAACTTTTGAAAGTTACCTTGTAAATTACACTTCGTTATCTTTCTGACACCTATTCAAACTCCGAAAATGGGTTCTTGAGTCAAAAGTTATGATCAAAACAAAGAGTACTAAAACTTTGTAACCAAAACGAGATTAAATAGATATACCCGCACCCTCTTTTACGTGTGTGTACCCCCAACATGAGACACCTGCACCACCAAAAAGGCGTGCATGCACGGTTTAGGGCATATGAATCCCCATGCATTTTTCAAATTTATAGTGCACCTACACCACCGAGAAAGTTGTGTGCGCCAGGATTAGAGCGGATGCGCCACTCTATATTTTTTGACTTACGACTCACTGCACCACCGGATAGGTGTAACATCCTCATTTTAGACAATAGAACAAGTCAATTTTTTTTTTTGATAATTGCATACTGGTTCTAAATACATAATTTAGAACTCACAATTCAAATAACCATTTATATAACAGACAACCATATGCAGCTGTAATGACTCGGAGTACCTCCGATCTATTCATTCCATGACTCGGTAATCTACCGATCTATTCATGAGTAATAAGAGTCGGTGTTTTTTATTTAACACATTACTCTTGCGGTTCTCTTCCCTAATCTGGGATTCAGAATGCTCTGTCCAAGGAATCTAACTGAATAATTGTTACCATTATTCATCGGCATCTCATCCCTTAGACTAGGTGAATTAGGACAACGCAATCAGCAGCTTGCGATACTTTGGCCAAAGATTTGAAACATACTGTTCATGTCTCGTATTCCTTAACAACTACTCGATAATCTGGAATACATCCTTCACCCCATTCTTATGTTATATAGAATGTCTTATACTGACTACCGTCAGTCCTTCCTTTCACAACTGAATCACTCGGAGGCAGATTAACAAGGTGATAATGTTATATGGATGCCCACGAGGATTAGGGATATGATGACAT
Source organism: Taxus wallichiana var. yunnanensis (assembly GCA_018340775.1). NCBI lineage: Eukaryota > Viridiplantae > Streptophyta > Pinopsida > Cupressales > Taxaceae > Taxus > Taxus wallichiana. Next base: position 94,929,533 of record CM031240.1, read on the forward strand.
ACTGGTTCAACCTTGCAGTTCAACCAGTGTGTCATGATACCCCGAATCTCCGAGGTAGTCTTATAACATGACCACGTTCTTAATCGGTCCCAGAGTAACTCGTGCGAAATCAAGTGTAAATCTTAGCGATCAATGCAAAGGGTGTCACCATAAGTCATCTGCATTATTGTAACTTCGAGAAGATCCTAATCTTCTCGGAGGTACAACTCTGCAGTTGACTTATGTCGTCAACCTTTAAATCCGCCTCGAAAAGATCTACTCAGTAACAAGCGTTACGCACTTGAGTTTAAATTACTTTTAAAGACTTTTCCCTAAGGTTAGCCTTTCCAAATCCCTGGATTCTTCGTCTTAAGACGACCCTCCTCTATAAAACCCATTACATGGTAGAGGTATTACGGTCAGTTCTCATCAAGGAGTCATTAGAATACACACGATTCTAAAACAACGAGAATGGGACAATATCTCATAACCTTTGCTAGAGATTGCCGTCTGAATTCCATTTGATTGTATATCGCTTCTCTTAACTGAATTTATATCATACTTTTTAGTATAAAGATATAAATGATTAAGAATCCAATTTACTATTGTCCTGTCATACTTAGGACTAGGGATTAGTAATTTAATCCAGTTTGTTTAGCGTTCTCTTTTAGGCTCATTTTTAACCTATCTTCTAGAAAGACAATTATTTAAATCCAATATTGCTTTTGCTAGAACAAATTAGAACTACTAAACACTCATAAGAATTCAATCTCATTTACTTGCAAGCTTTCATTGTCAATCACAAAAACATCCATATTATACAATGATAACAATGCCCCTTCGTTACATAAACCGAAGAAGGTCAACTTTCAGAAATAGAATACAACACATAAGTATCAAACACTTATTTCCATTCCTTTCAAAACTATACAATTACATTTTATGCAACAAAGATACTTGATATAATGCTAACGGAAAAGAAACATCTTTTCTCATATAGTACATCTGTAAATCAAGTTTGTAATTCATTATAAATCAAATAAACAATCTGATCAACATTGGATCTGCATTGCTTTTACCTCTTACGGTAACCATCTGCAAAAATAGTCAACATGAGTCGATTCAATGAACCAGCATGATAAGCACTAACTTTTAAAACAATTGCAATCCATCAATTGTTTTCATTAAACACCCTGTTTAAATGAGATCAGATATTCACATAAGTAAACATAATCAGACTATGCCCTTGTAATACAAAATGATTACAAATATGTAACTCTAACATGGTTACAAAATAGTCTTAATCACTTTCTAATATTTCATCAAATATTAAGAAACAAGGAACGAATGTACACAAACAATCATTGAATCCAAAATCACAACATTGGTCAGATTGTTTCATTCTTCCAAAAAAAGAAATAACATAACAATTCGGGATTCCACCAATATGTTACAAAACAATTTCCCACTGTTAGACAAATATCAACAAATATTAAATAAAGGAAGAGAAAGAACCAATCCATTCATACTTCCTTTCACATAAATTCATCACTGTACCATCTTCTCCTATGAAAACATTTATCCAGTATATAAATGAACAAGTTAGACAAGCCGCAAGCAAGATCGCTGTTCTAAATCAAGAAATAGAAACACAGCAAAACTCCTGCACAGCAGCTAACACATCAATCAATCCATAAATCAACCTGAAGTCCAATACTAGATTCTTCTAAGCACATTAAGGCTTTCGAACCAAGTTCGAAATCAAGAAACTTCACGCGTATTGTTGTAAACAACAACTCTATAGCATAAGCAATTTGAGGTTTCCTAGGGACTATGCTATGTTGACCACACAGTATTTCCAAATCATGCTCAGTCAAATCGGACTGAATAAATGGAAAGGAACGTAGCATACTTATTCTTGCTCAGACAAAATCGGACTGAAGTAAAAGAAATGAATACAACCAATCGATCCTTACCTTAGCGCATGCAAGTCTTCGGAACACGAAACAGTCATCCATACTCAAGGATCTCAACAGTGACAAAGACAGTGTCCAAAGTCAAGTTCAGAAAGAGACAGAAGTACCAGCTACCTTTCCAGAATTCCAAATGATTCAAACAGAGGTAACAATTCAAGCAAATGCATATGAATTCATACTGTAAACTGTTAATGGTTTTGTACTCATAACCACTGAACCCTACAGCAACGTACTATGAAATCGGTTGATAAATCCATCTATGCCATTCATGGCAAACATTCAGAATGAAACAAGTGAAGCAAATCGAATACCCATTTCAAGCAAGGAAATCAACTGAGCCGCTTCGAAACTTTCAAACAGCTTTCACAAAGAAGTGCAATACATACCCAGGAAATCTATACTCATTATTTATTACAAATAACCGTGGTCAGAAGGCCTGTTCCATTCTCTATAAGGCTACCACGAAATCAAATAACAAAACACAAGGATGAATCTACATCCACAACAGTAGATAGCTATATATATGATTCAATCAAGGACTCCACTGAGTCGTTATAATAAAGTATAGATGTAACAATGTTATACACAGTCAACAATAATCCCGTTTCCACAATAACAAGGAAAACACTTCCGCTGGGTCGTAAAGACTACGGTAACACAACAGTTGCCTGTTCCAAGCCAAAAATTTGAAAACAAATGAAACCCGAAAGTATCATTAGTCGCTGTCAACAAATCCCACGACAGAGTTCCCAAAGAAGCAATAATACTGATCAATCTTACAGTATTCATCCAGAATCATTCCATATAGTTTCCATAACAAGAAACAACGACCACTAATCAAAAACATACAGTGGTCTTATACTACACACAGGTATATTCTAAGGGCTCACGCCAAACAGGCCGAACACTCAAACTTTTATAAATAAATACCTCACATGTATAAGCGAATGAATTTCTCTGGCTGTTTTCTCTGTCATGGAAGATATATATGTGATGGAGACAGCGAAATTTTGTTGGTCGCCTTATCTTGGAAAAAGGAAAGGAAGTTTGAGCTCTTCCGGGTCTCGCTTCGGAAATTTGATCGGATGCGCCACTCTATATTTTTGACTTACAAAGTGCACCCGCACCACCGGATAGGTGTCTACGCCACTGTAAGTGCATGTGTGTCAAGGAGGTAAAAAAATGTTAGGATCTAACAGAGTGCTTGTGTAACCGAGAGAGGCACTGTGCCACTTTGTAAGTGTGTGTGCGCCACAACCGATTAAAAATAGTGAAAATTTCTGACAAAGCACCTACTCCACTGAAACATGTCTCGTGGCACCAAAGAGACATTTGTGCAGGTTTAGTGTGAATGCACCGATCTGATAGGTTTTTACATTGTAGTGAAAGTACAGTATGAAATGATGTCTGTGCCTAGGTTAATGTGCTGCGCCCTGGTTAGGGTATGTGTGCCGGGGTTAGTGCGCTTGTGCCAAGGTCAATAGACAGAGATTCAGATTTTGACAGGTGTGCTTGCACCACCATATATGTGTTTCCACTCCCGTTAGTGCACCTGTGCCACTCCTGTAAGAAAAATACGGCAAAAACACAAAAAAGCTCACAATACTTCAAATTTTAGCAAGTTAGTTTTAAAATGGCAACAACCCATTAAAATTATGGCTATGAACAAGAACCTACACATATAATATTAGCAAAAATTCCAAGAAAATGGACATTAATTACTACATGTGCATATCAAAAATTATCCAAAACAATAGAATTTAAACTAAAATGCCAAGGGACTAGGTCCCACTGGGCATGCCAAATGTGTGCATAGTTTCATGCTTAAGCTAAGTTAATGAAAATAAAGACTAACACCTAGTAGTCTTAATTAACAAAGTTAAAGCAAAGTCTAAAGCACCATCAAGATAAGAACTAAACAAGGTTAGACACTAACATTTATTATATTAGAACTTTGAAACTAGCATGCTAATTGTCTAAAAACCTCTATTCTCTTAATTAACAACAAAATTAAATGGACCTATGTAAGCTCCATGGCAATCAAATTGGTTGCTCTTGATATTCCAAGAACCTAGGAATGGGAGCTTATCAAAATTGGGCTACAAGACCCTTTTGACTCTTCCCATATGACCTAAGCACTTTGGCTAGAAAAGAGGCTTTAGCTCTTCCAAAATGGTGAATTCTCAAGAAAACAAAGGAAATCTTTTAGTCTATTTTGCTATATGCTTTGCTTTTGTCTTCTCAAGAAGTTTAGGTGTAGGTGTAAAGGTAGGAGGAGGGCTATTTATATATCCCAATGGATAAAGGAACCACTACATCCCTTTGCATGTGGGATAATAGAGATGTTGAATTAGTTGTGGATAAGGGGGGTTTAGATAGGGATGAGTAAACTTTAGGAGGGTTTAGCTTGTCCTTTAGTGACCCATGTGGATAAAGGGGGCCTATTAATTAATCAAGATGATTTAATTAATAGATGTATAAGCTTATAGAAGCTTTTAGAGGAATATTAGCATGATTTAGACTATAGAGGGGGATTAAATCAATTAAATATTGATTTATTGATTAGATGAAAGGGAAGCTAATTAACTATTAATTATTAATTAGTCTATATGGAAGGGGGATTTATTAACGAAGGTCATTAATTAGGGTATTTGTTGGATAGGTGACTTGATTAATTAGCATATTGTAATTAATTAATGATGATAAGAGAGAAGATGAGCACCTCTGACGATATGTCACCAATTTGCAAGAAGGAGATAATTAACACAATTTAAGTATTTAAATTGCTCGAGTGTAATTATGGGTGTCTTCATCTCCCCTAAAGAACAATTACTCACACAAGAATTACAATCTATGAAAGCAACACTCGTAAGCCTTCAAGAGAGAAATGTGGGGAGCATCAGAAAATATCAATATGAAGAACTATGTCCCCATCCATTTGACAAATCTATGACACTTCAACCTTTCCCTAAAAAAATTTACATGCTGAAATTTGACAAATATAGAGGAAAGGGAGACCCACAAGATCATGTCAAGGATTTCTATATGGTGTGTCAAGAGGTGTCCTATAGTGATAATTATCTCATATGACTCTTTCCCAAGAGTCTAGGAGGTCAATCCTTGGAGTGGTTTACTCATTTACCTCGGGGGTCTATTTTTACTGGCCAGAATTGGTAGAGAGGTTTGTCGTCACTTCTCATACAATATAGAAAGTGATATCACCATGGAAGACTTATGTGGCACCAAACAATGTCCTAATGAGACATTCACCAGCTTCCTATAATGGTGGAGAGGGATAGTCAGTCACTTCCCTTGCGCATTCCCTAAAAAATAAATAGTAAGTATCTTTGTGCCCAACCTAAATCCAGACATCACTTTCCACCTTCAAATGCATTGTGTTTGCACTTTCAAGGAGGTCGTTGAAAAGACGTTCAAATAGAGAAATCCCTTATTGCCAAAGGAACTCTTAAGTCACAATCTAAGGATAACCAAAGTGTTAAACCTACGGACAAGCCAAAAATATTCAACAAAAAAAAAACATGGTGGGAGACAGGATCATAGATTCCAAATGTGTGTAAACGGTTCAAACTGGTCAACCTTTTAAACTAACCAAAGGACCTATTCAACCACCACCTAAATGGAGAATGTTCACTCCTCTCAATGAGCCTTTGTCAGTTATATTGAAACAATTGGATGCAACTCACATGGTGACTTATCCCATGACATAACCCTTTGATGACAATGCTCCAAAACCATCATGGTACAAAGAGCATGACTATTGTGAATTACATCATGTAAAGGGACACAAAAAAGACAAATGTATACGAGTTCATCACTACATCCAAGACCAAATCGATAATGGGGAGATAGAAGTGGACAACCCGGAAAAAACTCAAACACCCAATGAAAAGATGGGGATATACAAAGAACCATTCCCCAAACATGGTAAGTCAGAGGATTCAAATCCGGATCGAGGAGAGTCATCCCAAAGTTATAAAGAAACAAATTATCTATATACCAAGAAAGACAACAATCATTATGATTAGCTCATTGGATGTATTCACTCTCCTAGTGACCATGTGAACACCATTCAAATCAAGGGAAAGGATTGCACTGTGGTAACAAGGCATGCCCACCTCATGATTCCTGAATCCTCTCTGTCAACCCCACAAAATGGTAGGTATAACCTCTTAGAACAACTTGAGAAGACATCTGCCAAGATTTTGATCTTGGATCTTCTTAAGATATTAAATGTACATAAAGACATTTTGTACCAAACTCTTTAGGGGTCAGGAGTGCCACTAGAAGTAGATCGTACACATCTTCAAGCTACGGTAGCAAAAATCATACCAATTGAGCACATTGAATTTAATCATAGGGAAATCCCTACTAAAAATCCAATGCATAATCTCCCCTTATAAATTGAGGTATTCCTTACCTGCTAAAAGATCAAACGGGTACTTATGGACAATGGATCATGATTAAATATATGCACACTGAAGTTACTTAAGCAACTAGGAAAAACCGAAGAATACCTCAAGTCAAAAATCATTACCATAATTACTTACGACAATGTAGAAAGAGAGTCAGATGGCATAATCACATTGCCCATGGAAGTCGGTCCCACTTGTCATCACACAAAGTTTCATGTCCTGGACTTGGAACTCCCATACAATATGCTTCTAGGCCAACCATGGATTCATGCCATGCAAGTCATGTCATCAACGTTCCATTAATGCATTAAAATAAAGCACAAGGGACACACGGTCACGATATAAGGAGATTCAAAGCCCATTGCTCATTGCAAAGCTCTCAATAGTTTTTCACATAAGGGTACCTATACATTTCCCTCTACTGATATAGTTGTTTCTCTTAAATCGAAGCCATGGAGTCTCGAGTAGATTCATATTCTCTCAGTTCTTGTGCCCATGGTGCCTCTCAATCAACTTCTCCTTTGATTCATGGGAGATGAAGGTTCTAGAATATGGTTATGGAGAATATAATGTGTAACAAGCCCTTTTAGTTTCAGACCTCTCATTGTCACCTAAAACTAGAGGTTGACACAACTATCATTTCGATTTACCTAGAGTTGAGAAAAATATTCATCATTTTTACCTGGAGGCTTGCTAGCTGAAGAGAAATTGTTGGATCCACCTATGACTTGGGTCCCAGAAGATACACAACCAACTTGCTACCAAACCCCTGAGTATGAGAAATCTAGTCGAATGATGTACTCCATGGGCTAAAAAGTTATAGGATGTGAAAGGAATGAGCAAGGACAAAGTGAGAAACAGCTTCCTCTCCCACATTTTAAAATATAAAGGTAAGACATTGGAATTCACACTAATGGGGCACATCCCAATGATCAAGATGCTACCTTCTCTGAACATGAGGATAGATCTGACTATTTAGACAGAAATATAGATTCCCAGTGTAGCCAATACGAGGATCTTTCATTCACAAACATGTTCATGAATACTATTGTCCTCACCATAAACCCTACAGAACCTAAACTTGACCTTGTTTACCATTGCCTTGTTGAATGGGACTAACAACATCATATGTCACTAGATCTATTTGAGAATGATGAAGCTATTGCATAATTCATGGGCATTCAAGATATAATCCCCATTGGAGACACCAAAAAGGGCTTCTATATTGACTTAGATAGTTGTGCCTACTTTAGAGAGGAAACTAAGATTTTTGGTAAGAAAAATTTAAGAAAAAGTGACGGTAAAATTTCCAATGAAAAGCCTCGGCAAAAGTAAAAGTCCAAGTCACATAGTGAAAACCTCTTTGAGGCACTGGTAGAGAAACAGTGTAAAAATAAAAGGACAATAAAAGTGACCATGCCAAGGATGAAAATCTCGTGGAGACATCCTTTGATGAATATCTCAACCTTCCTCTCGATCCTACATGTATGGAGGATTTTTCAAAGCTACTAGTAAAAGATACTATTCATATAAAAATTGGCACGAAGATGACCAAAAAATAGTCAAGCTGGTAGCTTCACTCTTGGCACTGGAATAGAAAATATTCACCATGCTACTACAGGAGTTTATAGATGTGTTTTCAGGGTCCTATAAGGATATGCTAGGCTTGGATCCAACTTTTGTCGTGCACAACTTAGTTGTACATGCAAATGCTAATCCTATTAAACAAAATCTCATAAAGATGCACCCGAGGGTGGCTCTCCTAGTTAAGGAAGAATTAGAAATATTGCTTGTGGTAGGATTCATTTGACCCATTGATTACTCCGAATGGATATCTAATATCATCCCTGTCCAGAAAAATCCTATTGGGATCAGAATCTGCATGATTTTAGAGACATAAATAAGGCATGCCCTAAGGATGATTTTCCATTACCAAATATTGATATGATTGTGGATTCAACAACAAGATATGAAATGCTATCTCTTATGGATGGATTTTCAGGTTACAATCAAATCAAGATAGCCGATGAAGATCAACACAAGATGACTTTTACAACTCCTTGGGGTACCTTCTATTATCAGGTAATTTCATTTGGTCTTAAAAACACAAGAGCTACCTATCAAAGGGAAATGATGGTAATTTTCCATGATATGATCCATGATATCATGGAAGACTATGTGGATGATATCCTTGGGAAATCTAAGACAAGGGAGGACCACCTTGCTATTTTTTAGTGTATCTTTGAATGCCTATGAGAGTACAAGGTCCGTCTGAACCCAAAGAAATGTGTGTTTGGCGTGCTATCAGGAAAATTTTTGGGTTTCATTATATCAAGAAGGGGAATTGAGGTAGACCCTACTAAAGTGTCTGCTATTACTGAGATGCCTCCTCCTAAAAACATTAAGCAACTATGTAGCTTATAGTGAACAATACAGTTATTCGCCACTTCATCTCCCACTTATCGATAACCATCATTCATTCGCTCACCTACTTAAAAAGGATGTTTCCTTTATCTGGGGACCAGAGCAATAGTAGGCCTTTGCCTTGCTTAAGAAATACTTGGCCAATCTACCTATCCTCATGCCTCCAACTCTTGGTGAGTCACTCCTACTTTATATCTCTGCTACTCAATTTTCTATTGGTGTGCTTCTCACCCAATATGACCTTGGTCACAAAGAAAAAGCATTATACTACCTTAGTCGCACTCTCATTGCTTATGAGCTCAACTATCCCCAAATAAAAAAAGCTTGTTTGGCTGTAGTTTTTACCTTTCAAAAACTTCATCATTATCTGTTGAATACCAAAACCAAGCTTATATCAAAAGTTGACTGCTGAAATAATTGTTCTCTAAACCTACCCTCACCGGTAGAATGGCTAATTGGATCATTCTACTAAGTGAATTTGACATCAAATTTGTGCACCAAAATTTGGTCAAGGGACAGTACTTGCTGATCAATTAGCAGAAGCACCTTTACAAGGAACTAAACCTGTGAATCTAGATCTACCAGATGCCTCATTACTATACATTGAAGAATCTGTCATGTGGCAAGTACACTTTGATGGGTCTTTTACTTTTCATGGTTCGGGGCAAGGGTGGTCCTCATTACTCCTTCTGAAACCCCATACCTCAGGATTTTTTCCTTGGTTTTCCTTGCATGAACAATATCTCAAAGTATGAGGTACTCATCGCTTGGATGAATCTCGCCATCAAATGGGACATTCATCATGTTAAGATTGTTAGTGACTCTCAGTTAATATTCAAACAAGTCAATGATGAGTACAAATTTAAGGATGATAAAATCATCCCTTACAAGAAGATGGTAGAAACTCTGAAAGAGTATTTTGTACACATCACATTTGAATAGATTCCAAGAGCACAAAACAGATCTGTAAATGCTATGGAAATCATGGGTTCTATGCTCTGCACTCCACCATAAAGTAATGGCATGCCATTCTTTGTGGAATCTCTATGCCGACCTACGTCTGACAACATGCTATAATCATGTCCGGATTTTGATGTTGTTTGTCCCAATTCCCCATGGTATGAGCCCATATTCACCTACCTCAAAGACAACACATTCCCTCTCGACATCTCCCATTCTGAGAAACAAATCCTAATTCACCGAAAACCCGTTATACCCTTTTAGGAGGTACGATTTATCGTCATGGCTATGATGGGAATCTGTTATGTTATCTCAATATGATAGAGTCGATCTAATTGATTAAAGAGGTGCATGAAGGGGTGTGTGGGGCCCATACTAATGGAATGGTTCTAGCCAAAAAATTGTTGAGAGTAGGCTATTATTGGCCTACCATGGAAACCAATTGCTACAACTATGTAAGGAAGTGTGTACTTTGTCAGAAGTATGGAAATTTCATCCATGCTCCATCATAACCATTGCAACCCATCACCACCCCATGGCCATTTTCTAAATGGGGACTTGATTTAATAGGGAAGCTTACCCCTACTTCATCTGATGGCCACACCCACATCATTATAGCTATTGAATACTTTACCAAGTGGGTGGAATTTTTCCCTTTGACCTATGTAACGGTGCTCAGATTTCAAAGTTCATCATGAATCATCTTATTTTTCTGGTGTGGCATTATGCAATGCCATTATTACTGATAATGGAAAATAATTCAAGAATAAAACCGTAAAGGATCTCTATCATTGGTTTCAAATAAGGTTAAAATGGTCTACACCATATTATCCCCAAGGAAATGGATAGGTCGAGGCCACTAATAAGACTTTGGTTCAAATCATGGAGAATATGGTAAGTAAGACATATCGTAATTGGAATTTTCAAATCCACCTAGCTCTTTGGGCTTACAAGACCTTTATTCGCACTCCTATGGTGTGACACCATATTCCCTAGTATTTGGAATGGAATCTATCATCCCATTAGAAATTGAGCTTCCTTCCCTAAGAATTTCTCTTAGGGATTATCTAGACAAGGATGAAGATTACTGAGTGGCTAGACTGGTAGAGTTAGAGCTCCTAGATGAGAAGCACATCTATGCCTTAAATCACCTTAAAGTGTATCATAACAGAGTCTCCAGAAATTACAACAAAAGGATCATACCTCATCAATTTGAGGTTGGTGATTTGGTCATGAAGGAAAATTAGTTTAACACAAGGGCAAAATGAGAGAAGAAAGGAAAGTTTGAACCACATTGGTTAGGACCTTATGTTATTGTGGCCAAGTATGGCATGGGAGCATACAAAATTGCCCACCCCAATGGTGATGAGCTCCACGAGCCCATGAATTCCATGCACCTTAAGCGGTTCTATGCTTAAACATGGTGCGAAAACCAGAAAAGCAAATCAAAAAAGTAAAAATAATCAAAATAAAAAAATTAAAATAAGAGAAAACAGATCATCCATAAGTGAAAACCATACAATTGTGGCACTTTGGATAGTTCCTTGGGTGAAAACCAGGTTCCAACACCTTGGGAGGATTCATTGTTCACAAGCATCTTGCATCTGGAGGGTACTTGTACTTAGCCTAGGGCTAGTTCAAAGATCTACCTCTCGAGGTTACCTATGAGCCTAATCTTGTCAAGCCTTGATCCAAATTTGTCTCCTTTTATTCATCTATGAAGGCATGGTCTTTGTCTATTCCCCATCTCACACTGGGGCACTTCTATAACTTCACCTTCCTATTTATAAGTGTGTGGCATTTTCCTTGTATATTCTTTGTCTAATCTTGGGGCATCCACGCTTTCTTGGTTACCTATGCATAGCTCCGAAAACTGTTAGAAAAACACAAAAACATTCAAAAATGTTAGAAAATCAAAATTGTTTCACAAAAATCAAAACAATAGAAAATTGTTTCACAAAACAATCTTACAAAAACATTCACTTTAGTTTACTTGCATTATCTTGTTTCTTACTTTTCTTGATTTCTTGTATAGTTGCTTCATGTTTGTACATTTTTATTGTTTTTGCTTAGACATACTTTGTTAGGATTCATATTTTCTTGTTTAGATTAGATTTATTCTTGCTTGTGCATATTGAAGTGTGTTTTTGCATGTTGGTGAATCATGGTACATTTTTGTATTGGTTCATTATGTTCTTTGTTAACATTTGATTGTGTTTTCATGTTGCATGTGCATCATTTTGTTATCACATCATCATATTTCCATCAATATCATCACATCTAACATCATCTATACATCATATATCAATAAAAAGCTAAGTATACATCATACATGAATGCTAAGCTAGTCATCACATATCGTATCATCAAATGGGGGCAAGAGGGATCAAAAATATCAAAATCTATCCCCCCACACCCATATCATCATGTCATCCCATCCACTAAATCTAGCACATCACATGAGAAAATACATTTGATATACTCTACAGATCTATCATCTAAAAATCAAAGTGCATGTGATACATCAAAAATTAGGATACATATACATGTGAAATCAAATCAGCTAACATCATAACACATCCATATATCCATGTACTCAATAAAAATAGAAAACAATATCCATCATCTCATAACACATGTGTCATATAAAAAATGTCCCTATATACATATACATTTGTGTGGTATATCTGTATCAAAAATAGATATACATCACTACTATACATCAAAAATGCCTTCATCTGAGGTGTACAAAAAGGATGATATACATCGATCAAAGAATACAAATGCCTTCATCAGAGGCATATGTCAAAACTACTATACATAAAGAATGTTGTACATCAAGCATACGATTCTCATAGCCTTCATCAAGAGGCACATGTATCAATACAATATGAATCAGGGGTGACTCGAGCCCTCGATCAGTTGGCTAGTTGGTTGGTCTGTCCCGTGGTGGAGGCATAGTATGAGCACCGCTCGGTCTCACAGGCTGCCCCTGTGGCTGCTCCACTAAGGCCTGAGGCCTCTCTAACCTCGTCACTCTACTCGACTACTGGCTATAAGAAGTTGCTCCGCTCGAAGGAACCGCCTCATAATATAATGATATGTAGTAAGATGCTCTGCCCTCTACTGTAGCTAGATCTCTGTGAGTCCAGGATGTCACCATTGTGCCATTTATGTGTCGAAAGGATGTTATTTTTACGATGCTTGGGAAAGCTCGTCTTGACTGTGACTTGCTTGACTTTCATCCTATCTCTCTTCAAGATATCACGAGGATTTAGTTGAGCCTCGTGTCTCCGCTGATATAGGCCCATCACTCGAGCTATCTATGGTACCATCTGCCATATCTATTGAAAATGGATGGCACCATCACCTCCCTGGCCAGCCTAGGCCCGAGCCTGATCCCGCTCTGTTGTCACTACCAAAGTCTGAGCTCAGGCTTGGTCTCTCTCTACTATGGCTTATTGCAGCTATTATTGTAAGGTGGTTATCTATGCCACTGGCTACACCACAGGGGCATGTCCCTACTCTCATAATTTAATCCTGAGAACCTTTGCATGTGCATGTACTAGTCCCTACTACCTTGGTCCCTACACCTATGTTGCACCCTTCTCGTCATGCGGCATCCCATCAAATGGATCATCTAGGTCGCGGGATACTATATCGTCCCTCTCATCACCACTGTAAGGAATCTCTGGCAGTTGTTGAGTTCCTAGTGCCCATGCCTCATCTAGAATAGTCAAATTCTAAGGTAAAACAATGGTGTAGCAATCCATGTAATCAACAGTGGTACCTAGATCTCTGATCTGTCGAGATAGGTCCCATGCCTATGGTACCACCTATAGAAAGCTAGCCCTGGCTCGGGTCACCTGTATGCATGGCCCCATGGTCTTCCTCTCGGAGTCTCGGTGGGTATACCACAAATTTCATTGTGGAACCCCATGCACCCTACCTAGCTATTGCTGACATCGGTCTACTCTGTATAACTCAATAATGTAACTGCAGCTTCCTAGAAGGAATTGCTCCACCGTACAAACACTCGAGCTCGATCTATTCTTTGGCCACTCTATCTGCATGTAAGGCCTCCATATAATGTCTCTATCTAGTAGCTCATCAAACTCTCATCAATAATAGTACAATCTTCCTAGGTGTCCCTCGTATGTCGTCACCTATAGAAACCCAAGCCATGTATCTTGGATCCTTCGGGACTCAGACATGTAATGCACCTACAAGGCACTCGATAAATATATGGTCCCAAGACCAAATTTGTAGTAAGGAGGCGGTCCCCACCATCTTCTAACGGTGGTATGTAATTAGGTACAAGTACCAGTATAGATGTGCTAGTATGCACTAGCCCCAAGTAATAGCGCTCACCACTAAAAATCCCATGAACCAATGTCATCAGACCCCTAGGGAAGGATGTCTCGGTCTTATTAGTGAGTAAAAACCCACTGATAAGTGACATCACATATAACGACCCCCAATGTGCAATGTCAAATCAGCTATGCACTCATGCAATGAAACTGTCATGCCATCGTGTGATATATCTTCATGATCAAACAAATCACTAACTTCCGCCTTAATCCGCCCAAGGTCACTCATGTACTCGATCAGTGATCCTAAGATATGTACGTAGATAATTTTCCATACGTCCTCTAAAGTAATTGTCATCTCTCTAGTAGGGATCCTAAAGAACTGGCTCTCACTGTGCCACCACTCAGTCAATGCGGTCAATAGACCATGATCCAATGTGATGGAAGGCATCTCGGGATATAGGGCCTAGGCCCACCGCCTCTAAGAGTATCGCCACCGTGCTCCCCTCTAGCTCTGCTATGCGTGAATGTCACTCACACGTCTGTAGCATGGGCAACCATCTCTAGAAAATCATTCGCTTTGTCATCTACTAACATTTCTTCTAAGTTCTACCTATCATTTCTTTAGGGTTAACCGAAAAAAAAATCCTAATTTTCTTCTCGAATGTCATTATTTTTAGAATTTTTCTATCTCTCTTGCATCTACTCGGTGTGTCTACGCACCCTTTGAGGCATGTGCACCATCATTTCAGCACATGCACATGCACGCATCCACCTATGCATGCTTGTTCCATCCTTCAAGTTCCTACGCATGCGCACATGCATGTTCCTTGTGTGTGTGTGCTACCATGTTGGTGCATGCACATGCGCACACCTATGTTGTGTGTTTTCTATTGTTTGGGCATATACGCGTGTGCTCATACACTCCAAGGGTTCAGGTGCCACCATTAGGGCACCTGTACGCCTGTGCTTGCATGCCTACACAACCTTGCCCTAGTTTCCTACTTTTATGAGCATTAATTACAAAATTGACGAAGAGGGTTAGGCTACTCACAAAGACACCATCGTCTATCGTCGCGTACCCTTGAACTATGTCCGCTCGTCTCAAATGGTCTCATGCTCTCACCATCATCCTCGTCACTGTTAGAGTCTTGTGGTAAAAAAATGGCAGTGGTCAATAACAAATGATCTGGTCACGGTGATTTACCTCACCGGGTGGGGTATATCAAGCTATGTTTCACCGGCCGTGATGCCTGGAGGCTTGTTTTGACTTCTTTTTTCTCTCTATTCATCACAAATAATTATTTTAATTAAATAATTATTTTTCTTTCATTTTTCATCATGTTGGGGCATTTTTTGTTGTCTATTACCCCTTTCTTCTCATTAGGACAATTTTTATTTCTCCTAGGAGATTTTTCTTCTTACCCACACTCTATCGAATAATAATTATTTTTTAATTATTATTTTATTAATTGTTTTCCTCTATACAGGGGACATTACTTGACACATGAGTCTTCTTTCTTCTCCCAGGGCATTTTCTTTTGCATTTAGGCACTTCATTCTATTTCTTCTATGTTCTTTTATGCATCCACTGTCCACCACATGTTAGACAACACAAAAACAATATATATATATATATATATATATATATATATATATATATATATATATCACTTCAAAATCCAAAAACAAGGCAAAATTCTCCACAAAATCCTAAAAATTAGAAAACCTGCAAAAATAGGTAACCCACTTATTATAGCTAAAACTTGTGTCTTGCGCATGGTATTCTTTCTGTATCCTACTAGTTTGTTTCACATCTTCACCAATCAACATGACTTACGGATCACCGATTCACAACCATTCACAAAGCTAGCTGCTTGCTTCATCTGTACTCTGGGGCACATCTTTTTCCTAGTGTTGTTTCGTTGCGCACAAAGATTTCTCCTTGGACCTAGTGTCCATCATCATTTCCCCTTGCATGTATCCTTTCTTGGGGCATCATTTTTAACCCTTGTCGTCAATCACAAACATGTGGACCTCTTCAGCTTGATAACAAAACATTTGTTAAACCATATTAGTCATTGTTGGGTTGGATATGTGTGTTCGTGCTTGTTTTCCCTGTTAAATAAGCTTGTTTCCTTCTCATATTGCATTGCATTGTGTATGTTGCATGGAGTTGGTGTTTTCAGCAATGGAAAATTGTTTGTAGTATGGATTTTCATGTCATTCTACTTTTTCATATGCTTATATTTTTAATAAGCATCGATGATGTAGATCTTTTGGCAATATGATGACAATAAATTTGTTTCAATAAACTAGATGAAATCTTGCTCTTTTTCTTCCCATCCTCATTTCTTCTACACAACCCTCCTATCGACACTATTCTTCTACTTCACTTGGGAATCCTTCCCCTCTCCATTTCTCACCTTTTTTGATTGTCGATCATCTTCCTTCACCACCCCATCGACACTCGAGGGGCATATCTCATTTCTACTAATTTTTATTCTACTCCTTCAAAATTTTATCCGTCTACTATCTTTGAAGTGGCGTCGCTTACGCCACCCCAAAGAGGGGCAAAAGTAGACACCTATAATTTAGCCTGAACAATTTAAACACTTAAATTGTGCTAATTATCCCCTTTCCCGCAAATTGGTGACATATCGTCAATAATGCTCATCTTCTCTTCTATCATCGTTAATTAATTACAATAAGTAATTAATTAAGTCTTCTATTCAACAAATACCCTAATTAACAACCTTACGTTAATTAATCCTTCCTTCTATCTAAACTAATTAATTATTATTAATTAATTAGCTCCCCCTTTCATTTAAGCCAATAAATCATTATTTAATTGATTTAATCCCCTTTTATAGTCTACATCATGTTAATATTCCTCTAAAAAAATTATAAGCTTGCACATCTATTAACTAATCATCTTGATTAATTAATAAACCCCCTTTATCCACATGAGTCACTAAAGGACAAGTTAAACTCTTCTAAAGTTAACTCAACCCTTTCTAAACCCCCTTATCCACAACTAACTCAACATCTCTATTATCCCACATGCAAAGGGATGTAGAGATCCCTTTATCCATTGGTCTATATAAATAGCCTTCCTCCTACCTTTACGCTTATACCTAATTCTTGAGAAACAAAAGAAAGCATATAGTACATACACTATAAGCCTTTTGTCATCCTTAAGAATTTAACCATTACAAGAGCTAAGCCTCATTCTTGCATTTCATCCACTTCATTCTTTGGGTCATATGGACATAATCAAAGTGGTCTTGTAGCCATGTTTTGATGAGCTTCCATTCCTAATCCCTTAAAATCAAACAATTAAATTTGATTGCCATGAATCTACCTACGTTTAATTTAGTTGTTTTGGTAGTCTAAAGAGTAGAGGTTTTGATAATTAACATTTTATTTTGATTTCATTTCAAATTTTATGACAATGTTGTTATTTAACTTTGCTTAGCTCTTAACAAGATGGTGTTTAGATTTTGATTTAACTTTGTTAATTTAAGACTACTAGGTGTTAGTTTTAATTTCCTCAACTTAGTTAAACAAAACCATGCACACAAAACATGGATACCTGGTTACTTCAACGGGAGTAGGCTAAATCCCTACTATAAATAAGTCTTCTTAGTGTTTTTAATAAGGTAGTATTGCCATTTAGATTAGGTTTTCAATTCTGCATTCCCTTAATGTGTTCCTTTTTTTTTGTTATGTTTTGTCAATTTAGTTTGTGTGTTATGGAATATGTGCATTCAAGTGCCAAAACTAATTACTATTTGAAGAGTTTTTATGCGTAGAGGACTGCATATACTTTCGGTGTCGGGTGGATAGTTGGTATCTAGGTACGAGACTGTTGGAATTAAATGAAAAAGGAATAAACTCGCTAATATTCTATTCAAGTCAAATGATTACTTCTAAAAAGTGACCAAATATAGAGATGGATGAAGGGATAGTATAATGTGAGGTAAGTGGATGCCATAACAACTACCAAGAGATGGTGTAGTGACAAGGTACTCGTTATCCAAAATGTGCCCCTTACTCATTTGGTGGCTAACTCCCTTCATTCTTCCCTCTCTTGTGCCTCGGTCATAATTTTTTCTTTTCAGAACTCGAGCCTTTACGGAAATGGCACCATTGGATAGAGCTCTTTCTTAGCTTTCCAGTAAGGTAAAGTTTTCCTTCTAACTCCATGTATTTTTGAAGTTATGGCTCGGTGGAGTTTTTGTGGGAAATTTTCCCCGAAAGGCCCACAACCAATAAGGTAGTGCCACGTATCCAAGGAAGTGGCGGGGTTCGGAGGAAAACTTGGATTTTTTACAAAGTGCTTAGCAAAATTTCAAAAGGGATATTTCACCCCGTAGGCCCACTGTCCAATTGGATTGCACCACGTGTCCAAAGGGGAAAAATTTGAAATTTTTGACTAAGTGTTGGTGCCATGGAAAATTTGAAGGGAAAGGCCTGTACCCAATCACGATTTGCCACATGTCCTATGGCCTCGGACCGGCAGAGCATGGAGGTTAAGTTAAAATCTTGGTGAAATATTTTGCGAGGGCGCAAAGTAGAATTTCTTCCCACAAAGCCTGCATCTAATGGCCTCATGCCACGTGTCTCAAGACCCGCAAAACCATGGGGGAAACTTAAATTTTGACGAAAAGTTTTGGAAAATTTCAAAATGAAAATTATTGGCCCACAGGCCCACCAACCATCGATCGTGCCACATGTTCGGGCGTCGGAGTTTCGGTCGTCGGGAAACATTGGGAATTTTTCCCAAAGGTTAGCGCAAGAGAGGGAAGGTTCACCCCAATGACCCACATCCAATGGGAGCTCGCCACATGGCCTGGAATGGTGGAAGGTGGGGAAATTTGAGAAATTTTCCCAAAGCAAAATCGGAGAAATTTTAAAGGAAAAAAACCCCCAAAACGCGAGCCAATGGAATCTCACCATGTGTCCGGTGGTGGTAAAAAATATAAAACAATCCTACAAGAAAAAATTTGAAGGGAAAAACCCGAAACCAATGGGGTTTCACCACGTGTCAGAGCCAAGAAAACGGTCAAACAATGATGGAAAATTCAAGAGGAAATGGCCACGGTGAATCACCTCTTGCCACATGTCCTCAGATCATCGGCCCGACAGAGATTTTTGGAAAAATTTTCCAATGGTTAAAACGATGAGAAATGAAGCGCAGGGGGCTCGTGTCCAATGAGAACATGCCACATGGCACCCAGAACAGCAGAGCATGGGTATTTTTGGGGAAATTTTCCCAAATGCAAAAAGTGGAAAATTTTAAATTTTTCACCTGCCAGTCTGTTTTGGCCCTGTTTTGCCATAATATTTCAAACAACCATATCTTTTGATCCAGAGCTCGATTTTTCACGTTATTTATATCAACAAAAATATGGTGAAATTATATACAATATTTCAGGGTCGCTTTTGTATTTGTATGGAGTTTGGAGGGATAAAATTGAAAAACACCTCTGGCAAGTGGTCATGGGCAGAAATGACGTTTCAACCACTATTTTTAATGAAGAATGGCTCGCATTCTCTCCCAGCATGGCAGAAAATGTCAGGGGATGGGCCTTTAAGGAAGCCCATGCTGGTTTATTGCATTTTTGGTCAGTGGTTTAAGCTCTCCCACATTTTCACATGTTTCTCTCTCTCCCAGGTTGTTTATTGACCTTTGTAAAATCTAGAATGGGCTCATTTTTGAAAAGGAAAGACACTTTTTCAGCTCTGCAACTTCCCTTTTCTTCCTTTTTAGTAGAATTTGTGGAAATTTTACCTTTCCATGCAATATAGTACCATTTTTTCCTCTTGGTCACCGTGATGCATGTATTGATTGGATCTGAAATGATAATGTATGCTCTGTGATTAAAATCCCTCAATCCTTTCATATATTTACCATTTTTTCTTATCTTTCATTACATCTTGAGAAATTTGTGCATGCTTTGTGTTTTGTTTCCTTGTGGAATGTGTATGTATTGTAGTATTAGGTGTCTGCCACTCCTTTGGTGCATCACCTCATTAGCATTAGTCTCATTTTTCTTGCATCCCCTATCTTTGTCCCCTTGGAATTTAGAGTGGGAATTAAGAATTTAAACCTCTCAGTAACTTGTAAGTGATATATCTGATCAGGGGAGTTGAGGAACCAACCTCTAATCTAGAGATTTCTCTCCCATTTTTCAAGTCCCACACTTGGGGAGAGGATTCAATGTTGTGCAATCACACTGGATGTCCAAAAGATCAAACTAGAAGTCTGATCAACATCTAGGGGTGCTATTGATTTGCAACAGCATTTTTAACACGCTCGGTGGGACCTTAGAGGTCTTCATCTTCATTGCAACAAAATTGATGTGCATTTGTTGCAAGTTTGTTGTTTAAAATAGCCCTAAATTACACATTTGGCGACTCCAGGAAGAAGAATCATCTAGTTTTAGCAAGCTGGACCTGAAAACTCATGAGAAGAATCACCACAAGGTCAAGATTTGGAGAAGAAGAGGTGTTGTTTGAGTATCTACAGATTATCTCCAAGAAGAAGGCAAAGAGGGAGGAGAATTCAAAGGTCTCCATCTCCACCAAACAGAACTCTATCAACTCCTCCACAGTAGGCCTTTCATTCAATCAACAAGGGTTCTAAGGCCAATCGAATGGCACAAAACAACCCCAATGTCAATTTCACTAGTAGTAGCCCTCTTTATCTCAATGCAAAAATTCAATCCCGCTTTTAGCATTGAAGAACATTCCATACTTTACTTGGAGAGAATCGGACCACACTCATTGATCATGTTAAGGATATTACTAATATTTGGGCAATCCATGAGATTAATGAGATGCAAGTTCTTTGTCAATATCTTTGGCATATTCATTCAAAGGAAAAGATTTGCAATGGTTCAGAGTCTTGTCTTAGGTTCTATCCAAAATTGAACCAACTATGTATAGCCCTCCATGAGCAGTTTGGAGAAAAGGGAGATAGCTTGTCCCTTTTGGAACAGTGACAACCATCAAGAGAGCTCCTAATGAGCAAGCATGGTGACTTCAACTTTAGATTTCAAAAGACTTGGGAGAGGATTCCAGGTGGCGGTAAGGCCAGCGGTAGAAAGGTGTTTTTCTATATTACCTTAAATCGTTAAATTCTGATATTTCTATGTTGATTCAATCCATGGGAGGCACAACTATCCTGTTGCTTATAGCATTGCCATTAGAGATGAAAATTATTTGATTCAAGCTAGCAAGCTAGCTCCTAGGCCTCCAATGCCATTATTTCCAAGTTTAGAGAGCCCAAGTACTAGCCAAGTACCTAATTTAGCTCCTATTCCCACTCCTAGAAATCAAAATTTAAGTGAAGCTTCTACTTCATCTTCTAGTGCCTCAAATAAACTTCAAGAAGTCATGAAACAATTGCAAAATTTAGGTAATGAGCTGGTTACACTCAAAAGGTAGCAAGCCCAAAGCTTTAGACCTTCTTTCCAGCCTCAAGCTTAGCCTAAAAGGCAGCCATACCAGCCTAAAAGATCACCCAATCTAGTTTCAAATTTAAATCAAGCAATACCTCCAGCCAATAGGCCATTTCAGCCCTATAATATCAATGCTACATCTTCCTCTAAGGCGTTAGTGCCGGTGCAAAACAACATAGCTCAAGAGTATGATTGGTGTTTCCCATACAATGAACCTCACAACCAGATCTATGTGCTTCAACGGTGCCTTAAATCATGTGTTAATGGTGACCACAACTGGTGTGGATGGTGAAGGTAGTCAAGGAAACAACCAAAAACAAGACACATTCCAGCAGCAATCAGCTCCAAATGATGCCACATTTGAAAAATGGCGGGCATAATATTTTTGTGGCATGAATCAAACAATTCCACAAAATTTTACAGCCAACACAAAGTCAAATAGGATAGATTTGGGTGAAGAACAACCATTGGCTCTAAGTAATCCACAATCTTATATCACTCCACAAATTATTGGAAAAAAATTCAGTTCCAAACACACAAGGGCTGCCTAAAAAAAGCGGCTCTTAGGCCAATTCAAATGCCGATTGTTGCTTCCCATGTATAAGGAATGAATGTGCGGGCCAAGGTACGACAGAGAGATGCTTCATCTCCATTCAACATCATTGATCGATGAAGAAGACAAATGTGAACATATCATTGTGGGAATCACTATCTATCCCAAGCCAGAGAGATTTGCTACAAGCTGCCATGAAGGACTGGTCAACTTCAAATCAGCAAGTCCAAATATAAGAGAAGGTGCTCACAAATGCTGCCCAACCTGAAGGGAATCATGGAGGACAGCAAGGTAAAATTTTGAAGCCTCCCCATTCTATGTTTCATTGATCATCGGAAACCAATTAGTACACAATTGCATGATTGATTCTAGAGCAAGTAGTTCAGTAATACCCAAGCAAATAGCTGATCAGTTGGGAATTTAGTA
Organism: Taxus wallichiana var. yunnanensis; assembly: GCA_018340775.1. Classification (NCBI taxonomy): domain Eukaryota; kingdom Viridiplantae; phylum Streptophyta; class Pinopsida; order Cupressales; family Taxaceae; genus Taxus; species Taxus wallichiana. The sequence continues at coordinate 94,952,063 of CM031240.1, forward strand.
TGAAGTCATATCCAAAGGGGTAGTGTAATTGGATGGGACAATAGTAACAACAGTTGGAGTGATAAAAAACTTGAGTCTTACTTTGCATGCATGCCCCAACGTTGTTGTTTTGTAAGATGTCTCAGTAATAGACCTTCCACCACTCTTTTCCCTATGTATGTCAAGGGATTTCATAGCTAAGATTAGAGGGTACTTATCTACTGATTAGACACACATGTTGTTCAGGAAAAGATATGGAACTAAAGCCACAATCAGATCTGAGCCTATTGCAAAATTTCACATTGAGCCTTACACTCCAAGCCAAATCAATACCAATTGTTCATCATTTGATCAAGAAGATTATCCAAGCACTGATGAAGTTGACACCAAGGTTGGAAGTATCCTAGATCTAACTCTTGATGAACGGGCAAACAAGGTGCATGCTTTTGATCCTTATCAAGAAATAGAAGAATCTGAGCTAGGGTTCTATTGCATGCATGAATAAAATCAGCCTATTCTTAGCATCACCAAGCCAGACCACAAGGATGAAAATGAGGTATGGTAGTTATTTTTTGATGGATCAAGGAGTAGACAAGGTGTATGAGGGGGAGCTATGCTTGTTTAACCTCACGGAGTTAAGTATTATTCAGCTTTTAAATTTCAGTTTGCATGCTCTAATAACATTGCTGAATATGAAGTTTTGATACAAGGATTGCATTGGTCAATCAAGAGAGGAATAAAGAACTTGCAAGTCTTTGGTGACAGTGAGTTGATTATCAACCAAGTTAAGGGGCAGCATGTTGTCAAGAATGGTCTACTCAAGTGCTACAAAAATAGGGTGTGGGACCTCATTAAATATTTTGAGGTCTTTGGCATAAATTCCATTCCTAAAAAAGAGAACCAAGCTATTGACAGAAGCTTACAAGCATTGGGGCAGCCTTTGACATTGTTGAAAGCATTCAAAAAGACAAGGTACAGCCAAACATCCATGTGATTGTAAGGCCTTCAGTGCCAGAAAACAATGTAAGTTGGCAAGTGTTTGAAAATGATCAGCAAATCATCCATTTCTTGCAAGAAGAGGCTAAGTTCTCACCAAAAATTAAGAAAAGTTAGAACAGCAGATGGTGACCAAGTGGTACAGTGAGAACCAACAAACTACCAAAGGGACTTATTACTTTGGAGTCCATTTTCAATCCTAATGATCAGTTTATGAAGGAGAAGACAAACATTCAAGTCAAGGAGGAGATTCGGTGTCCATCTTGGTGGAGGAAGGAAAATCACTCCAAGTTGGTAAAGTGACAACTGAGCAAGAAAGGTATGAGTTCATACAACTTTGTCAAGAATTCCCTGATGTGTTTGCTTGGAGCTATGAAGATTTGAAAGGTTTCAATCCCGAGTTAGCTCAACACACCATTGAATTGGATCTAAGTACTAAACCCATCGAGCAAAAACAAAGGCCAGTCAATCCACACATGGAGCCTCTCATGAGGAAATAATTGAATAAGTTGATAGAATCAAGAATCATATTCCCTATCAAGCATTCTAGTTGGGTGGCCAACTTGGTTCCAATTAGAAAGAAGAGTGGGGAAATCAGATTGTGTGTTGATTTCGAGAGATTTGAATAGAGCATCTCTCAAGGACCATTACCCGCTTCCTTCCATGGAGCATATTTTACAAGTTATTGCTAGCTCGAGAGGTTTTCATTAATTGATGGATATTTAGGGTACAATCAGATTATGGTGAAAGAAGAAGATCAGTTCAAGACAACCTTTACAACCAAATGGGGAACTTGTGCATATAGGAAAATGCCATTTGGGCCATCCAACACTTGGAGCTACTTTCCAAAGAGAAATGGACATGGCGTTCAAGGATTTTATTAACAACATGGTGCTGGTATATCCTTATGATATCACTGTTTTTCAAAAATGCAGCAAACCATCTCTTTTATTTGAGACAAGTGTTCCAAAGGTGTAGAAGATTTGGAGTATCCTTGAATCCTAAAAAGTGTATTTTTCTAGCCCATGAAGGAAAGATCCTTGGCCACATTATCTCCATAGAGGTATTAGCAATTGATCCGAAAAGAGTTGAAGCCATAAGAGCACTAGCATTGCCAAGCCACAAGAAGGCCCTTCAAAGTTTCTTAGGGAGAATAAATTTTGTTCGGAGGTTTGTCCCAAATTTTACAACCCTAGTCAAGCCTATCACCAAGATGTTAAAGAATAGCATGGATTTCAAATGGATAGCGAAGGAAAGGGAAGTTTTGAAACAATCAACGAAGCCATCTCTCAAGCCCCAACCCTCATTAACCCAAATTTCTCCAAGGATTTCATCCTCTATGCATTTGGGGGTGATGATACTATTTCTGTAATTTTGGTATAGCAGAACAAAGACAATGATGAGCAGCCAATTTATTTCTTTAGCCAAAGCTTGGATGACTATGAGGTGAGATATTATTTCATTGAGAAGCATGTTCTTGCAGAATGTCGAAGCTTGAAGAAATTCAAGCATCTACTTTCAAACAACAAGGTTCAGATTGTTGGTTTCTCATGTGGGAGTTACTGAGACTTCCTCCTCAACAAAGACCTAAATGAAAAGAGAGCGGGTTGGATTACTCATGTCATGGAGTATGACATTGAGATCAAAGTCACTAAGTTGATCGAGAGGAAAAGAGTTGTGTGAGCAGCTGGTCTTGAACAAACACAAGGAAGCATGCGGTGAGAAGGAGGCTATTTTGGCATTACAAGACAGCCATGAGCAAGGAAGTCATTGTTGCGAGACTCATAGCACCTCTAGATGCAGATCAGGGCTTCTAAGTTGATCACTCTAGCATCCAGTGTGATTGCACAACATGGAAACCTCTCTCCAAGCATGGGACTTGTAAAACCGAGAGAGGAATCTCTAGAGAAGGCTGGTTCCTGCTCCTAAACTACCTGCCACAAGCTATTCCAGTGCAGGCAAGCTAATCTAAACCTAATCTAACCATGCCAAGGAGACAGAGAGAGAGAGAGAGAGAAAAGGGAAAAACAACAAAAGCCTACACTAAAACGGTGATACACCAGAGAAGGAGAATGTTGAACATCTATCAAAACTGCCATGGGACAAGGAGAGGTGAGCAATGGGAAGGATGGACAGATGCATCACAGGCCCAAAGATAGATTTCACACAGAAAATGCCCCAAAACTCCGTGAACATAGCTCCAGACCTGTAATGAACATCAGAACATGCACAAATACCTGCAATGAAGAGAGGCAAGAAGAAAACAAGCAAAGGAATGAGTAAGGATGGACAGATGCATCACAAAACACATTTTTGTTGCTCCAGAAGTTTACACAGAACATCATTTCAATAGTAAAAGGAAAAATGCCATTACAGAGCAAGGGAGGAGGTTTGAACTCCATTTTCAACCCTGGAGAAGAAAAAGAAGGGAGGGCAGAGCAGAAAAGATGAACAACTTGTAATTAATTTGAAAGAAGCCCCTCTGTACAATATATAGGAAGAAAGAGAGAGGGAAGAGAGAGGAGATTCGAATATGCCGCAACCACTCCCAGGTTGAATTTAACTCATCTCATTATGATCCAAGTGGCGGATCCTGGAAAAACGGCGGGTCTTGTCTAATGTGGCGAGCGAGTCATCTCTTGTATTAAAGTTGTTTGTTGAAGCATTACACGCGTCGAGAGATGTTTTCTTAATTTTATTCCTCTAGACTACACCAAAAATTGATATTAACCCTAGAGTCATGTAGATAATTTCACAAGCTTTCCGTTGATATAAAGAACATGTCGTCACCGAGCTCGGATCAAAAGATATGGAGATCTGAAGATCTAGGGCACAAAATAGGCGAAAACGAATTTTTAAATTTCTTCCCGCGCTCTGCCACCTAGATGACACGTGGCATGTGCTGATTGGATATGTTATTCTCTCATCTAACCTGTCCCATGGGTTTTCCTTGAAAAATTTGACTTTTTGATGATTCGGAACATTTTTTACTTTTCCTCCGCGCCCCCGCCACTTGGGACACGTGGCATGCATTGATTGGTCGACACGGGGTGCGGAGTACACTTTCACTTTTAGCTCTTTGGCTAAACTTGGCCAAATTTCCCAAATCTTTCCCTGGCTCCGCACTTCTCTGCTCTATTTGACACATGTCCTGTACTAATTGGCTCAGGCCAGCGCTTCAAACCTTGCCCCTTTGACTTTTTGGACCTTTTTCCCTGGCGACACGTGTCATGCTGTGATTCGTCCACGGGCCTACCAGATTTTCACGTCCACCGCGTCTTTTTGTCCCGGATGTCCCAGTGCTGAAGTTTCCTATTTCGGGTGAACCGGCTGGTTCACGTCCTTCGCGCACTCACGGCCCAGATGTCCCTGTGTGAAAGTTTCCCGTTCCGGCCGAACCGGCCGGTTCGGGTCCTTCGCGTACTCTTGTCCCGCTTGCTCCCGATTAAGGACTTGGACAAATTTTCTTTCTTTCGGCTGATTCGGGAATTTCGCGTCCATTTGTCCCAGATGTCCCTTTGTTGTTTGGGCCGCCTATAGGCTTTTCAGCCGATCCGCGCCTTTTCGTCCCAAATGTCCCGACTGTCCCGGGGACTAGGACTTAGCCGATTTTCACAATTTTGTCTAGCCCAAGCTTATTTTCTGCAACTTTCTAGCATTTTCTCGAGCTTGTTCTTTTCAACACGGGACTTGAATTTTCTGATGCATGTTATCAAAATTACCCTTGGGGGTGAATTTTGGATAACAATTTGGTGACTCATCGGGGTCATCTGCCTGCTAGATGAAAAGACCAGATTGCCTTTTTGCGATCCATTGGGCATGGAGTCATGAGTTGTAACTGCAACCGATCTCGAACTTTGAAAACCTCTCTCTGGGCCACTTGAAACCCTCCGAACATGGAGTTGTTCTCACCAAAATGCCACTTTGAAATGAACTGCAAGAAGCGGAGAACCAGCAACACCAAAACTATGTACAGAACTGAAAATCATACATGCTCCAAATGGAACATGCAGAGTGTGCACAAGCACTTCTTCTACTGAAAGCAAACCTACCTACTCTACTCTAACTGGGAGCAAAGGGCAAGCTAAACAAACCCTGCAATTGGTTGTGAGAAATAGCTTCCCTTTCTCAAAAGTGGCAGCCATGCAATTGATTTGGAGCTGATCATGGCTGTTGGGATGAGTGGAAAATCAACAAGAAGCTGGTCTCCCACCCAAATCATCAAGGTATCAGCTGAAGGTGAACCCAATACCTCTTTTAGTTGCTCTGCATTTGGATTGAAGGGGTATGACAGCTGATCCTTGGTACTTTGTAGCTCACCCTCATGCTCAGAAGCAAGCATGACTGGTTGTGACTTCTCCTTTGGCTCCGATGAAGCCAAATACCTGATTGGGCAAGGTCTGATCCGTTTGATATGCCCATAGCTCTGATTTTCAACTCCAAAAGTGGAGTCTTCTTGTAGACCCTCTTGAATGGATGGTGTGGAAGCAATGGTGAAGTTCCTCTGTCCTTTCTCTTTCTCCAATGAAGAACATGAAAGACTAAAATCTTCCAATCTTGATTCCAAAGAGCTGCTATAGGATGCAGGCTGCTGCAAATGAATGTTCTCCTTCATGACAGCAGACTCTTGTGTTTGGAATGTGGATGATGAAAGAGAGAATGGTGGAAACTCAACCGGCTCTTCTCCATCAAAACAGTCCTCCAAATCTGACAGATAAACTGCCTCATGGCTGTCCTGCTGCAAATGTTCAACTTCCTCCATGGTGTCCTCTTGATCTGTAACTTGACCACCATGGTTTCCTTCACCCTCCAACATGAAGTTTGTCAAGTCAAACTCTTCAATCTGCTGCTCTAGAGGACAAGTTGGGACTGCAAGAACTTCTTCTGCTGCTGCAACAAAATCAGTCCTGACCACCATTTGTTCTCTGACTTCAACCTCTCCTGCAGGCTTAACCATCAAGGGGATCTTTGTTATCCCAAATTTGGCAGCCCAACTCCTCAAGTTGTCTGTCATTTCTTTTCTTCTTGGCTCTTCCTCTTGCTCTCCTTGATGGCTGATTTTTGCAATTTCTTCTTCCCTACATGGAATTGGGAATGCAAGAGGAGGGGTGGGTTGCAACTCAATTGATTTGGCATTTTTTTGTGGTGGTAAAGGAGATGAAATCTCTTGTTTCTTTAGAGGAGGGGGTATTTCTTTTAGCTCTTGTGGAGAGGATGACTGTTTGGAAGGAAAAAGGAAAGAAGAATTGAGGTGTGGTGGAAGACTGAGAGGTGAAGACATGGGATCAACATTTGGGACAGCAGATGGAGAGTTCAAAATTTGCAAGTCCAGATGAGATGATGCTGCTTGAGTAATGGGAAGAGAGAAACCAGATGATGGTGTAGAACTTACCCATTGACAAGGTTGTTCAACAACAGGTGTATAGGCCTCTATCTCTGTTGTCCATTGTGCAAGTTGGGGCAACATCTTTATCATGAAGTCCAGCTTCTCCTGAGGGCTGAAGTGTCTTGGAAAAGGGCCTCCCCATGGACAAGGAGTCCTGCAACCAATTCTGAAAGCTCTCATTTGAGCTATTTCTCTGGACTGCACCATCTTTACCTCCATCTTTTGGATTTTCTCCAACAGACCAGCATCTTGCATCTGATAGTCTTCATAACCAGCATACCCTTGCTCTTGATGTGCTTCGTATCCAAACTGACTTTGGCACTGCTGCTCATATGGGTATGCATACTGATCTTGAATCTGCTCAAAACATGTTGGAGGTGGAATATACTGCTGTTGTTGATGTGAATTCCATGATGGAAATGAAGTCATGATTGCACAACTTCATGGAATGGAAAAGAATGAAAGGGATGGAAAGAAAGATGGATGGGAATGGATGGAAAACAGGTCTGTAACTCAGAGAATGAGTTATTGATCAGATGGAGTCGCTAGATGTGTTTGTAAGTGCCTCTAAAGGCTAAAATCTTCACAGGAACACACCAACCTGCAAAAGATGAAGTGAAAGACCTCTAAGGTCCCACCGGGCATGCCAAAACTGTTGTTGCAGACTCACAGCACCCCTGGATGCAGATCAGGCTTCTAAGTTGATCACTCTAGCATCCAGTGTGATTGCACAACATGGAAACCTCTCTCCAAGCGTGGGACTTGTAAAACCGAGAGAGGAATCTCCAGAGAAGGTTGGTTCCTACTCCTAAACTACCTACCACAAGCTATTCCAGTGCAAGAAAGCTAATCTAAACCTAATCTAACCATGCCAAGGAGATAGAGAGAGAGAGAGAGAAAAAGGGAAAAATAGCAAAAGCCTACACTAAAACGGTGATACACCAGAGAAGGAGAATGTTGAACATCTATCAAAACTGCCATGGGACAAGGAGAGGTGAGCAATGGGAAGGATGGACAGATGCATCACAGGCCCAAAGATAGATTTCACATAGAAAATGCCCCAAAACTCCGTGAACACAGCTCCAGACCTGTAATGAACATCAGAACATGCACAAATACCTGCAATGAAGAGAGGCAAGAAGAAAACAAGCAAAGGAACGAGTAAGGATGGACAGATGCATCACAAAACACGTTTTTGTTGCTCTAGAAGTTTGCACAGAACATCATTTCAATAGTAAAAGGAAAAATGCCATTACAGAGCAAGGGAGGAGGTTCGAACTCCATTTTCAACCCTGGAGAAGAAAAAGAAGGGAGGGCAGAGCAGAAAAGATGAACAACTTGTAATTATTTTGAAAGAAGCCCCTCTGTACAATATATAGGAAGAAAGAGAGAGGGAAGAGAGAGGAGATTTAAATCTACCCCAACCACTCCCAGGTCACATTTAACTCATCTCATTATGATCCAAGTGGCGGATCCTGGCAAAATGGCGGGCTGTCTGCTGTATTAAAGTTGGTTGTTGAAGCATTACACGCGTCAGAGACATTTTCTTAATTTTCTCCCTCCAGACTACACCAAAACTTGAGATTAACCCCAGAATCATGTAGAGAATTTCACAAGCTTTCCGTTGATATAAAGAACGTGCCAATCCGAGCTCTGGATCAAAAGATATGGAGATCTGAAGATCTAGGGCACAAAACAGGTGAAAACAGATTTTTAAATTTCTTCCCATGCTCTGCCACCTGGATGACACGTGGCACGTGCTGATTGGATATGTTATTCTCTCATCTGACCTGTCCCATGGGTTTTCCTTGAAAACTTTGACTTTTTGATGATTCGGAACATTTTTACTTTTCCTCCGCGCCCCCGCCACTTGGGACACGTGGCGTGCATTGATTGTCGACACGGGCGCGAAGTAGACTTTCTCTTTTAGCTCTTTGGCTAAACTTGGCCAAATTTCCCAAATATTTCCTTGGCTCTGCATGTCTCTACTCTATTTAACACATGTCTGTACTAATTGGCTTGGGCCAGCACTTCAAACCTTGCCCCTTTGACTTTTTGGACCTTTTTCCCTGGCGACACGTGTCATGCCGTGATTCGTCCCACGGACTGCGGGATTTTCGCGTCCACCTCGTCTTTTTTCCCGAGATGTCCCAAAGGCTGAAGTTTCCTATTTCAAGTGAACCGGTCGGTTCACGTCCTTCGTGCACTCACGGCCCAGATGTGCCTGTGTGAAAGTTTCTTGTTCTGGCCGAACCGGCCGGTTCGGGTCCTTTGCGTACTCTTGTCCCGCTTGCTCTCGATTAAGGACTTGGACAAATTTTCTTTCTTTCGGCCGATTCAGGCATTTCACATCCATTTGTCCCGATGTCTCTTTGTTGTTTGGGCCACCTATAGGATTTTTGGCCGATCCGTGCCTTTTCGTCCCAAATGTCCCGACTGTCCCGGGGACTAGGACTTAGCTGATTTTCACAATTTTTTCTGGCTCAAGCTTATTTTCTGCAGCTTTCTTACATTTTCTCAGAGCTTGTTCTTTTCAACATGGGACTTGAATTTTCTGATGCATGTTATCAAAATTACCTGGGGGTGAATTAACGAAGCACTCAAGAGGAGAATGAGGGTGTCCTCACTCCTTGCTTGGACCCAAGACATAATGCACTTCCTAAGCACGGGCTATACCCCGAGAGATGAACAAGACCAAAAGAAGACACTTCAAATTGCAGGTTGTCCCATACGCCCTTGTTGATGGTGTTTTGTTCGAAAGGATGTGAATGGAGTGTTGTTGAGATGCATTGGTACAAATTAGATACATAGGATATTGGAAGAGTTTCATGGTGGATCAGGTGGTGGTCATTTTGCACCAAAAGTGACAGCTCTAAAGATCATGAGGGCTGGCTATTATTGGCTCAAGATTTTCAGTGATTGTTATGTATGGATCAAGAGGTGCAAGAATTGTGCATTCTTCACGGGTAAAGAGAGACTAGCTACCCTTCCATTGCATCCAATTTCAGTTGACCAACCATTCATGCAATGGGGTTTGGACTTCATTGGAGTCATTAATCCAAATTCAAGCCAAGGGCACAAGTGGATCCTAACAGCAACAGATTACTTCACCAAATGGACTGAAGCAGTAGCACTCAAGGAAGCAAATGAATCTAGCATCCTAGATTTCTATGAGGGAATAGAAACCAGATTTGGCATACCTACTACAATAATATCAGATAATGCATTGGCATTCATTGGGTCCAAGGTAACTGGATGGTCCGTCAAGAATGGGATCTACTTAAGTACTTCATCAAACTATTACCCTTATGGTAATGGCTAGGCTAAATCTACAAACAAAATTTTTTTAAGGATCATTAGGAGAACTCTTGATGAAAATTAGAAATCTTGGCATACTAAGTTGAAATCAGCCTTATGGGCTGATAGGATAACTCCTAAAAGATCTACGGGTAACTCCCCATTCAAGCTTGTTTATGGAAGAGAGGTAATTTTTCCCATGTCACTTGAGTATCCAACATTGGAACTCATGAAACAGTTAGAGCTGTTGGAGTTTAGGCCCATGGAGGTTAGATATGCGGAAATTGATGGAGCTCCAAGAAATCAGAAATTAGGCATCCCAAGCAATGGAGAAGGATCAAGCTTTGATAAATAATACCTTTGATAGAAAGGCCAAGGATAGATCTTTCCAAGTTAGAAATCTAGTGTTAAAATGGGATGCGAAAAGAGCAAAACCGGGAAGGCATTCGAAATTTGATGCCATTTGGAGTGGCCCATACATGGTCACAAAGTGTAAGGACAGCAATGCCTTCCAAATGCCTTCATTAGATGGTGAAGAACTATAGATTCCAGTCAATGGAATCCATCTAAAGCATTCTACTAAAGGGAATTCTCCACCTTGTACATATTATCTTAGGTTTTCATTCCTCCAAGTGCTTGTGCACATTGTTTTGCTGTAGATTATTTTACTTTCCCTAAGTGATTTGGCACAAGCTAGCTATTCCCTGGAAATGTGTTTGTAGGCCTTTCTCCATCGGTGATGTTCCACCCTCCATCTTCCTCCTTGTAGTGTTCTAATCATTTGGGGTACCAAGTAGAGAATTTGATGACCCCATCCCAATGGATACTTCAGAAATTGGTAACTTCATCCAACAGGTAGATGACCCCTTTGAGTCACCAAAATTGTTATCCAAAATGTGCCCCTTGCTCATTTGGTGGCTAACTCCCTTCATTCTTCCCTCTCTTGTGCCTCGGTCATAATTTTTTCTTTTTAGGCACTCAATCCTTTCAGAAAAATGGCACCATTTGATAGAGCTCTTTGTCGAGTTTTCCGAAAGGTAAATTTTTCCTCCTAACTCCTTGTATATTTGAAGTTATGGCTCGGCAGAGTTTTTGTGGGAAATTTTCCCCTAAAAGGCCCGCAGCCAATAAGATGGTGCCACATGTCCAAGGAAGTGGTAGGGGTTAGAGGAAAACTTGGTTTTTTACCAAGTGTTTGGCAAAATTTCAAAAGGGATATTTCGCCTCGCAGGCCGTCGTCCAATTGGATTGCACCACATGTCCAAAGGGGAGAAAATTGAAAAATTTGACTAAGTGTTGGCACCATAGAAAATTTGAAGGGAAAGGCCCGCGCCCAATCATGATTTTCCACGTGTCCTATGGCCTCAAATCGGCGGAGCATAGAGGTTAAGTTAAAATCTTGGCAAAATATTTTGCGAGGGCGCAAAGTTGAATTTCTTCCTTTAAAGCCCGCATCTAATGGCATCTTACCACGTGTCTCAAGACCCACGGATCATGCGGGGAAACTTAAATTTTGACAAATTTTTTTGGAAAATTTCAAAAGGAAAATTATTGGCGTGAGCAGCCCGCCAACAAGTCGAGATGATCCCACGTGTTCGGGGGCATCGAGTCTTGGTCGCCGGGAAACATTAGGAAATTTTCCCAAAGGTTAGTGCAAAAGGGAAGGTTCACCCCAAGGACCCGCATCCAATGGGAGCTCGCCACGTGCCCCAAAATGGTGGAAGGCGGGGAAATTTGGGAAATTTTCCCAAAGAAAAATTGAAGAAATTTTAAAGGAAAAACGCCCCCAAAACGTGAGCCAATGGAATCTCACCACGTGTCCGGTGGCGGCAAAAAATATAGAATAAGCCCGCAGTAAAAAATTCAAAGGGAAAAACCCACAACCAATGGGGTTTTTCCATGTGTCAGAGCCAAGAAAATGGTCAAACAGTGACAGAAAATTCAAGAGGAAATGCCCGTGGCGAATCACCTCTTGCCACGTGTCCTTAGATCATCGGCTCGGCGGAGATTTTGGAAAAAATTTCCAATTGTCAAAATGATGAGAAATGAAGTGCGGGGGCTGCTTCCATTTAGAACATGCCACATGGCATCTGAAATGGCAGAGCGCGGGGATTTTTGGGGAAATTTTTCCAAATGCAAAAAGTGGAAAATTTTAAATTTTTCGCCCGCCAATCCGTTTTGGCCCTATTTTGCCCTAAAATTTCAAACAGCCATATCTTTCGATCCAGAGCTCGATTTTTGCGTTCTTTATATCAACGGAAAGCTGGAGAAATTATATACAATATTTTGGGGTCATTTTTGTATTTTGATGGATTTTAGAAGGATAAAATTAAAAAACACCTCTCGCACGTGGTCATGGGCGAAATGACGTTTCAACCACTATTTTTAATGAAGAATGGCTCGCATTCTCTCCCAGCATGGTGGAAAATGTCAGGTGATGGGCATGTAAGGATGCCCATGCTGGTTTATTGCATTTTTGGTCGATGGTTGAAGCTCTCCCACGTTTTCCCACATTTCTCTCTCCTAGGGTCATTTCTTACACTATAAAAGCCAGAATGGGCTCATTTTTGAAAAGGGGAGACACTTTTTCAGCTCTACAACTTCCCTTTTCTTCCTTTTTTGAAAAAATTTGTGGAAATTTTACCTTTCCATGCAATACAACACCCTTTTTTCCTCTTGGTCACTGTGATGCATTGTATTGGATCTGAAATGATAATGTATGATCTGTGATTAAAATCCCTCAATCCTTTCATATATTTACCATTTTTTCCTTATCTTTCAATACATCTTGAGCATTTTTGCATGCTTTGTGATGTGTTTCCTTGTGGATCGTGTATGTATTGTAGTATTAGGTGTCTGCCACTCCTTTAGTGCATCACCTCATTAGCATTAGTCTCATTTTCTTGCATCCCCTATCTTTGTCCCCTTGAAATTTAAAGTGGGAATTAGGAATTTAAACCTCTACAACTTGTAAGTGATATATCGATCGGGGAGTTGAGGAACCAGACCTCTAATCTGGAGATTCTGTCCCATTTTTCAAGTCCCACACTTGAGGAGAGGATTCAATGTTGTGCAATCACACTAGATGTCCAAAATATCAAACTAGAAGTTTGATCAACATCCAGAGTGTTGCTTATTTGCAACAACAGTACTCGAGCATAAGGAAGTGTCTTTGAAGAGAAGTTTGTGACCAAAGGGTAGGAAGGCATGCTAGAAGGTTATAATTGGGGCACGAAGATGTATCACGCGGAATGAACAAAATTGGTCAATAAATAAGAGGACATTGGGTAGGTGAAGGAGCAATAAATGCATCAAAATTCTAAAAATCTATATAAAGATGGGATGCGAGTTCATTTTTACCGTTGGAATTGAGATAATTTGAAAAGGGTTAAGTGCAAACAAGCCAAGAAATCATGTTGATGTGCAAAGAGTTTGAAAATAGACATAAGGAGACAGGTTTTGCGTAGGAGAAGCTCACGTTCCCATAAGAGAATGGTTTGAGAAAAGCAGACACATTGCAAATGAGTTTAGGTACGTAATTTCCACTAGGTCACGGAGATTTCAACTAGCGTTTTAGCTTTCTTGGTCTTAGTAGGAGGAAAAGAGAGATTGTTTCAAATGTCACAAAATAAAGCACCCACATCAAGAGATAAAGGGAAGAAGAAGGTTGAAATGGAAGAAGAGATTTCTCCTAATAGTATTTTTTTAGAAATGTAGTATCCAGAAGGCGTGATTGTAGGACAAGAATGGGATTCCTATATTCGCCAATGTAAAATCAATGATTACAACCATCGAACTTAAGACAATAAGAAGGATCCTGATGTGCTACTGAGCACCAAAAGAAACAAGCGCATGGTAGAGGATATGCCAGTTTATGATGACGTTGGAGAGAATTTGCTGAAGCAAAATGGAGTCTACCAGTTGTACAAGCTTCCATAATTTGGAAAGTATGATCCATTGTATCATTGGTTAATGAGAAGAGTCCATGAGGACTTCTTCTACTTTGTTAGATGGAGGGTGAGAATCACAGCTACCTTGATTTCAACGGTGATAGGACTCGGGGTCTCGGGGTTGGATTTGGATAATGATTTAACTGATAAATCAGTAATCCTTGAAACAAGGAAGGAGCTGGAGTATACCAAGGGTCTACATGGCATGGACATTGACAAGTTGAAGAAGTAGCCAGTAGTGCAGGCAATTACACATCTTGTGACAAAGTTGAATGACCAAGGAAGGTGGTCACAGGTAAATACAATGTGGTTTCACATCACTAAGAATATGTCTCAAGGAGTGGTCTACAACATTGCAGATCACATAGCAAAGACAATCATTGAATAAGCACAAACAGATGATAGAATAATTTTTAGTGTTGTATTATTGTCTTTAGTATTCATGGAGATTGGGGTGCTGATGGGCCAAAGGAGAATATTTGGGAGTACCCCATGGAACAAAAATCACCTATAGAAAGGTTTGGAAAGTACTTGTGTGATAGATTAATGAGTGGACCATTCAAGCAGAGGGTGGAGATGTGGTACAATAGTCTCCTCATGGAATTTGAGGAAGAGTGGCGCATACCCATGGATTTTCCATCAGTGGTGGCTAAGGCAGTTCAGTTTTCCATATACCAACATTTTTTCATTGCGTGATTTGCAATGAAGGAAGGGGCTTGGATCCCATGGTGAAAACTGTGATATGCCTTCACAGCAAGGTATTTTCAGGCATCATTTCATCAGTTCTCAGATGCACGCCGCTTAACTTTCAATGCGGACAACGTAGATTACAACTACCACACACTGAGGAAGAAGTATGTATATCTAGGACATAATGCATATATTTAAATGATTATGTCATATGTGTTGAGCATAAAGCCAGTAATTTTGCCATTGGGGACATTGGAGTAGCACTTGTGTATCTCCAACTAAAGCCAAAGATGGAAAACAAAAATTATATGGAAGATGAGTTCGCACTTCCAGGGCCACCGAAGGGTAAGCATACCATGGAGAAAATTCCAGTGCCTAAGCCCACAAAGACAATCAAAGTAGAGGATGAGCATGAGGATAGTGGTGGTTTGGAACATAGAGGTAGAAGACATCCTAAGAATAAGGATGAAGATGAGTGCATAACTACACCACCTCAGCCATAAGAGGGATTATGAGGACTTGGATTTAATCCAAGGAGAGTGTTGATTCAAGAGAGTGTTCAGGAGAAAAAGAACCCAAGGTGCTACTCTGCAAATGGTATGCAAGTCACCCCGACTCTCTCCACGTATGAGAGGAGACAACCAAAAAAATGAGAATCAAATTACATTTGAATGAGGAAGCGGAAGATTCTGAGGAAAGTGTACCAAATTCTCCTACACCTCCAGGGAATGTAGAAGAATAAAAAGATGAAGAAATGAAGGATAGAGAAGAGGAAGACAAAGGAATAGATGAGACAACAACTAAGACTACTCAAGACATAGAAACACAAGTCCCAAATCTGGAAGCTCAAGTTCCTAAGCAGCCTAGGTCAAGAAGAAAAAGTGGGGAGCACATTCCACTAGCCATGGGTTACACTGAGGACATAGGTAAAATTTTCGACACCCATTTCCAGAGCACACTATCAAAAAAGGAGTTATATTAATGGGAATTAATGGATGAAGATATGGAAACAATGTGAAAAAGGATGTAATTATCATGGTCGATGCACACGTACATGGATGAACTAGATTTTGATATGTGTGAGGAGTCATGCGTGTTGAGGAGGTTGAAAAAGGCACCTCGGGATAGACACATAACAATAAAGCCTCTTTTGTCATGTAAGATGAAAAGGTGAGAAATGCATTGGTAAAATTATTGACACAGTGGCACAACATGAATATGGACAAATCTACCATAATTAGTGCGTTAAGGGAAGAAATACAAACCAAGGATGAGGAGATAGCACACCTACGAGTAGGAAATAAATTAGTGCGAAGAAGATCGTTGTGTTTATTAGCATCACGAGAGGATATTGGTGAAAATGTCATGAAGTCTAGGCCACACTTAGAGCCAAGGGTACCCAAGACATTTCCTTCAAAGAATACATTATGTATGTAGATTAGTGCACTTAGTGCTTCAAGATGAACCTATGTGCATGCCTGTGCAAAATGATCCAACACAAGATGTAGAGTGAGAAAAGGTTTCAGTGATGTGGAAGATTGCAACATATGAAGTACTATTGTAAGCGATGTGGTAAGAACTAAAGAAGGTAGGCCAAGCCTTGAAAATTTGTACAGCTCCAGAGGCACTCATCAAAATAAAAACCCTAGACGAGAAAAATGAGGTCTAGAAAGTGATGAAGGATGACACATTGGGCTACACATAAATATTATCAATGGTTAAATAGAAGCACGAGGCCCCGACAAAGAGCCCAAGAGCCACACAATGATCAGCTAGAGGAGCCAGGGAGACGATTGCACTGAGAAGATGGATTTTCTAGAGGGAAGGATGACTGCAATGTCCAGCATTGTGTTGGTCTTGCAGAATGAAAAAGGAGAGATTACAAGAGATGAGTTAGAATCAATTGTAGTGGATATTCAAGAGAAGGAAGAGGCCATGCTCAGTGAATGGCAGTCATTAGAGGTAGAAATAAAAGTGGAATATAGAGAATTGATTAGTCCTAGGTGAAAGAAGAAGAAACTACGGGTTAAAAACATTCTTTCATTCATTCAAAAAAATTATATTATTTGATTCATTTTGGAGACAACCATTATCGGGGCGGAAATGCAACTAGTGTGGGGTAATGTTGATCAATAAGAACCTAGCACTTAGTAAATAAAATACAAAAGGTTCACGTGGGAGAGCAGCTTACATTCAAAGGTGCGGAAGTATCGAAAAGAATCACGCGTAAGGAAAAGAAAAAGTTTCGGACTTAGCCATTTCCATGACAAGGATGTATTTTTGGAGATATCATGTGGAGCACTCAAACTGATTACAAACTTACATGTCACACATTGGCTATTTTTGGATGACCGGATACAAAATGATTTGCTTAGATACAAGACAAAAATAGATATACTTCTATCAATTAAATAACAAAGTAGTCTATTGTTAGCACACTTGCATGTGTGGCTATTTTTGTAATGGCACGTGGATAATAATAGCATGCGACCTATTTTAGGATTAGATAATTAGTGAAGGGAAAGTCCCCACCCTTATAAGTATGTAGTAAAATGTGTAGTAGATAGATAGATGTGTGCATACATGGAGATATAGTGAGATTACGTTGCTAAATATTTTACGCATAGGAGCGTATACTATTGTTATTGTAATGAAGATTTTGTGTAATTACTACATTTAATCTAATGGGGATTATGGACTGAATCTGTAGGTATCTAGTTTTAGTCTCCTTCACAACTTGAAAAGCATCATGAACTAGCACAAGACACTTCAAGAGTAGATAGATGGTTTGTGTGTTGTTTGTAGTCAGGGATCACACCTATCTGCTTGTTTGCATTCAAGATTTGAGGAAGTGGATAGCACCTTCATAAGGGTTTTGATCTAACCCTCACTATTTTAGGTTGTGCCTATCAACCAAGGCAAGAGAACCTATATTGCAGCCCTTGTATGGTTAAGGAGGTAGAGATATCCTTGTGTTTTGCATATGATATGAAAGAGGCCTTGTGAAAACATGATCAAGTATCCATTATCCAAACTCAAAGGAGTTGTCACTACTAAATGATGGATATGCTTTCAAAACAAAGCTAGGGCTGCTAAAGACATAATAAAACCTTGATATGATTTGTGCATTTTTGTGAAAGGATTGAGTTATTTTGTTGATACACAATGCAATGCAGGGGTAGTATGGGTAGGATGAATTAGTTTGAATGAAATTCTGATGGGAGAAGTTTAGACAAGACAAGACAAGGAATTACCAACTTCTTTGGGAACCTTTGCAAAAGAATTACAACACCTAAACAATAGAGATGTTTCAATGAGTTTGAAGTGCTCTTTCAACCAGGATGTGTGCACAAATGGAGGCCCAAATCTACACTATTCCACACAAACTTTGATAACCTGCCACAAAATCTTGAAGCAAAATATCAATGAAGCATCTAGAAACCCTTATTTGATCATGACCTGAGGTACACCCAAAGGTTTACAAACACCCTCAATATTCAAGGAAAGTAAGATGAATTTAAATCTATTTATCTTCACTCAAATGAATGCTCTTCTAAATGAAATATTGTAGATGCCTTCAAACCCTCTACAAGAAATGAGGCCATGTATGATCAAAAGAGATCCCAAACATGAGCATGAAAAACAAATTGAAAACATACTAAAATACAAGTGTATGCAAGTTTTACCAAGAGATAAAACCAGTCAATCCATAAATTTGATCAAATACACTAGCAAGGGAATGTTATTAAGACAATCTCAAAGCTTGTTGATGGATTTACAGCTGAAACCAACTCAACATGATGAACATTTGATGTAAGAAGGAATTAAAAATGGCTCTCAAGTAGTTTCTCTAAAAGAAATGGATTACTTCCAGTTTTCCTCCTAAAAATTCTTCTTTCTTTCTCCAAAAATCTCAACAGGCCTTACAAAATGCTTCAAAATTACAACTTATACCCTATGCCAGCTTGGATCCTTGCATCCCAAGCAAATAATATGCTCCAAGGATCAAATTTGTTACAAAACCCTATCCATTTGATGAAAAATGATATTAAACTATGAAACAGCTCATGAGAATGCCAGGGATGCACAAAAACAATAAAATATTACATGGGCTCGGATCCTTATCCATCCCAGGGTCACGTTTTTGTCATTCCAACATGCCAGCATGCATTTGTAATCATTTTCCACCTTTTTCCCTCATCATTTTTAACTCTGCAACTTTAACTTTTTACTTTTCTCGTTTTTACACGGGCTGAGAAAAATATTTCATGAAAAACACTATAGGGCACCGAAATAGCTCAAATGAATGATGCCATTGCATTCAAAAGGTTGAGGGGATGTGAATTCATATAAAATTTCATGCAATTTGGTGTAAAAACGATGAATCCAAGCATCTTGGAGCTCTCATGGCGGCAAGAAACGAAAATACTCAAACCGTCGATCCAAATTCAACTTTAAATTTACATCCACATGTCCAAAATCTCCCCCTTTTTGCCTTTGGATAAGGTGGACACGTGGCCAAATATGATTAGAGCGGGCCCCCAATCCTTAAAATGCATTTTAAACCTTTTTTAACTTTGGGAAAATTTTGAAAATTTTCCCCGCTTGCCCCCTGGACCCGCCACGTGTCCTTAGGTGGGCCCCACTGAAAGCCATGGGCCAAAATAATGAATTTTCTCCTTTTTGAGAAAAGGAAAATTTCCTCAAAAACCTTCGCGGGCCCAAACACCCGCTGCTTCTTCTGCCACATGGTAGTCTCCCATTCACTGCAGAGCTGACCTTCCTATTTTTCCTTCATTCCTCTGCGAGCACAAAATCCTCCTGCGGGCCCGCGCTCCCCTTTTTGCCTTTTGGAATAGGCCACGTGTCACCCCCTAATTGGCTACGGGGGGACACCTCCAAATTTTTGTGGGTCCATTTTTACTTTGAGATTTTTTGCCAAAATTTTGCAAAGTTTTCCACTTTCTCTCCATGCTCCAAACCTCCACCAAATTTTGGACACTTGTCCTCCTCTAATTGGACATGGGCCTTCGGGAAAAATTTTTCTTTTGTAACTTTAAGCCCAAAAACAAAACAAAAAATTCAAAGTCCCCGCCGCTCCATTTGACCTTCCTGGACATGTGTCCACTTTTCATTGGAGGTGGGCCCATTTTTCATTTTTTACCTTGCAAACATAAAGGAAAAATTTCATAAAATTTTCCTTCAGCCCCTTCTTCCATCTTGCCTCCTAGACACATGTCTTCCTCCAATTGGTCACAGGATCTCTGCCAAATTTTTCCTTTGGCATTTTGAAGCCAAAAACTTCAAATTTTTCCAACTCTTCGCCTCTCCGTTTGACCCTCCTGGACACGTGTCCTCTTTTCATTGGATGCGGGCCCTCGGTCAAAATTTTCCCTGAAACCCCGAATCAAAATTTTTCTCCAACTCCCCCTACCATCCACCTGATCTCCCTACCACGTGTCTGCTTCCCATTGGATGCGGGCCTTCAGACCAAAAAATGACTTCGAGAAATTTTCCAAAATGGAAGAAAATTTTCTAAGTGATCCCCGCCACCCGCCAATCCTCCAACCAATCAAATCATGCCATGTAGGCACATCACTGTAGAAAATGTAGGGCCGCAAAGTAAAATATTCCTTTGCCAATTTTTCAAAAAGTAACAACTTATAACGTTTTCCCGATCACTTGCCCCGACCAATAGAAACCTGACACATCACCCAAAGGATGCAATGATGAATTTTACAGGCAAATGACACCTGTATGCCCGTCAAAATGTAAAAATGTAGGGGATGCCCTAGAAATCAAAAAAATTCACAAGGAGGGTAGATTTATCGGTTTTAACTCCAATGAAACATGATTTTACATTGATTTAGGCCTAGGGAATGAGATTTTAACAATGAAGCAACTTAGATTCGATCCATTTTAATTTTTACATGAATTTGACAAAGGGAAAATGGCTTAGCCTGAAAAATGAAGAAATTAGGGCACAAAAGAGGGGAACTTGGAAATTTGTTTCAATTTAGGGAAAAATCATGACAATGTGAGAAATTCAAAGGCATTCAATTGGAAAATATGAATTGCAGGTCACCAATTTGAGCAAATGAAACATTTTCTGAGCAAAACTGGATATGGAAAATCAGGGCACAACTACAAAGTTAAAATTTGCACCAACAATGGCTCCTGCTTGGGATGGGCACTCCCAATGAGTGCCACAAGATCACAATGTAGACCAAGTGCCAAAAATCCATTGGGAAAGGAGTTTAAAAATGCAAAGCAGCCCAAAAACCAGAAATTTCACCAAAAACCGACCAAAAAGGTTGCCAAGAACAAAAGGGAAAACCACGAGCCAACAATAGCAAAAGAAAAAACAAAAACAAGGACTATACAAAATGTACAACTTGTGGATACCTCACATGGGGATTTAATCCAAGAAATGTTTTAAATGTCTACCATTAATAGGCAGCTCCACAAATCCCCATCCAAATCCTTGAGAAAAAATGTATTTTCTCCAATCCTGATATCAATGGCATAAGGGCCCATCCATAGAGCATCAAACTTTCCATGCTTTCCCTTGTCTTCATGCCTACTATCCCACAACAAAACCAGATCTCCAACACTGAAGGCTCTAGGAGTGACCTTCTTATCAAACAACTTCTTCAATTTCTCTCTAAATCTAACATGCCTTTGGTGAGAAGCCCTTCTCTCTTCATCCAACTCAATGATCTGATTGATCCTTGATTCATATGGGCCATGTTCTTGATCTTCCAACTATTGGGCAAACTGAAAAGTGGATAATTGCAGGTGCAAGGGCAGTAATGCTTGAGTTCCATACACCAATTCAAATGGACTTTTACCAGTTGCTCTTTTAGGAGTTATTCTATTAGCCCAAACTGCAAAGTTTAATTGCTCTCCCCACTTCTTCTTGTTGATCTCCAAGGTCCTTCTCGATTATCTTGAGAAAGTTCTTGTTACTTGACTCGACTTGTCCATTCCTTGTGGATTCTAGTTTGAAGAATAAGTCAGATTTATCCCATATTCATTACACATTTCTATCAAAGGCTTGGCTCTAAAACACATGGCATTATAAGATACAATCTTTACTAGAACTCCAAATCTACATATGATATGATTCAACAAGAAATACATTACCACTTGGTGTGTTTCTTTTCTAGATGGAATTTCCTCAACCCATTTTGTAAAATAATCAATTGCTACAAGGATCCATTTATGACCAGCACTAGAAGGATCTGAAATATCACCAATGAAATCCATTCCCCATTGTTTGAAAGGAGCTTCAATTGATACAGGTTGCAAAGGAAGGGATCCTGAAGCTTTCAATCTTCCTGAAAAACATTGGCAACTATCACACTTTCTAACTAGCTGGGTTGCATATTTAAAAAGAGTAGGCCACCAATAACCAGATCTTAAAATCTTATGTGTTGTCACTCTCCCAGAAAAATGTCCTCCACAAACTCCCCCATGGAAATCAGCAATCAACTTGGGAACTTCATCTTGATTATACATTTCAAGAGGACACCTTCGTGGTTATTCTAAGCCACCCAAGGTTTGTTATGATATATTTTTGAGAAGCCAGCTTGAGGGCTCTTTTCTGATTTTTATTCAAGTGAACAAGATAGCATAGGTTTCTGAGGTAGAAAATCACATGTTTTTACCACTCAGACCTCATCAATTTGTCAAGAAGATCTACCCTTTCTTCCTCTAGCTGATTTACTTCTATATTTTGCAAATTACTCTCAACCATGAGCTTGGCAAGACCCAAACCTCTTACCGTGGTTTTTGTTTGGATATCTATATCATATTCTTGTAATTTGTTGACTCATCTACATCTCTTGCTTGATATATCAATGTCTGATCAGATGTCTTTAACCATGGTGTGGGGAACATAAGCAACAAATTTTGAACTCAATACATAGGGCCTAAAAATCTTTGTTACTTTTACCAATGCAAATTCATGTTTTTCCGTGATTGTATACTTCAACTAAGCTGCTTGTAAAGCCTTGATAAAGAAGGCAATAGGCCTCTTAGCTCCATTCTCATCCTTTTGTAACAAAAATGAAGCAATAGTGAATTCAGAGGAAAAAGAAAAGATTTGGAAAGGTCTCTTGTATTTTGGGGCTGCTAAAATAGGTGCATGCTTAAGTGCATCCTTTATTCCTTCGAAATATTGAATGGAAACCTCCTCCCACTTGATAACTTGATCCTTTCTTAGAATGCTTGTGATTAGAAGAGTTAGCTCAGCAAAATTGGAAGCAAACCTTCTAATAAAATTGATTTGGCCAAAGAAATATTGGATACTGTCTTGGTTCTCGAGATAGGCACTTTGCAAATTGCTTCCACTCTCTCGGGTCTATCATAACACCTTCTTTGGACACAATATGCCCCAACAGCTTGGATTTTTACACGCCAAAATGACACTTATTTGGATTAAGTGAAATGACATACTGTCTACATCTGATCAGTATTTTCTCTAGGTGTTACAAATGGTCTTCTCGTTGTCTTGAAAAAATAGTCACATCATCTTAGTAAACTGTAATAAACTCATTGATATAACCAGAAAAGGCAACATCCATTGCCCTTTGAAAAGTAGCACCAACATTCATCAATCCAAAAGGCATCCTTACAAAAACATAAGTCCCCGAAGGAGTAGTGAAGGTTGTCTTAAGTCTTTTTGATTCTTGTACAACTACTTGATTGTACACGAGAAACCATCCAAAGTAGAAAGCATCTCGACCCCATTACAAGTTGTAACATATGTTTGGCAAAGGATAGTTTTCCTTCATATATGCTTTGTTTAGATTCCTAAAATCCACACAAAGTCTGATATCACCATTCTTCTTTCTGACTGGCACAAGGTTTGCAACCCAAGATGAATACCTAGTAGGCTAAATGATACCACCATCTCTCAATTTCTTCAATTCTTCCTGCATTTTCATGGAGAGAAGTGGATTAATAGGCCTTTGTCTCTGTCTGAATGGCTTATTTTTGGCTTCAAGAGGAATCTCATGCTAAAATAAATCTTCTCTATATGCCTTTAGCTCTGAATAAGACCAAGCAAGGCAGTCTTGATATTTCTTTAAAATTTGGGCATAGGACTATTTTTCTTCTTTGCTGAGATTGCTACCCAACCAAATATTTCTTGTTTTTCCTTAGTTCCCAAGTTGTGCTCTTCCACATCCCTTGAAGCAGACATCTTTCTATTTATGATGCAATCAGCATTGTTAAAATTTGCCTCAAGTGCAATAAGACCTTTAGGAATGGTATTTATTTTCAATTGGATAATATCCTTGTCAAATAAAGTTTCTCTACCTTCATTCATGCATACCATTGGTTCCCAATAAATGTTATGACTAGTAAACTCACCTTGGCATTGTAATAATCTCAATACTTGTGCATCATCATCAAAAATCTGTGAATGTTTCACATTATCCTAGACACGATTGGCCTTGTTAGCACTTCAATGTCATATTCACAAAAAGGTGAAACGGTGTAATTGTAAAATCTAGATCCAAGGACAGCCAACTTATTATCATCAGCATTAAGACTTCTATCATGGTAAACAATGTTAAAGGAATCAAACATTTCAATCAAGTCCCAAAGAATATGCTTATATTGTTTCATACATTGATTTTTTGTAGCATACAACTTTCTTACTTGCTTAACAACTAGATCTGAATCTCCTTTAGCAACAATATCCTTTACTCCATACTTCCATGCAATCCTTAATCCTAATAACAATGCCTCATATTCAGCAATATTTTTAGTGCATTCAAAATTAAGTTTGAAGGAAAAAGGAAATTCTTCCAAACTAGGAGAAACCAACACTATACCAGCACCATTTCCAACTTTGGAGCAAGCTCCATCAAATAGCAAGGTCCAAGGAGAACCTATCATATCAAGGCATTCTGATTTATCCATCCTGTTCTCCTTTCCATCAGCAAAACCAATGAAGTTGTCAACATCCACATCAGCAAACAACACTTCATAAGAGGCATTGTTGGGATCTTCAATCAAGTGTAACATCTTATTTTCACCATAGAGTTTGACAAGGCTGCCTTCAATGGGAATGGTGGCAAAATAACTTCCCTTGAATCCATGGATGTACACTTCCCATATGCTACTCTTGTCACCTTGATATCCAACTCATTCATGACTTCTAGAGGCATGACATTACATGATGCACCATAATCAAACTTGAAATTGTGAAGCAACCTATCTTTTATGAGAAAAGTTGTGAAGTATGGATCAACATTCAATTGGGAATCAACCAAGGATGTCCCCAAATATACTTCAGTGCCTCTCCAAAATCTTCGATTGGTGGTGGTGTGTCAATGCCATCAATGCTTTGAAGAGAATTCTCAACAACATTTACATTTCTTCTTGGGGTAGCCTTTTCTTCTTTCAAACCCAAGTACTCGAATGCTCTCTTCTTATGCTCAGGAATTCTAAGCAATTCAATAATTGGGACACTCGCTTTAATTTGGCTCAAAACTTAGGCTATATCATATGGAACATTCTTTGGTAAGACAACATTGGAAGGGAAACAAGACGATTCATCATATGGAGAAGTATTCTTGGCAGCTTGGGCATGAAGAGGACTGCTATTTTTTCATGGGACAGTAGGCTTCTTGGCAAATGTTTATTTTCTAGGATTGTCTTTGGGAATGCTTGTAAGCAAGGGTGTCTTTGGTTTGGCTTGAGGACAAAATTATTTAGCAAATTTACTTCTATTATTGTACTCTTTCTCTTGACCAACCACAACATTCATTAACAATTGTCTATCTTTCTCAGAAGGAATACCACCATCATACTTCTTGATCATTAAATCCCTTAGATATTCAAAGTCATTATTAGGAATTTCAAAGGCCCGAACTACATCTACATCATGAACTTGAGGAAGAGAAAAAATGGTACCCTCTTTGTGCAATCCCAAAAGGTTGCAGCAGTCCTTGCACTTATCATATCTATTGATGTTGTTGCTTGTTGTGAGCCTAAATAGCTACCCATCATAAAAATGTCATCATCCATTTCATTCTCATTATGATCATCAATATCTTTCTGGTTCATTTCACATGGAGGATGAGGAGGAAAACATCTATCACACCAATCCATATTAGTAATTTCTTGAACAAAAGGTACCCTCACAGTCAAAGGGTCGGCACCACTCTATTTTCACATGCTTGGGCTTGTCTATTTGCAGATCCAACAAGCCCTTTACCTCTATCATCTTGTCTTTGATCACCCCTAGGATGATTGTTAAATCTATCGTAGTTTTGATTTCTTTGTTGTCCTTGTGAACTTTTCCCAATACCTTTCTCATCCTAGGCTAGTTTGTAAGAGATTTCTTTGACAGCCCCTGCCAAAGTCTTGACAACATCTTCTAAATCAGCACCCTTGCTATCTTGAAGCTTCTCAAGGTTTATCAGCTTCACACCATCCCTCTTAAGTGGTTTACCAATAGCTTTAATATTATTTTCAATTTAGAGTGCCATGGTGAAAGCTTGCCTCAAGTTTGTAGGATTTTTGTCTCTCAAGTAATAGGCTGCCTTTTTATCAAATGCATCTACATATTTGATCAAGAAATATTCATCACAAGGCCTCAAAATGATAGGCAGCCTTCTCAATGTTTTATTAAATCTTGTATTGAAGTCATGGACTGTCTCATTCGGGTTCTTCTTGATATTTTCAAATTCAGACAAAAGAAATCTAGGATCACTTGTCACCATACTGCAATCTAAATGCATTTTTCATCTCGGTCCATGAATCAATAGAGTTATTACGTAGAGCCTTGTACCAATCCCTAGCATCTTCTTCAAGTATATAGATAAAAAAATTGATATACACATCCTCAAATTCTATCTCAAAATCTTCCATCATATTATCAAACAGTTTGAGATGTTGATCACCGGTAATGGCATTGTTACCTTGGAATTTTGGTAATCTATTTCTCACATCTTGTGGGACAAATTTTAGATAACCATCCATTCCTCCAAAATTTATAGGACCAAGGTTGTTAACAACAAATGGAGGTCTAGGCTAAGCCATATTGTTTGGTGGGGGTGATCTTGGAGGTGAAACAAGTCAGTTAGGAGTAGTAATGGGTCCGATTGGAATACATGAGTGATCTTTAAAATGACAATCCCCAAAAGCTCTCTCTCTTGATAACCTTTAGCAAATTTAGAAACCACAGGAGTAGATTTAGGAGCAAGTTTTTAAATACAAAAGAGGTCCCTCACCGATGGAGAATGAAAATCAGCAAGAATATTTCTGAATCGATCTACCCGAAGAGGAATTATAATCTTCAATAACATGCTACTCTCCTTCAAATTCAACTATGGGGATCTCTTTTCTTACAACCAAATCACCAACCAATTTCCAAACTCTTCTTCCTTCTAGGTCTAAGCTTCTTGATTCGGTGAGAAACTTCTTAGAAGAGTCCTTGGTGAAGAGGGATCTCCTTCCCTCTAGCTTGATGATTTAAACAACAAGTTTCAAATGATAGAAATGTGTAAGACAACTAGTATTTCAAGATCCAAATAGCATGGAGTCACCACTAAGGATTTCCACCTTAGTTGTGCAAGAAAGCACTAAAATATTATGTCAAATGTATGCTATGACTGAAAACTTTGCAAGGGTTTACAATTCAGATCTTCTTCTTCTTGATTCAACCAAAAACAATGCATCCAAATCATATAAACTGCTAGTAAATGAGAAGAGCAGGCTGAGTTTGAAATATTTTTACCCAAAACATGTAGATCTGAAGTATGAAATGATATCTCAAGAATGTAACAGCTCAAATACTTGATCACACAAATGCTCAAACCTTTCAAACACTTCAAAACCACCAAGAAATCAAAATAATTCCTGGTAGTGGCGCCACTCGGGTGTTGGTATCCAGTTTTAGTCTCCTTCACAACTTGAATAGCATCATGAACTAGCACAAGACACTTCAAGAGTAGATAGATGGTTTGTGTGTCATTTGTAGCTGGGGATCACACCTATCTACTTGTTTGCATTCAATATTTGAGGAAGTGGATAGCACCTTCATAAGGGTTTTGATCTAACCCTCACTATTTTAGGTTGTGCCTATCAACCAAGGCAAGAGAACCTATATTGCAGCCCTTGTATGGTTAAGGAGGTAGAGATATCCTTGTGTTTTGCATATGATATGAAAGAGGCCTTGTGAAAACATGATCAAGTATCCATTATCCAAACTCAAAGGAGTTGTCACTACTAAATGATGGATATGCTTTCAAAACAAAGCTAGGGCTGCTAAAGACATAATAAAACCTTGATATGATTTGTACATTTTTACAAACGGATTGAGTTCTTTTGTTGATACACAATGCAATGCAGGGGTAGTATGGGTAGGATGAATTAGTTTGAATGAAATTCTGATGGGAGAAGTTTAGACAAGACAAGATAAGGAATTACCAACTTCTTTGGGAACCTTTGCAAAAGAATTACAACACCTAAACAACAGAGATGTTTCAATGAGTTTGAAGTGCTCTTTCAACCAGGATGTGTGCACAAATGGAGGCCCAAATCTACACTATTCCACACAAACTTTGATAACCTGCCACAAAAGCTTGAAGCAAAATATCAATGAAGCATCTAGAAACCCTTATTTGATCATGACCTGAGGTACACCCAAAGGTTTACAAACACCCTCAATATTCAAGGAAAGTAAGATGAATTTAAATTTGTTTATCTTCACTCAAATGAATGCTCTTCTGAATGAAAGATTGTAGATGCCTTCAAACCCTCTACAAGAAATGAGGCCATGTATGATCAAAAGAGATCCCAAACACAAGATTGCAACATGAGCATGAAACACAAATTGAAAACATACTGAAATACAAGTGTATGCAAGTTTTGCCAAGAGATAAAACCAGTCAATCCATAAATTTGATCAAATACACTGCAAGGGAATGGTTATTCAGACAATCTCAAAGCTTTTTGATGGCTTTACAGCTGAAACCAACTCAACATGATGAACATTTGATGCAAGAAGGAATTAAAAATTTCTCTCAAGCAATTTCTCCAAAAGAAATGGATTACTTCCAGTTTTCCTCCTGAAAATTCTTCTTTCTTTTTCCAAAAATCTACACAAGGCTTAAAAAAATGCTTCAAAATTACAACTTATACTCTATGCCATCTTGGATCCTTGCATCCCAAGAAAATAATATGCTCCAAGGATCAAATTTGTTAAAAAACCCTATCCATTTGCTGAAAAATTATATTAAACTATGAAACAGCTCACACAATCCTAGGGATGCAAGAAAAAATAAAATATTACATGGGCTCATATCCTTATCCATCCCAAGGTCATGTTTTTTTCATTCCAACATGCCAACATGCATTTGTAATCATTTTCCACCTTTTTCCCTCATCATTTTTAACTCTGCAACTTTAACTTTTTACTTTTCTCATTTTTACACGGGTTGAGAAAAATATTTCATGAAAAACACTATAGGGCACCGAATTAGCTCAAATGAATGATGCCATTGCATTCAAAAGGCTGAGGGGATGTGAATTCATATAAAATTTCATGCAATTTGGTGTAAAAACGATGAATCCAAGCATCTTGGAGCTCTCATGGTGGCAAGAAACGAAAATACTCAGCAACCGTTGATCCAAATTCAACTTTAAATTTGCGTCGTCCACGTGTCCAAAATCTCCCCCTTTTTGCCTTTGGATAAGGTGGACACGTGGCCAAATATGATTGGAGTGGGCCCCCAATCCTTAAAATGCATTTTAAACCTTTTTGAACTTCGGGAAAATTTTGAAAATTTTCCCCGCTTGCCCCCTGGACCCACCACGTGTCCTTAGGTGGGCCCCACTGAAAGCCACGGGCCAAAATAATGAAATTTTCTCCTTTTTGAGAAAAGGAAAATTTCCTCAAAAACCTCCGGGCCTGAACACCCACTGCTTCTTCTGCCACGTGGCGGTCTCCCATTCGCTGTGGAGCCAACCTTCCTATTTTTCCTTCATTCCTCCACGAGCACAAAATCCTCATGCGGGCTGCACTCCCCTTTTCACATTTTTGAAAAGGCCACGTTTCACCCCATGATTTTCTGCGGGGAAACCTCCAAATTTTCCGCGGGTCCATTTTTTACTTCAAGATTTTTCACCAAAATTTTGTAAAGTTTTCCACTTTCTCTCCACGCTCCAAACCTCCACCAAATTTTGGACACATGTCCTCCTCTAATTGGACACGGGCCTTCAAGAAAAAAATTTTTTTGTAACTTTAAGCCCAAAAACAACAAAAAAATTTGAAGTCCCCGCCACTCCATTTGACCGTCATGGACACATGTCCACTTTTCATTGGAGGCGGGCCCATTTTTCATTTTTTACCTTGTAAACATAAAGGCAAAATTTCATAAAATTTTCCTTCGGCCCCTTCTTCCATCTCGCCTCCTGGACATGTGTCTTCCTCCAATTGGTCATGGGCTCTCGGGCCAAATTTTTCCTTTAGCATTTTGAAGCCAAAAACTTCAAATTTTTCCAACTCTTCACCTCTCCGTTTGACCCTCCTGGACACGTGTCCTCTTTTCATTGGATGCGGGCCCTTGGGTAAAAATTTTCCCCAAAACCCCGAATCAAAATTTTTCTCCAACTCCCCGCCATCCACCTGATCTCCCCACCACGTGTCTACTTCCCATTAGACGCAGGCCCTCGGACCAAAAATGACCGAGAATTTTTCCAAAATCGAAGAAAATTTTCTAAGTGATCCCTATCACCCACCATCCTCCAACCAATCAAATCATGCCATGTAGGCACATCACTCATGCAGCAAATGTAGGGCTCATGGATAAAAATTTTCCTTTGCCAATATTTCAAAAAGTAACAACTTATAACATTTTCCTGACCGCCCCCAACCAATAGAAACCTACCACGTCACCAAAAGGATGCAAGGATGAATTTGACGGGAAAATGACACCCGTATGCCCGTCAAAATGTAAAAAATGTAGGGGATGCCCTAGAAATTGAAAAAATTCATGAGGGCAGATTTCTCGATTTTAACTCCAATGAAACATGATTTTACATTGATTTAGGCCTGGGGAATGAGATTTTAACAGCAATCAACTCAGATTCGATCCATTTAAATTTTTTGCACAAATTTGACAAAGGGAAAATGACTCAACCCGAAAAATGAAGAAATTAGGGCACAAAAGAGGGGAACTTGGAAATTTGTTTCAATTTAGGGAAAAATCATGACAATGTGAGAAATTCAAAGGCATTCAATTGGAAAATATGAATTGCAGGTCACCAATTTGAGCAAATGAAATGTTTTCTGAGAAAAATGGATATGGAAAAAATCAAGGCAAAACTGCAGTTAAAATTTGTACCAACAGAATCAAGGTGTTATCATGTTTACAGTTTAGTATTGCATGCTTGACTTCATTATGGTTAACCTTTAAATACTGTTATTTTCTAGATCTAGATCTTATTATGCATTGCTTGAAGAGTATAGTAGTTATAGATCTAAATGATTAATTCTTCATCAAGCTAACATCCTACAACAACAACCCTAAAGAGGGACCTAGTACTTTTACGTGCTTTGGGAGAGCACTCGGTCTAGGCGAGTGATGTGCCAGTGCACCTAGGGTCTTATTGGGCTTGTATTACTGAATTCTAGTTTGCATCAATGATCTATGTGGGAAGCTTCATAATATTTTTATTTTATTTTTGCATAAATAGTCTTCTTTTTGGATAGACTATGTACATTATTGTTAGCTTTTTATAGCTTTCCTTCAAGGAGAAGTATATTTATAGTAGTAAGATAGAAATATAGATGTCCTTTTTGAGGGAGTCATCTATTTGCTAGAATTTTGACTCAAGGAGTTTGTATTTGAAAATCTTGTATATTACTTTTGAATTGTTTTTTCCTTGGACTTTTAGGTCATGAACAATACTATAGAGAAGTATAGGCTTCTTTTATGAAGACAAAACCATAGCACACAAAGGTTAGCTATGAAAGAAAGGTTTTAAGTGATGAATGACCATGGGATTCCATCCTAAAAAGGATGAAAATTATCCATAAGAATCATGCCATGAGCAGAGTCAGGGTACTCATATTGAAGATAAGGCTAAAAGGTGACGGGTAATCACATGATTCTTGTTTAGTCATTGATCCTTATAATAGGTAAGTGGAAGGTGAATTTTTCTCAAAGGATGAACATTTAATAGAAAGAAGGTGATATAGGACTTGATTCAACAATAGAATGGTTGAAGATGCAAGGTATTGAGGGGCTCAAGTTCAGGTTTACCTTCGAGTGAAGATAAACGATAAGCACCTGATCTATAGGCATGAGTAACGATATAGGCTCCAAGACAATTAGTATAAAACTTACCCCTTTTACTTTTTTTTGACTTTGTTACATGTTGATTTTCCTTCAAGACTAGGTCACCAACCTAGAATATTTTGGTTAAAGGAAAGGTAGGATGTAAAAGGGATAGCTTTAATGAAACATTCAATAAAATAAGGGGAAGTGACAAGTGCCCCATGGGTATAGGGAAGAATGAGATGGTGATAGGTGAGGTTGGGTAAGATTGGGAAAGGTTGAGTGTGATGAGGTAGGTGGTGGGTAGATTAGGTAAGGTAGATTGGTTGAGACAGATTGGGAAAAATTGGGCAAGGTTGATTGGGCAAGGTTAGGCAAGGTTGAGGCAAGGTTGAGGTAGGTGGTGGGTATATTAGGTAAGGTAGATGATGAGCTAGGTTTGGACGAGATGTGAAAATAGAAGAAGAGGGAATTTCAAGTCCCCCATAGGGTAAAGTAGAATAAGGTGATGATAGGTAACATTGTGTAAGATTGGGCAAATTTTAGGCAAGGTTTAGGCAGATGGGGCAGAAGCCTTGGTCAGGACAATGACATCGTTGGGGAGATTGATGAAGTTGTTGAAACATGGAGCAGTGTGTGACTCCATCAGAAACAAGATAGGCCATCCCATAGAATGTTACCTTGGGGTAGGTGGAGGTTAGATAGTGGGTAAAGGTGAACTGGATGGGCTACCAATTTTCTCTTTTCCTTTGTCCTTTTGGGCTTAATTGGAAACTTGAACCATATTGACTTGCGGTAAAGGAAAAAGTGATTCATGATAGATGTAAGCAACAGACGGACAAAAATATGGTGTTAGCATATACTAGTTTTATGAAAATAATGCAGCACATTGGCATTTTTTTGGAGGTTTTTCTAGCTCTCTTATACGGACCATAATGATCTCAAATGTTGGAGTAGGATAAAAGGGTTGTGGAGTTTGAGATGAAGGTCGATGAATATGTAAATGACGAGGATGTGTGGTGATAGGTGCAGGTGTAATAGGGTCCTCATATAAAATATCATCATCATAAAGTTTTTTTTGAAAGGACATCATTGGAGAAGAATAGTCTTAAGAGCCTTATAATTTCCAGCATCATGCCCTAACACATGATGGTAAGTGCAAATTTTTGTATCATCAAAACCTTCAATTTTAGGGTTGAGTGGGTCGTAAGTTCTAAGTGGTGGTAATGTGATGACAAAGGTTTCTAAAAGGTTAGCTAAGATTTTTGTGTAAGATCTTGCCAATGGATCACAATGTGAAGTGTGGGTCTTAATGTTAGTGTGGGTTACTTTAGTGGGAGAGGTATCACTAGACGTGAAATCATAGGTTGAGTAAGTATGGTCACTTGTTTGGTTAATATTATAGTTTTAGGTTTGGATTGCACCTTCTTGGGTAAAGGTGTAGCGGTGAACTAGTTGTTAAAGGTGGTGTAGGTTTAACTACCTCTTTGGAAGGTAGTGGATTTGTGGGATTTGGTTGCACTTTCTTGGGTAAATGTGAACAATAAGTGTGTGATGTAGAATGGAAGAAAGGCATGGTGGAAGGGGACGGGTTACCTAAGGCGATAATGGAAGTGAGATGAAATTTGTGGTAATAGGAAATGTGGAAGTGACTTACTAAGGAGAATGGAATGGCATGGGTAATTATGAGGATATTGGAAGTTGTGTAGGTATAGGAGTTACAAAGTATGTGTTGTCGCCAAATCACTGCACCCTCTGAATGGCCAAGATGTGAATAGGAAGTTCAGTGTGATTGGGACACATGGGATCACCTCTCAAGCTATGGGACTTGGGCTCGAGATGAACCTCCGGAGAAGGCCGACTTCCTCTTCCTAAACTAAGTGTTGTACTACTCCTAGTGTAACAAAAATGATTATTTATTCCTATGCTAACATTTTCATGGGTTTTTAGGGAAAGAGATTTGACGAAATGAAACTATACTAAAGATGGTGATGCACCAAATAAAGGGTGTTTCGAGAATCAAGAAGGGTTAATTTGAAAGGGTGTGTGCACCACAGTCAACTTCAGCTACTACAACTTAGAGAGGTACAGGATACCACAAACTAAGAGACACGCGCTACATTTTTAAACTTTATCGACCGAGAAGTATACCAGTTTCCCAGGTGAAGAATGATGAACTCAAGAAGGGTGAATAGACACCACAACTTTGAACCGCATTAAATAATCCACCACTCGATAAGCACGAACTCCAAGAACCTCCAATAGAAACTTAAACTTCCACAGTGTACCTATAAGTACAAGAAAGGCACAAAGAAGCATAGAAGGATGAAAGGACCGAGATTAGTCACAAAACACACGCTTTTATTGCTTCAATAACATGCACAATGCATCATACATTCAGAAGAGGCAATAGTTTCCATTACAGTCTTGAAGAGGAGACTTGAAAGTTCTCTCAACACACAAGAACAACTTGTAGAAGAGAGAGGATTCTTGAAAAGTATACACTCGCCTAAGATATCTAACTGTCCAACTTGTCTGAACTATTGGAACCCTTTGAAATGAGCTTCCAACTTACATTTATAGAAGAATATGTGAGAAAGAAAAGGAAATGGTAATAATTACATTCCTAAATTGAAGGCCCATGATGTATTTATTACAGTTAGTTGAACCACCTGAGAAGGTTCCATCATGGGTCATTAATTGCCTGATGACCTAGTCTTCTCAATTAATTAAAAGAATATTTAAATAATAATAATAAATATTATTATTAAAATATTTAAATAAAAATATTAATTTAATTAACATAATGTCGGGACCCCCGTTGACCCATTTGACTTGAAGAGGAGGGGGGTCCATGTGGATAGAATCTACACAAATCCCAACTCGGTGAGTTTCGAATCCTCTAACTCGGTGTTGCAATCGATTTTGAACCCCACACTAACTCTTTCCTTGCCTTGGCAATCGAGCTCTTTTGCATTGAGTCCTTTGAATGGTGAGCTATCAAACTCAATTCTTATTGTTTTCCTTGGTCAACTTGAGGCCATTTATGCATTCCACGTTTAAACTTCATGAAACAACACAAAAAATGTTGAGCAATATGAATCGTTTCATTCTGCACCGTAATAAACCTTCATCTCCTGATTCAGGAAATTTTATGAAGCCTTGAATAGCGTGACTCCAATCCATCGTACATGGTAGTGAATATTTGTTTCCTGCAGCTTCCATTCGATACTGAATAGATAACAACATAGTTGGTCAACCTGCTTGCTGGAAGCGTCCAAAAGGCTTCTATTATACTGCAACATGCTTGCTGCCTATGCGTGGGTGCTTGTCACCTACCCACATCAAGTTCAGAATTATACAGAGGATGAGGAGAAGGTCATGGCAGCCATTAAAGCTGACTCAAAGTTTGAATAGTTTAGTATTCTAATTGGAATCCTAACAAGGGCGATCTGTATGAAAAGAGACACTTTCTTCGTATGATCTATGGAACCCAATCCACAGTCCATGCAAGAGTGGATGTGAAATTTTCTTCTACAATCTCACCAAGGATGATCAAATAATCCTTGTGTCTCTGGAGATGA
Source organism: Taxus wallichiana var. yunnanensis (assembly GCA_018340775.1). Classification (NCBI taxonomy): domain Eukaryota; kingdom Viridiplantae; phylum Streptophyta; class Pinopsida; order Cupressales; family Taxaceae; genus Taxus; species Taxus wallichiana. The sequence continues at coordinate 94,987,248 of CM031240.1, forward strand.
AGGCGTAGAATGAAATGATTGATTGGCCTTTCTTTCCTTGCATCCTTTGATCTTCATGCACTCGCCACTCCACTCGGCATTTGACTCGTTCCTCCAACCTGGCGTCATTCCTTATTCACCGGTTTATATGGCGATTCACTCACCATCCCTTGGTCATCAACTTCCTCCTGGTGACTCGCACAAAGACTTAGACCACTCCAAACTACATGGAATTCTCATGATGGATTGCCATCTTATGATCTCCACTTGGCAATTTGATCCGATTTCTCCCATTCACGGAAGTCTGATCATGGTTTACCAACCCAATATTTCCACTTGGTGGTGCTTTCCTGAATCTCCCCTACACGGAGTGAACAACTTGCCTACCATCATCAAATTTCTGACCTTGGAAATATAGTAAAATGTTTCCCATGTGTGGGATTACCTACTCGGTCTGCCATTCATAAAAACCCACTTGGAAATATAGTGAAATGTTTCCCATGTGTGGAATTACCTGTGGCTTGCCATGATCATGCTCCCGATTTTTGGCACTAGACTCAAACTTCTCCCATGCCTCGGAATTTTTCAATGGCTTGACATCACGTCATTTCCCTTGGCAATGCTCGCCTTATTTTCCATGTCTGGGATTGGAGTGTGGGGTTTCGTTATCATTTGGCCATATTTCGTTTTGGATAGATGGCCACCGATTTCCACTTTTCCACTCAGCGTGAGGAGACATCATTTTCTCGGTGCAAACATTTCAGCTGTAGCTTGTAAGGTGTGATAATTTTGATAGAAACCTTTATGCCTGATGACCTAGTGGCTCGTTGAAGATGCTCATATAATTGCAAAGCAAATTATGCTTCATGAATATTCTGATATGAAATAGTTCCACCTCTATGAGATCCACTTCCATGAGTTACATCGTAAAACAAGTAAGGTCTCGATAGAGAATCTTTGTAATAAATTTCATCAGGTCTCCCGGTAACACTCTCACTATCACTTAATCAATTTTCATAAAAATATCTTGAAGGAAAATCCTAAATTTGAGGATGCATTTGATGTTGAACAGATAACAACATAGTTGGACAACCTGCTTGTTGGAAGTGCTCAAAAGAACTTTTACTATACTATAACATGTTTGCTACACATTGCACCGAATACTCGGCCGAGGAAGGTATGAACACCATTATAATTCACAACTCTTTTTAAGATGTCAATTTGACTCAATTTTACATTGGTATTCTATGGTGCTTATACTATCTTCCTAGGTCGATAGAAGTCCTTCCATTACATAATTACAAACCCAATATTCAATGATGTTGAACCTCCCATATCTGCAGAATTTCATATCTTCTTAGTCAAAAATATAATTCTCCGAAGTGGTTGGTCGAGCACTATCTTAATGGATTAAACCTGGCATCATGTTAACTTTGACTCTCCCTGACTTGGCCTTCAAATATTTTTGCATCGATCTCTACCGAGATCCTTGTAGAGTTCCTTTCATTTGTCAATTTTCAACGAGCTATATTTTGCATTAACAAGACCATCGTCGAGCTCTTACAACTGAGAGTCTCTACCAAGATGATTTTTGAGATGACTATCAATTTGACACCAGATTCTCTATCAACTCGACCCCGAACTCTTCACTGAGTTGAGATAAACTGGGTGCCTTTCGATGCTAGGTGATCTCTCATATGCAATTTAAGAATTATTTTTAATTTGGGTATCTTGATAATAACCGGAGATGGGTTCCTGGCACTACTATTTCATTTTGAATGTGATAAGACCCCGTTGTCCAATCTTGCCATGTGTGTAAAATTGGATAACATTTTTGGTGACCTCTCAGGGATGATTGCCAACTAAGCATGATTCCAGTAGCCTTAAGTCATCCGTTGGGCATGGAGTCATGTTTGGAATCTGAAAGTAGTATGATTTTCTTTGACACATCCCGGAATTTCCTTGAGCATTGCCGATATCCTGGACCTCCTGGAAATGCTAAGCATGAAGTATACTTGAATCATTGAATGCTTGACATCCATGGAACACTGCAAAAATTTGAATGAAGTAGATTTTGAACTCTTATGGAAACCTTGAACCTTTTTTCTCCTTGACACCTTCCAATGATGAAACAAAGTGTTGAACAACACAAAACACAACAACGAGGAAAGCAAAAAAAAAAAAACAACAACAACACACAACAATGTGCATAAGCACTTGGAGGAAAACACCTAATTTAACTATACGGGGGTGGAACGCTACTCAAAAACAAGCTTTGAGATGTATCCCATTCACGTGAATGGGCGAGTTCTTCTCCATTGAGCCTAGATAGACCGAATGAATTTTCCTCTTTGCAACTTGTGATGATATATGGCACATTCCGAGAGCATCAAACTTGGCATGCCCGCTGGTTTGGCCTTGTCTTCATCCCATTTTAGAACTAAATCTCCCTCTTGAAAATTCCTGTCGGATGCCTTCTTGTCAAAATATTTCTTAACTTGAGCCTAATGTTGCTCCAAAGTTTTCATAGCCTTGTTTTGTACTTCCTCTAACTCCACGAGTTCAGCAAACCTTCTTGTCGGAGGATCACTCTCTATAACTTCAAGTTGATAAGCTAACTCCAAAGAAGGTAACTCCAATGAGAGTGGGAGTTTTCCTCTCTTCCATATACAAGAATGGAAGGAGAATTTCCGATGGCCCTTTTAGGTGTGATCCGATCTACCCATAAGGCAGTCTTAAGTTGTGTATGCCAAGTCCTCTTGTTAGTCTCCATTGTGTGCTTAATAATCCTTATGAGGTTTTTGTTGCTAGACTCAACCAATCCATTTCCTTGTGGATAGTAATTGGATGAAGTATTGAGGTATACCCTGTTTTTAACACCCCATTCACTCAATTTCATACCAAGAAAAGCTAGCGCATTGTCTAACATAACTGTAAACGGAACACTGAACCTCATCATTATACCCTCCAAAAAATCTAAAACTACCTTTTCATTGCTCTCTTTTAATGCTACCACCTCTATCCATCGAGTAAAATAGTTTGTTGTGGTAAGGACCCACTTATGTCCGTCACTGGATGGAGGATTAATGATTCCGATGAATTCCAACCCCCATTGAACAAAGGGTTGATCCACTTGAAATGGATGCAGTGGAAGAGCTGCTAGCTTTTGCTTACCTGTGAAAAAGGCACATTCCTTACATTTCCTTACCCAGAGATGGGCATCCTTGAATAAATCTAGCCAATAGTAGCTGACTCGCATGATCTTGGTAGTTATTGTTCATGCGAGAATAATGTCCTCCGAGATAGACCATTATGAAACTCTTCTACTATCTTATTGACTTTCATTCGGTCCTATGCACCAAAGGAGGACGCCGTCAAATCTTTTTGAAAGAGAACGCTATCTACTAAAATATATGGGATAGATTGAAGACAGAAAGTTCATCTTTTTTTTTATCCATGTCTACCGGATATGCTCCTAAGAAGAGGAAACTCTTCATTTTGGATAACCAAATCAACTTGATCAACATTCTCATCGGTATTTAGGAGTGTCATGTCTTCATTACCTTTTGATTCTATGTCCTGCAGCAAGTTCTTTGACATAAACCCTTACCTCGACAAGTTTAGTGACTTTGATGTGCACGTCATACTCCATTACCTTTGTGATCCATCTAGCATGCTTTTCGTTCATTTATTTGTTCAGCAAAAACTCCGAGACACATGGATGAGACACCATCAGATGAATCTTGTTGTTGGAAAACATGTGCTTGAATTTCTTCAAATCTCGAATAACTACAAAGACTTGCTTTTCAATGAATGAGTATTTGAACTCGTAGTCTTTGAGGGATTGACTGAAGAAAGTAATTGGTTGCTCCATCAGGTTTTTTTTTTCTTGGGTGAGGATACCCGAAATGCTCTCTTGACCTACAAAAGCATAAAGGATAAAATATTTGTCAAACCTAGGGTTCACCAACATGGGAGCTTGAGAAATGGCTGTTTTGATGGCTTTGAATCTTTCTCGTCCTTCCTTTGTCCATGAGAATGGCATGTTTTTCTTCAGCATGGCTGTTAGTGGTTTAGCCAATGTCACGAATTGAGGGATGAATCTCCACACGAAATTTATGGTTCCCAAAAAACTCTGGAGGCCCTTCCTATGACTTGGGAGAGATAAGGACATAATAGAATGAATCCTAGTTGGATCGATTAATAATCCTTCCACCGAAACAACATGCCCCAATAATTTTCCCTCATGCACTGCGAAAATACATTTCTTGGGGTTAAGTGAAACCCCAAATTCCATACACCTTTGGAAAACTTTCCTTAGATTTGTGATGTGATCTTCTGCATGCTTAGAGTATATAGTTATATCATCAAGGTAAACCAAAATAATATCATTGATTAGTCCCTTAAATGCCATGTTCATGGCTCTTTGGAAAGTAGCCTCGGCATTGGACAATCTGAATGGCATTTTATTGTAGGCATATATGCCCCACTTGGTAGTGAAAGCCATTTTGAATTGGTTGGATTATTGGACTGGGATTTGATTGTAACCTAAATATCCATCGAGCAAAGAAAATCTCGAGCTCCTACCACCGTTTGAAGGATCTGCTCCATCGAAGGAAGAGGATAATGATCTTTTAACGACACATGATTCAAATCCACAAATCTACGCATAACCAGATCTCTCCATTCTTCTTCCTCATGGGCACCAAATTGGCTACCCATGAGGAATGCTTGATGGGAAAAATTATAAAGGCCTCGATGAGCTTGGTTAGCTCCTTTCTCATTAGTGGCTCAATTTTGGGATTAATTGGTCTCTGTTTCTGATGAACTGGCTTAGCATTAGGATCCAGTTTGATGGTATGTTATGCTAGACCTGGATCAAAACCATGTATATCTTTATAGCTCCATGCAAAGATGTCATGATACTCTTGAAAAAGTTTGATGAAAGATTCTTTCTCTTCAGAAGTACACACTTTTCTGATCTTAAGAAATTTTCCATTTGATACTTCAACTTCCTCAAAATATTCTTCTCTGACCACCATGTTAGGGCTTTTGTCTTGTGGCTTGGTCATCCGGATTGAAAATGGATTCCAATGTGACTAAACCTTTTGGTAACTTGTTTCTTTTCAATTGGATAATTTTCTCACCATATGACTCAAAGAACTTATCTTGATTCTTTGTAGCAAACTCCGCCTCTTCTTGTAGGAAGAGGACAATTTGTTTGTCACTATGAAACACTTGCCAACTACTCACATTATCGGGGACTCTTGGTTGAACCACCATTTTAACAAATTTCTGCCCTTATTTCATGATATCAACTGGTATGTTGTATTGTGAACCAATTTTAGCAATCCTATCTGCATCTTGATTTTGATGTCTAGGGATTGCATGGATTCCAAAAGCTTTAAATCTTCAATCAGGTCCCAGACTCGATTCTTGTATGATCTTAAAAGATCATTTTTGGATGCACTACGTGCCGAAACTTGATGAACAACTAACTCACTATCTCTAAAAACAGTCAAGGTCTTGATTCCCTTCCTTCATGGGTTAGTTTGAATTCCTTGCACAAGAGCCTCGTATTCAAAGAACATTGTTAGTAGTGCTAAACTGTAACCGGAAAGATGAGAAGTACTTATCTCCCTCTAGAGAAATTAACATAACACCAGAACCGGATCCATTCTTACTTCTTGAGCCATTGAAGAACAATTGCCATAGTCCTTTAGAATCACTTGGTGTTTTGACAAGTTGTGGTATGATCATATCTTCTTCATGGATACAGTAAGTACCTAAATCTATTTCTTCCAAGAACAAAAACCAGCTTCTTTTTCTACCAATACATCAGCGTAGGGATCGTACTAATGATCTCTACATACTTAACCCAATGAAAGTATCGGGGACTTCTTCAACAAGGGTGGTTGGTTCATGATCGGCATCTTCCTCTTCTAGATCACCGATGGTGTGATTTCCATTTATGGGAATAGCAGGTGTAGGGTTCTACATGATTATAGCATATTGGTTCTACCCTTATAGTTACTTTGGTTATGTATTGAGTCCCGAGAAATCATATGTGACCAATCGGGTGATAGGTAACCGCCCATCTTGGCAAAGTGAAATCCCATGATAGGAAGATGGCAAAGAGGGGAGGGAGATCAATGACTGATATGTCTTGGGTGAATGACAAACTTTAGCATGCATGAATGATAAGTTGAAGTCCTTTGATAACCCCAATGATCTTAATAATCATGCCATCCAAATTGAACAACCCCTCTTGCAACTCGCACATATTGTATGCCTAGTACATCTATGATTTTTTAGGCATGACAGAAGCTACGACACCGAGAATCGATCATGTAATTATGTACCGATGGTCACCAATGATCGGGAAATGTAGAATGGTGGTGGTTTGTTTTCCATAGGAATGATTTTCCCTTCCGGTTAACACAAACTTGTAGCAGCATTGTCACTCCATGGCTTGGTGATCTGCTAGTCGTAGCAAAAATTTTGAGCTTCTTGCATCGGGTTTCTTTGAGAAGGGATGGTAACGCTCAGATTGGTTTTCTTCATTTGTTCTACTATGCTGAAGGGAATCGCTCCAACTTTAATGACACTTTTTTGGGCATTGGGATCCTCCTTTGGAAAAAAAAATTTGGGTACCATGATGACTGGAGAACCATCTTTCCCTGCGGCATGGCTAGCCGGTGTTTTTGGTGATTTCTTTCCCACATTTTTATCAACTACCATTTGTAACCCAGGTTGAGAAGTGGATGCTAGATCAGCTTCGAGAGGTTGAGGCTCCATTGCTCTCTTTTTGGAATGAGTTTTTTCTACCACTGATGAAGAATCTATATTCAATCCACAAAAATCTTCTGCTTGCCATATTAGCAAAGCGGATTCTTCAGGTGCCTACGGTTGATTTGTTACTTCTTGTGTAGATGAATTGTTTGTTAACTCTTAAGGGGTAGATACACTTTGAACCATAAGGGCCTGGCTAATAACCCCATTGGGACAAAGATTTTGATTGTGAGGTTGAGAGCAAGGATAACACCATTCGTAGTCTTGAACTAGATTATTTTGAACAGGTATTATAGCTCTAGATGAGCTAGCTGCAAGAGGGTTCTAAAAGTTTAAGGGCCTGACATTTGTAACTTGACTTGTAGTTTGATTTTGAGGCTGATTATTCCCTTGAAAAGGAGAACGGTTAGCTTGATCTTGCTGATTTTGCGGCCGATACGGATGACTATATTGAAACTATTTCCTTTTGAGTACAACAAGCTCATTTCCAAAATTTTACAGTAGTGACTTGACTTTAAATAGGTCATTTGAAGAGGCAGAGGAAGATTGAGATGGTTGCTTGGAGTCTACTGGAATAGGAGCAATGATAGGCTGATGATTCATAAGATCTGGAGAAAAGGGCATTGGTGGTCATGGAGCTATCTTTCCAGCCTGAATCAAAGAATTCTCTGCACTTATGGCAACTTCGTAAGCATCAGGAAGTGTAGTCCCTCCCATGGACTGGATCATAACTGCTACATCGCTATTCAAGGCTCACAAATAGTACAAGAATGCATTATGTGCAGAAGGCTTTACGAGTGCCGGAATCCTATTCCAAGTCCTATGGAATCGAAGTTGAAATCACTCATGTATTCTTGGGAAGCTCTCTTTATGGTAGTAAATTGTTCCAAAAGTGATAGGTGATCACTTTTTTCTTTGAATTGTTTACATATCTTTTCTCCCAGCTTGTCCCAAGTGGTTATAGTGCCAACACCTAACCCACGAAACCATTGAAGTGCTTTTCCCTTGAAAGAGGTAGTAAGAACTCTAACTGCAACGTTGTCTTTAGTGATATTATGTACTGTGCAGATGCTATCTACATCAAAGATATGCTCCACTAGAGTAACGTGAGTTTCCCACGTGTAGAAGGGTAAACTTTTGAGTGCTTTGCAATAGGTATCGAGTCACGTTGAGCCAACATAAGAGGACTGCTTACTTTGAAGGGGGATAAACTTGGTTCCTCACCATAGCAACGAAAGGTTGATTGTTCTTGGGTGGAGGAAACCTTCCGTAAGGAGGATTTGAATGACCCCTACTAGGTAAATCTGTAACTGGGGATGTGGAAATGCCTCTTCTTCTTCTCTTTGGAGGAGACAAGGAAAGTTTGATATGCTTGATAATTTCCTTGCTTTAAAGAAGCTCTTGTCTAAATTCTTCACATAAGTTAACACACTGAGATTTGGAATCTAGAGATATAGAGTTGCCAGTACTTTGACTTATGCAAGTGAGAAGAGAAATACCAACTCGGTCCCACCAGTCGTGCCAAAAACTGTTGTCGCCAAATCACTGCACCCTCTGAATGGCCAGGATGTGAATAGGACGTTCGGTGTGATTGGGACACATGGGATCACCTCTCAAGCTGTGGGACTTGGGCTCGAGGTGAACCTCTGAGAAGGCCACTTCCTCTTCCTAAACTAAGTGTTGTACTACTCCTAGTGTAACAAAAATGATTATTTAGTCCTATGCTAACATTTTCATGGGGTTTTAGGGAAAGAGATTTACAAAAATGAAACTATACTACTGATGGTGATGCACCAAATAAAGGGTGTTTCCAGGACTCATGAAGGGTTAATTTGAAGAGGGTGTGTGCACCACAGTCAACTTGAGCTACTGCAACTTAGAGAGGGTACATGATACCACAAACTAAGAGACACACTCTCCATTTGTTAAAATTTATCACACCAAGAAGTATACCAGTTTCCCGGTGAATAAGGATGAACTCAAGAAGGGTTAATAGACACCACAACTCAATTGCATGCAATACTCCACCACTCGATAAGCACAAAACTACAAGAACCTCGCAATAGAAACTTAAACTTACACAATGTACCTGCAAGTACGAGAAAGGCACAAAGAAGCATATAAGGATGAAAGGACCGAGATTAGTCACAAAACACACACTTTTATTGCTTCAATAATATGCACAATGCATCATACATTCAGAAGAGGCAATAGTTGCCATTACAGTCTTGAAGAGGAGGCTTGAAATTTCTCTCAACACATAAGAACAACTTGCAGAAGAGAGAGGATTCTTGAAAAGTATACACTCACCTGAGATATCTAACTGTCCAACTTGTTTGAACTGTTGGAACCCTTTGAAATGAGCTTCCAACTTACATTTATAGAAGAATATGTGAGAAAGAAGAGGAAATGGTCATAATTACATTCCTAAATTGAAGGCCCATGATGTATTTATTATAGTTAGTTGAACCACCTGAGAAGGTTCCATCATGGGTCATTAATTGCCTGATGACCTAGTCTTCTCAATTAATTAAAAGAATATTTAAATAATAATAATAAATATTATTATTAAAATATTTAAATAAAAATACTAATTTAATCAACATAATGTCGGACCCCCGTTGACCCGTTTGACTTGAAGAGGAGGGGGGTCTATATGGATAGAATCTGCATAAATCCCAACTCGGTGTGTTTCGAATCCTCTAACTCGGTGTTGCAATCGATTTTGAACCCCACACTAACTCTTTCCTTCCCTTGGCAATCAAGTTCTTTTGCATTGAGTCCTTTGAATGGTGAGCTATCAAACTCAATTCTTATTGTTTTCCTTGGTCAACTCGAGGCCATTTATGCATTCCACGTTTAAAATTCATGAAACAACACAAAAAATGTTGAGCAATATGAATCATTTCATTCTGCACCATAATAAACCTTCATCTCCTGATTTAGGAAATTTTATGAAGCCTTGAATAGTGTGACTCCAATCCATCATACACGATAGTGAATATTTGTTTCCTGTAGCTACCATTTGATACTGAATAGATAACAACATAGTTGGTCAACCTACTTGCTGGAAGCATCCAAAAGGCTTCTACTATACTGCAACATGCCTGTTGCCTATGCGTGGGAGCTTGTCACCTACCCACATCAAGTTCAGAATTATACAGAGGATGAGGAGAAGGTTGTGGCAGCCATTAAAGCTGACTCAAAGTCTGAACAGTTCAGTATTCTGATTGGAATCCTAACAAGGGCGGATCTGTATGAAAAGAGACACTTTCTTCGTATGATCTATGGAACCCAATCCACAGTCCATGCAAGAGTGGATGTGAAATTTTTCTTCTACAATCTCACCAAGGATGATCAAAGAATCCTTGTGTCTCTAGAGATGAAGGTGCAGAATGAAACAATTGATTGGCCTTTCTTTCCTCACATCCTTTGATCTCCATGCACTCTCCACTCCACTCGACATTTGACTCGTTCCTCCAACCTGGCGTCATTCCATATTCACCGGTTTATATGGCGATTCACTCACCATCCCTCGGTCATCAACTTCCTCCTGGTGACTCGCACAAAGACTCAAACCACTCCAAACTACACGGAATTCTCATGATGGATTGCCATCTTATGATCTCCACTTCACAATTTGATCTGATTTCTCCCATTCACGGAAGTCTGATCATGGTTTACCAACCCAATATTTCCACTTGGTGGTGCTTGCCTAAATCTCCCCTACGCAGAGTGAACAACTTGGCTCCATCATCAAATTTCCAACCTTGGAAATATAGTAAAATGTTTCCCATGCGCGGGATTACTTGCTCGGTCTTCCATTCATAAAAACCCACTTGGAAATATAGTGAAATGTTTCCCATGCATGGAATTACCTACGGCTTGCCATGATTGTGCTCCCGATTTTTGGTAGTAGACTCAAACTTCTCCCACGCCCGAAATTTTTTCAATGGCTTGACATCACGTCATTTCCCTTGGCAATGCTCACCTTATTTTCCACATCTGGGATTGGAGTGTGGGGTTTCATTATCATTTGGCCATATTTCATTTTGGACAGATGGCCACCGATTTCCACTTTTCCACTCAACGTGAGGAGACATCATTTTCTCGGTGCAAACATTTCAGCTATAGCTTATAAGGTGTGATAATTTGGACAGAAACCTTTATGCCTGATGACCTAGTGGCTTGTTGAAGATGCCCATATAATTGCAAAGAAAATTATGCTTCATGAATATTCTGATATGAAATAGTTCCACCTCTATGAGATCCACTTCCATGAGTTACATCGTAAAACAAGTAAGGTCTCGATAGAGAATCTTTGTAATAAATTTCATCAAGTCTCCTAGTAACACTCTCACTGTCACTTAATCAATTTTCATAAAAATATCTTGAAGGAAAATCCTGAATTTGAGGATGCATTCGATGTTGAACAGATAACAACATAGTTGGACAACCTGCTTGTTGGAAGTGCTCAAAAGAACTCTTACTATACTACAACATGCATTACTGCTGTGCACCGAATACTCAGCCGAGGAAGGTCTGAACAACATTATAATTCATAGCTCTTTCTAAGATGTCGGTTTGACTCAATTTTACATTGGTATTCTATGGTGTTTATACTATCTTCCTAGGTTGATAGAATTCCTTCCATTACGTAATTACAAACCCAAGATTCAATGATGTTGAACCTCCCATATCTGCATAATTTCATATCATCTCGGTCAAACAAGATAATTCTCCGAAGTGGTTGGTCGAGCACTGTCTTAATGGATTAAACCTAGCATCTTGTTAACTTTGACTCTCCCTAACTTGGCCTTCATATCTTTCTCGCATCGATATCTACAGAGATCCTTGTAGAGTTCCTTTCATTCATCAATTTTTAACAAGCTATATTTTTCATTAACAAGACCATCGTCAAGCTCTTACAACTGAGATTCTCTACCGAGATGATTTCTAAGATGACTATCAATTTGACACCGGATTCTCTATCAACTCGACCCCGAACTCTTCACTGAGTTGAGATAAACTGGGTGTCTTTCGGTCCTAGGTGATCTCTCATATGCAATTTAAGAATTATTTTTAATTTTTGTATCTTGATAATAATTAGAGATGGGTTCCTGGGACTACTATTTAATTTTGAATGTGATAGGACCCCCTTGTCCAATCTTGCCATGTGTGCAAAATTGGATAACAGTATGTAGGTTATGTCAAAGGCGTAAGCTATGTAACAAAGGATTGTGATGAGATGGGTTTTTGTGATTTTTGTTTACTCGAGTAGGAGGTTTTTAGTCAAGCTTGATGGGTGGGGACTGAAAGGAATGATAACCAGATCGTACCAAGCCAAGAACACAGATGCTAATCAAACACCATGATCAATAAGATGAAAGTAATTTGCCAGAATAACTTTACATAAACCTTTGCAAACAAATGAGGAGAAATATCATATATTATTATGGAAATCAATTCAATACATTGAGAATGGGCCTTTCTTAAATAGGAAAGGAATAACAATCTAAGAACCGATCAAGGTTGTAGATCAAGCCATAAATCAAGGAAATAACTAGTCATCAAAGAACTAGTCAAGACCATAGATTTAGGAGAGAGCTAGACATCAAGGATCTAGTCAATACCATAGATTAAGGAAAGAAATATACCTAACAACTAGATAATATCTAAATAAGATAAAATAAATATCCACACACATAAGTGGGTGAGAATAAATACAATAAAGGTAAATAAAGTACCTAGGTGAACATGAGCTAAGGTAAATACCTACTCTAACACCCCCCCTCAAGTGAAGCTAGGGGCCAAAATAGAAGTGGTATGTCCACGCAGTGTGAGTCCCAAAACTAGGCCGATGACATACTCATGTACAATAACTGGGAAAAATGGATACCGCAAGGTACCCAAAACCAGTAAAAACAAAGTAAAGAGAGTAAAAACCCACTCCAAGGCATCCCAAGAAGCTCGGCTAAAAAAATCATACAATGCTGAAGAATTTTGGTGTGCACTGTGGTTTGAATCCACTACTCGATCACAAAACCAAAAACAACTAACACTGGGCTCCACTAGAATAGCTCCATACAAGGAAACTATTAACGGAGTGATGTCAAAAGTGTAAAAAAACACCAAACATAATTCGATCAAGTGCTACAAATAGGTGTGCCACGATCCAAGAATAATAACCAAAGCAATAAGGCAAGGACACAAAATCTAGAGTGTCACGATCCAAGAAAAGCCAAGGTAACAAGGCAAGGACACAAAACCCAAAGAAGAAGGATCAACACCACACCCTCCCATACTGTTGAATGGGTGGAGTAATGCTAAAAATCTATATGAGTTTTCAAACTACTCGACAACGAAAAAAAAAACACTAGAATGCACCGAATAAATCCCCCACAAGAGATATTGTCAACATGTCAAAAGTGTCAAAATACATATACAAAATCTCTCAACAAACAAGAGAGATACACTATACCCGCTAAAGAGAAATTCTCAAAACAAGGAGCATCACAATACAAAAGGTATAGAAAGTGAAGCAAGAGGCCGAATGGTGGAGGAGCCATGCCTATAGAGTCCTCTCATTGAATGCCTATGTCACCACCACGAGTTATCGGATATCCACCTTAAATCAACACGGATGGATGAAGAAGATGTCTGCGTATGACTTGGTGCAAAATGTAAAATGGGTGTATGCAAAAGAACACCATAATGTGTGTCGGATGATAATGTCGATAGTTGAAATATCAGTTTCTCTATCATGAGTGAAGGTTCGAACTCATTTGTTGCTCATGATCCTCGAAAGATTCAAGTGAAAAAAAAGGAGCTCTATCAATGTGTGATCCCAATGAAGTATCTGCTCGAAAACTAATGTCATGACGAGAATTCCACTTAACATGTGGAATAGAGGAAACAATACCTGTGAATGTCTATCAATGACTCCACTAGTGAAACCCATAGAATGGAGCATGTGAGAACTGAATGCAGTGGTATGATTCTTAAAAATCCATGCAACTAAGCAAAAGTAGGATACACAACTTGTGACCGTAATAGCTACAAATGTGGAAGAGCATGTAGTAACAAGCTTCATAGGTGTATGAGCATCAAGAGCAGGAACAGAATCAAAGACTAACAGATCAATGTTAGTGGGTTTAGGAGCAATAGCTACAAGTGGACTAGAAGCATGGATATGGCTGTCCACAATATGATGGTGATGTTGTAGGCTAGCAAGTTTGTTCTGCAGAAGTGTATTATTGTATCCTTATCGTGAATGAGTGATTGTAGAAGATAATTTCACTTCTTGAGTGATCTATTTTCTTCCACAAATTTTACAATATCCTCTTGAAGTCCACACACTTCAGAGAAAAGCATATCATTCTCAGAATCCATGATAGATACAAAATGTAACTCCCAGAAGTTTAGGACATTGGGCTCAACTGAAATTACGTCCACAATTGATTACAACACTCCTCCATATTTGGAACTTTATAATTATAGTGAAAGTCTAAAAATAAATATTTCTAATGGAAAGAGCATGAAAAAACAAGCACTTTTACAAAAACTAACACTCAAAACCGAGTTACTTGATCAAAATTTACAAGCTTTTTAATATTTTTCTTTGTTATTTAATTTAGTTTCCACTAAAACAAAATAAATTGTTGTTGCATTCACCACACAAACAAAATTAAAGGGGGATGAAGTTAAGCATCTACTAGTAGGAATCATAAGCTTTAAGCCCTCATATGATCATACCATATGACCAAGGGCTAAGGATTTTAATGGGTGTAAATACCTACTCTAACAGGGACCTAGGATACATGGAAATGGTGAAGGTGACAAAAGGGTAGTGGGTGAAGCCAATGTATGTGGCCTAATGGTTTGGGTCTTACTCTATGTGTTGGTACCCAAATTTGTTCTTTTCAATTTGAGTAGCATCACGTATATGACATGAAGCTTAAAGATGTGATCTAACCGGCACTCAAATTTGTGGAGAGATGGATGACACTCAAATAGGACTTGATCTTGTCCTAACTCGCTTTTTTAGGTTGTGCCTTTCAACCAAGGTAAGAGGGCCTATTTTTTAACCCTCAAATGGTGAAGGAGATGAAGATATCCCTCAATTTATGTAAATAGTATGAAGGGGCCTTGCGAAAATATGATCAACACTCCAAATCTTACTTTCACAAGTTGTCACTTCCAAATTATGGAGATACTTTCAATGCAAGGCAAGGGTTACTGAAGACATTTTGAAATCTTGATCTATTATGCATACTTTAGCAAATGTATTTTGATCTTCTATGGGTATACAAGTAAAAAAAGGGGTAGTATGGGGTAGGATTAGTTGTTTAGAATGAGTTTTGGTGGGATATAGACAAGACAAGCTTGACTATGCCAGATCTTTGACAACCACTACAACATTTGAAAAACTATTAGATAAAATGCTTCAAAATAGTCGGGATGTTGTTTCACCGAAAGAGATATAAAAATGGAGGCCCAGGTTTGCACTCTTCACACAATATTTGAGACCTCAACACAAAATCTTGAGTTAAAGGACTCAATTAAACATCAAAATCTCTGATCAAATCATGCCTAAGGTACCCCCAAAGGCTTACAAGCAATCTCTATCAACAAATGAAGGTGAATTGATTTTAAACTACTTATTTTCAATGCTAGATGAAAGCTCTTCTAACAAATTAAATTCTAAATGCCACTAAACTATCAATAAGGATGAGATCTATGTGATTCCTAAAGATTTCAATGCAATATTGCAATAAGAACAAGGAAAACTATTAGTAGACATTTAAACATGATAACAGACATCATATTGCCAAAAATAACATAGATTCATTCAAAATCTTGTAAGATTCATCAACAGGGGAGAGTTGTATGAACAATCTCAGAGTTGTAAGATGGCTATATACTTGTAACCAACTCAACATGAATGAAGATCGACATAGAAGACATTAACCAGTTTTTTTGGAGGGTTTCTCAAAAGCTGAGATTCTCTCAAAAAAAATTCATGATTTTCAATTTCCCAACCTTTTGCATGTCTCAAAACATGTATTATATATCTCTCTATTACATTTGATCCTTCTTTCCCAAGAAAAGAATATCCGATGGCATCTTAGTTTGTTACAAATTCACTCATGACTTTCTGAAAGTGACACTTAACCAATTTTGCAAGGAGGAGATGTCAGGCATTCAAAAAAGAAAATTATTACAAATATTCATCATTCCTTGTCATGGGAGCATGTATTCTTCCTTTTGCGCCCGCAACATCTTCCTCTTCCATCATTTCACCTTTACACTTTCCAAATTTTCCTTTGTAACTTTTGGATATGGTATTTCATGTTTCTGTTTGAGCCTGAACAAAGTTTCATTTTAGAAGTACCTCAGATCTACAAATTGAATTTTCAAATTGATTCCATTGATCCTTGAAGGAAAAAAAGACATGAATTCACCAAAAATTCAATGAAAATCGATGCAAAAAACACATTTCCACACTTCTTGGAGCAAAAATGGCGGCCAAACTGAAAAGTGCATAGTTACCATTGATTTTCCTTTCTCTCTTCAATCTAGGCCCTCCACGTGTCACAATGTGATTGGAAATGGGCTTGGGATCATTTTTTGACATTTTAACACTTTTTGAAAAAATGAAAAAAATTGACATTTTTCTCCACCCTCTCCCTTTGAAAATGAGCTTGACACGTGTCTCAATATGGGTCCCAGCAAAATCACGGCTTGATTCTACACATTTCCACATTTTTTGGAAAAAGGAAAATTTTCCAAAATATCCCCGTGGACCCACACCTCGATTTTGTCCCCGATACGTGTCGGTCACACGATTGGCTGCGAGGCTTGTGTTTCTCCCATTGATTTCTTACCTTTATAGGACAAAAGCTAAACTTCCCATAAAGACTCGACGCTCCATAATCCCTTCTTTTGATCTGATCTATAAACGTGGCTCAATCATGACCATTGATGGAGTTGTGACCTCATTTTACAATTTTAATCCTTTATGCCAAAATGGGAAAAAATCTCAAGTTTCCCCGAGGCCCAAAGTTCCGCCTCTGACCCTACCATGTGTCCACTCCTGATTTCCCTAGTGGACCCATGGCCCTTTTCAAAACTTTTGTTCCCTTTCACCAAAAAGAAAATTTTTCTAAGTCTTCCACTAGCCTCCATCCCACTTTTGATGAAAACATGACACGTGTCCACCTCTGATTCGCCGAGGGCCTGCGCTCCAATTTTTTACCTTAACTCCTTTTCACCAAAGGAAATTTTTCCACCGTGCCTCCGTAGCTCCGCCCCTCCACTATTTTGACTTTTCTAACTGCCATGTGTCACCCTCTGATTGGCTAAGGGCTTGTGGACTCGCGGGGAAAATTAATACTTTTTGCCAAAAACACAAAAAATGCTAAGTTGGTCTAAAGAAGCCCACCGAATCTTGTCCAACCAAAAATGACCACGTAGGAGAAGATTTTTGAGCTAAAGTTTGATGGGCAAAGGATGCCCGTATGACCGTCAAACAACGCAGAAATTGCTAATGATTCCCTAGAATTTTGAAGATGAAATTGACAGGCAAACGATGCCCGTCTGATCGTCAAAACACATAAAATGCCAGGGATGGCCTAGAATTAAATTTTTTCACTAAGGAAGACAAATTTCTTGAAATTGAACTAACTGAAACATGTTTTTAAAGCATTTTTCATCATGGAATTGGATTTTCAATGGCATACAAGTATAAACCAAAAAAAAATTGAGCTCCAAGGACTGGGAAAACATGGGGAAAATGACAGGGGCATTTGACGGGTAAAATAGGCAAGGTAATGAGTTTGCAAACACCCAATGCATAAGAACGGAGCTAAAACTTCACATCATTGATTTCTTGAGGAAAAAACATTTCAGAGCACAAAGAGCAAAGGGGAAACATGGAAAAATAGTAGAGGATCGAAATGGGCACTAACATCAGCTCCTACTTAGGGATGGGAACTCCCGAAGTGAGTGCCACAAGAATAAAAGTAGAGCAAGTGCCAAAATAATCCATTGGGAAAATGGTTTCATGAGCCAAAGCCACCAAAAACTAGCTAAGAAACTGAAAAAAATGGCTGCCACACACCGAGGCAAACCACAAACCAACAAAACACCAAACAAAGAGAAAAATCCAAACACTATACACTCGTACAAATGGTGCATACCTAAAATTTTGGGATTAATACAAGAAATTCTTTAGATGCCTGCCATTAACAGGTAGTTCAAGAAATTCCCCATCTAAATCCTTGAGAAAAAAGGTATTTTCACCAATTCTGATATCAATGGAGTAAGGGCCCATCCATAATGCATCAAATTTACCATGTTTTCCCTTATCTTCATTTCTGTTATCCCACAATAAAACCAGATCTCCAACATTGAAAGCCCTAGGAGTGACCTTCTTGTCAAACAACCTCTTCAACTTCTCTCTAAATCTAACATGCCTTTGGTGTGATGCTCTTCTTTCTTCATCTAGCTCAACAATCTGATTAATCCTTGCTTCATATGGACTGACCTCTTGATCTTCAAGTTGTTGAACAAACTGAAATGAATATAATTGCAGATGTAAGGGTAAAGAAAGCTTGAGTTCCATACACAAACTCAAATGGGATCTTACCATAAGCTCTTTTAGTAGTGATTCTATCAGCCCAAACTACAAATTTTAGTTGTTCACCCCATTTTCTCGTGTTCAACTCCATAGTTCTCCTAATGATCTTCAATAAGTTCTTATTGTTAGACTCAGCTTGTCCATTTCCTTGAGAGTTATAGTTTGAAGCATAAGTCATATTGGTTCCATACTCCTTGCACATTGCCATCAAGGCCTTGGCTCTGAAACACATGGCATTATTAGCAAAAATCTTTACTAGCACACAAAATCTGCATATGATGTGATTCAACAAGAAGTCCATAACAACTTGGTATGTTGCTTTCTTGGTGGGGATGTCTTCTACCCACTTGGTGAAGAAATATTTGGCTACAAGAATCCACTTATGTCCAGCACTAGAAGGGTCTGAGATCTCACCATTGAAGTATATTCCCCATTGTTTGAAAGGAGCTTCAATTAATACAAGCTATAAAGGAAGGGATCCTGAAGCTTTCATTCTTCCAGAGAAATGTTGGCAGCTTTCACATTTTCTAACCAGCAAGGTTGCATCTTTGAAGAGAGTAGGCCACCAATAACCAGCTCTCAAAATTTTGTGTGTTGTAACCCTTCCAACAAAGTGTCCTCCACAAACTCCCCCATGGAAATCAATAACTATTTTGGGAGCTTCATCTTCAGTTACACATTTCAAGAGGACACCTTCAGGGTTCTTCCAAGCCAGCCCAAAGTCAATGATGATGTATTTTTGAGAAGCCATCTTGAGGGATCTTTTATTATTTTTATTCAAATGATCAAGGCAACATAGGTGTCTAAGGTAAAATATTACATCCTTGTACCACTCAGAACTTACCAATTTCTCAAGAACATATTCCCTTTCTTCCTCTACTTCATTCACTTCAATTGTCTACAGGTTGCTCTCAGCCATAAGCTTAGCCAAGCCCAAACCTCTTACCAACTTTGTGGTTTGGATGTCCATGTCATACTCCTGCAGTTTGTTCACCCATCTACATATTTTTCTTGAGATCTCCATCTCTGATAAGATGTATTTTACCATGGTGTGGGGAACATAAGCAACAACTTTTGAACTTAAGATATAAGGCACAAAACCTTTGTTGCTTTCACCAAGGCAAATGCTTGTTTTTCCATGATTGTGTATTTTAACTCAGTAGCTTGTAAAGCCTTGCTAAAGAAGGAAATAGGCCTCTCAGCCCCATCTTCATCCTTTTATAGCAAAACAAATGCAATGGTATTTTCAAAAGCAAAGGAGAAGATTTGGAAAGGCTTCTTGTAATTTGGAGCTGCCAAGACAGTGCATGTTTCAATGCTTCTTTGATTCCTTCAAAATCCTGAATAGCAGCCTCCTCCCACTTGATAACTTGGTCTTTCTTTAACATGCATGTAATAGGAAGAGTCAATTCAGAAAAATTAGACACAAACCTTCTAATGAAATTGATCTGCCCAAAGAAGGATTGGATGCCCTTCTTTGTTCTTGGAATTGGAACCTTGTTGATGGCTTCTATCCTCTCAGGGTCAATCATGACACTAGCCTTTGAAATAATATGACCAAGCATCTTGGCCTTTTGCACTCAAAAATATCACTTTTTTGGATTGAGATAAATGCCATATTCTCTACATCTGATAAACATTCTTTCCAAGTGTTGCAAGTGATCTTTTCTGATCCTTGAAAATGCAATCACATCATCCTGATAAACTGGAATGAAGTCATTTATGTAACCAGAAAAGAAACATTTGTTTCTCTTCAAAAGGTAGCTCCAACATTCATGAGATCAAAAGGCATTCTTACATAAACATATGTTCCCCAAGGAGTGGTAAAGGTAGTTTTAAATATTTCGAATCCTTGACAACAACTTGATTGTGTAGCTGAGAAACCATCCAAGGTGGACAAAAATTTAGATCCAATCACTACCTACATCATGTTTTCCATGTTTGGCAAAGGATAATTTTCTTTCAATGAAGCTTTATTTAGATTTCTGAAGTCTACACAAAGCCCGATATCTCCATTTTTATTTCTAAATGGAACAAGATTTGCAACCCAAGATGAATACCTTGTGTCTGTTGAATGATCCCTCCCTCCTTCACTTTCTTCAATTCATCTTGCATCATCATTGAGAGGAGTGGATTAATTGGCCTTTGATTCTATCTAAATGGCTTTTCATTTATTTCAAGAGGAATCTCATGTTGAAACAAGTCCTCTTTGTATGCTTTCAGCTCTGAATAAGGTCAAGAAAGACAGATCCTGATATTTGTTCAAGAGTTGAACATAGGATTGTTTTTCTTCTTTGTTTATATTTCTACCCAACCAAAATTTTCTTGTTTTATCATTAGTTTCCAAGTCATGCTATTCCACATCCCTTGAGGCATACATGGTTCTATGGATGATGTAATCAGCATTGTTAATATTTGACTCAAGATAAACTAACCCTCTAGGAATGGTGTTAGTTTTAAATTGGATAATATCCTTTCCAAAAAAATTCTCTCTTCTTTCAGTCACACATACCATTGGTTTCCAATCAATATTCTGATATGTAAACTCACCTTTATTTTGTAATAACCTTTGCACTTGAGCATCATCATTAAACACTTGCCAATGCTTGATATTGAAGATGATAGATAGCCTTGTTAACACTTCAATATTGTACGCACAATAAGGTGAAATGGTGAAATTTCAAATTTTGACCCCAAAACTACCAACTTGTCAAAGCGAGCAACATTGAAACTCCTATCATGATGCACAATGTTGAAGGAATCAAACATCTCAATTAGATCCCAAACCGCATGTTTGTCATCTTGCTTCATCCGTTGATTTTTTGTACCATACAGCTTTTCTTATTTGTTTGACAACTAGCTATGAATCTCCTTTTGTAATGATGTACCTAAAACCATACTTCCATGAAATTCTCGATGCAACAACAAGGCCTCATACTCAAAATGTTGTTAGTACATTCAAAATTAAGATTGAAGGAAAAAACAAACTCTTCCAAGCTAGGAGAAATCATAATTATACCAGCACCATTTCCAAATTTGGAGCAAGGTCCGTGGGGAACGACCTATTCAAGGCACTTAGACTGGTCCATCTTATGCTCCTTAGCATCAAAGAAACCCAATAAATTATCAACATCAACATCAGCAAATAATAATTCATAAGAAGCATTGTTTGGATCTTCAATAAAGTGTAACATCTTCTTTTCTCCATAGAGCTTTCTAAGGCTACCCTCAATGGGAATAGTGTGAAAATACATATCCATCTGACACTCCCTCCAACACTTACAGCCCACTTTCTTGACAATAACATACCCCATTTGGCAGGGCAATCAACAATCACAACATCCAATTTTAAATTCCTCCCGTGATAAGATGCAAGTTACACCACCAAAACCTTCACACAACTAACTACCGACACTTCTCTTGCGTCCATGGCAAGACACTTTCCATAGGCTGTTGTCACTTCGATATCCAACCCATTCATGAATTTTAGAGGCATGACATTGCATGATGCACCAGAATCAAACATACAATTGTGAAGTAGTCTATCCTTTATGATCAAAGTTGTAAAGAATGGATCAACATTCAATTGGGAATCAACCAAGGATGTCCCCAAGTATACCTCGGTGTTTCTCCAAGATCCTCTAATTTTGGTGGTATTTAAAGGTCTCGTAATGATTTGAGGAGAACTTTTAATAACATTTACATTTCTTCTTGGAGTACTCTTTTCTTATTTCAAACCTAGGTACTCAAATGCTCTCTTTTAATGCTCAGGAATCGTAATCAACTCAATGATTGGAACACTCACTTTGATTTGTCTCAATACCTGGGCTATGCCATATGGAACACTCTTTGGAAAGGTAGGATTGGAAGGGAGACAAACAGATTCATTAGATAATATGGGATTCTTGGCAGCTTGGTCATGAGGAGGACTGTAATTTTTTCTTGGGACAACAAAGCTTTTGGTAGGTGTATCTCTTCTAGGAGATTCTTTGGGAATACTTGTAGGCAAGGGTGTTTTAGGTTTGGCTTAAGGCCCAACTCCCTTAATAACCTTTCTCCGAGTGTTATACTCTTTCTCTTGAGCCACAACAACATTCATTAACAATTGTTTATCCTCCTCCGAAGGTATACCTCCATCATACTTCTTGATCATGAAAGCTCTTAAGTATTCAAAGTTATTGTTAGGAATTTCAAAAGCTTACACTACATCAACTTCAATAGTATGAGAGGGAAGAAGGATTTGTACCCATTTGATGCAATCCCAAAAGGTTGCAGCTATCCTTACACTTATTACCTCAGTTCATGTTGCTCCTTCTTGTGAGCTTGAAGAAAAACCCACCATGTAAATATCATCATTAGTATCATCATCATTATTAGCTTCACCATATTTCTGGTCCACTTCACATGGAGGATGGGGTAGAAAACACCTATCAATCAAATCAATATCAATAACTTCCTTGACATCAGCAACCCTAGCGCTTAGGGGATCGGGTAACACTCTTCCTTCACATGCTTGAGGATGTCTGTTTGTAGACTTCATGGGTCCTTTCCTCTATCATCATATATATGATCACCCCTAGGATGATTGGAAAATCTATCATGGTTTTTTGCTTTTAACTCGACCTTATGAAATTTTCCCAATTCCCTTCTCGGTTCTTTCCAACTTGTAGGAAATATCTTTGATAGCCCCTACCAAAATTTTCATCACTTCCTCTACATCTACACTCTTGCTTGTTTGAGGCTTGTCAGGGTTTATCAGCTTTACACCATCTCTCTTGAGAGGTTTCCGATTGCTTTGATATTGTTTTCAATCTGCAGTGCCATGGTGAAGGCCTACCTCAAATTAGTAGGGTTCTTATCTCTTAGGTAATAGGTTTCCTTCTTATCAAATGTATCTACATATTTGATCAAGCATGACTGATCACATGGCCTCAAATTAACTAGTAGCCTTCTCAAAGTTTTGTTAAACCTTGTGTTGAAGTCATGAATTGATTCATTAGGGTTCTTCTTGATATTTTCAAATTCAAACAATAGAAACCTGGGATCCATTTTGTTACCATATTGCAATCTAAATGCATTATGTATTTCAGTCCATGAATCAATGCAATTATCAAGTAGAGCCTTGTACCAATCCTTGCATCCTCTTCTAGTGTATGAATGAACAATTTAATATACACATCTTCATGCTCAATCTAAAATTCTTCCATCATGTTAACAAAAAAATTGAGATGTTGATCACCGGTTATGGCATTATTCCCTTGGAACTTTGGCAATATACTTCTAACATCCCGAGGCACAAAGATTAGGATAACCAGCCATTCCTCTAAAATTTATAGGACCAAAGGTGTTAACAACAAATGTAGGTCTAGGTTGGGCCATATTGTTTTGAGGTGGTGATCTTGGAGGATAAACAAAATGATGAGGAGTGAGAGGTCTTTGGGGTTTAATAATGTGGTTCACAAGATTGGTATTCTCTGGTGCTGATTTTCTTGGAAAGTTTTACTAGAATTCAAACACACAGTGTAGATTGAAGAAGGAACTCACCAGTGCACAGCGAGAAGGACCTTCACTATTTGAAGTAAACAAGTTTATGAGAAGATTTCTTGAATTAGAATCACCGGAAGAAGAGTGATAATCCTCAACTAAAGGTTAATCTCTCTCACCAATGGATATTCCTTTTCTTGATTTCTGACCTTCAAAACCTTCCAAACCTTTCTTTCCTCTAAAATTGTCTTTCCCAATTCTTGAAATAAATTTCTACTTGGGTCCCTCCTAAAGAGAGATATTCTTCCTTCTATGTTTGCAGAGATTAGCAACAAAAACAAAAAAATGACAGAAAGCTAAGACAATCGGGTATTTATCAAGATTAAAATAGCATGGAGTCACCACAAAGGACTTTCACCCTAGTTGTGCAAATGCACTAAAATACTCACAAATACCTATCAAAGAATGAAAAATCTTGCCAAAATTTATAGATCGATCTTCCTTTACTTGAATCTATCAACCAAAAATGCAAATGAAGTGCAAATACTACTAGAAACTGATAAAATTTCAGCCAAAACTTATATCTTCACTTGATCCTTACAAATTTGATTATAAAATGATGCTTTAACAATGTACTTGCAGATAAAACTTGTAAGAGACATTACCAGGTTTGATATGCATTCAAATATGTATGTACATGGATCAAATTGAACCAAGAATCTCCCAAAGCAATAGTGCCACTGGTGTTGGTACCAAAATTTGTTCTCCATTTCACCTCCGAGCAAGATCACAAATATGGCATGAAGCTTGAAGACAGATAGATCATGATGTATGTCATTTTGTAGCCAGGGATGTGAACTAACCGCACTCATATTTGTGGAGAGATGGATAACACTCAAATAGGACTTGATCTTGTCCTAACTGCTTTTAGGTTATGCCTTTCAACCAAGGTAAGAGGACCTATTTTGTAACCCTCAAATGGTGAAAATAGTATGAAGGGGCCTTGGGAAAATATGATCAACACTCCAAATCTTACTTTCACAAGTTGTCACTTCAAGATTATGGAGATACTTTCAATGCAAGGTAAGGGTTATTGAACAAATTTTGAAATCTTGATCTATTCTCGCATACTTTAGCAAATGGATTTTTTTCTTTTGTATACAAGTCAAAACAGGGTAGTATGGGGTAGAATTAGTTGTTTAGAATGATTTTTGGTGGGATATTGACAAGACAAACTTGACTATGCCATATCTTTGACAAACTCTACAACATTTGAACAACTATCAGATAAAATGCTTCAAAATAGTCGGATGTTCTTTCAACCAAGAGATATAAAAATGGAGGCCCAGGTTTTCACTCTTCACACAATATTTGAGACCTTAACACAAAATCTTGAGTTAAAGGAATCAATTAAACATCAAAATATCTGATCAAATCACGCCTAAGGTACCCCCAAAGGCTTACAAGCAATATTTTTCAACAAATGAAGGTGAAGTGGTTTTAAACTACTTATTTTCAATGCCAAATGAAATCTCTTCTGAAAAATGAAGTTGCAAATGCCACTAAACTATCAATAAGGATGAAATTTGTGTGATTCCTAAATATTTCAATGCAAGATTTCAACAAGAACAAGGAAAACTATTAGTAAACAGTTAAACATGATAACAGACATCATATTGCCAAAAATAACATAGATTCATTCAAAATCTTGTTAGATTCATCAATAGGGGAGAGTTTCAAGAACAATCTCAGAGATGTGTGATGTCTATACACTTGTAACCAACTCAACATGAATGAAGATCTAACACGAAAGACATTAACCGGTTTTTGGAGGGTTTCTCGGAAGATGAGCTTCTCTCAAAATTTTCTCATGATTTTCAATTTCCTGACCTTTTACATGTCTCCAAACATGTATTATGTATCTCTCTATTACATTTTATCATTCTTTCCCAATAAAAGAATATCCGATGGCATCTTAGTTTGTTACAAATTTACTTATGACTTTCTAAAAGTGACACTTAACCAATTTTGCGTGGAGGAGATGTCGGGCATTCAAAAAAAAAAAAATTATTACAAATCTTCATCATTCCTTGTCATGTTAGCATGTATTCTTCCTTTAGCACCTACAACATCTTCCTCTTCCATCATTTAACCTTTACACTTTCCAAATTTTCCTCTCTCAGAACTTTTGATCTCGTATTTCACATTTCTACTCGAGCTCGAATAAAATTTCATTTCAAATGTACCTCGATCTACAAATTGAATTTTCAAATTGATTCTCGTTAATCCTTGAAGGAAAAAATGACATGAATTCACCAAAAATTTGATCAAAATCGATGCAAAAAATACATTTCCACACTTCCTGGAGAAAAAATGGTGGCCAAACTAAAAATGCACAGTTACCATTGATTTTCCTTTCTCCCTTCAATCTAGGCCCTCCATGTGTCACAATGTAATTGGAAATGCACTTGGGATCATTTTTTGACATTTTAACACTTTTTGAAAAAATGTAAAAATTTGATATTTTTCTCTGCCCCTCCGCCCTTTGAAAATGAGCTTGAAACGTGTCCTAATGTGGGTCCCATTGGAATCACGATCGATTCTAAAAATTTCCACCTTTTTTAGAAGAAGGGAAAATTTTCTCAATTATCCCCGTGGACCCACACATATGATTATGTCCCCGACATGCATCGGTCATTGATTGGTTGTTGGCTTGTGTTCCTCCTTTTGATTTCTTACCTTTATATGACAAAAGCTAAATTTCCCACAAATACGCAACACTCCGGAATCCCTTCTTTTATCCGAGCCATACACATGGCTCAATGTGACCATTGATGGAGTTGTGGCCTCATTTTGTGATTTTAATTCTTTATGCCAAAATGGGAAAAAATCTCAAGTTTCCCCAAGGCCCGAAGTTCCACCTCGACTCTTCCACGTGTCCACTCCCAATTGCCTTGGTATACCCACATCCCTTTTCACAAATTTTGTTCCCTTTTGCCAAAAAGAAAAAAATTTCTAAGTCTTCCACTAGCCTCCATCCCGCTTTTGATGAAAACATGACACGTGTCCACCTCTGATTCACCAAGGGCCTACACTCCAATTTTTTACCTTAACTCCTTTTCACCAAAGTAAATTTTTCCACCATGCCTCCACAGCTCCGCCCTCCACTGTTTTGACTTTTCTAACTACCACGTGTCACCCTCTAATTGGTTGAGGGCCTACAGACTTGTGGGGACAATTTAGACTTTTGCCAAAAACACAAAAAATGCTAAGTTACTCGAGAAGACCTACCAAATCTTGTCCAACCACAAACGACCACGTAGGAGAAGATTTTTGAGCTAAAATTTGATGGGAAAAGGACACCCGTATGACCGTTAAACAACACAAAAATTGCAAGCAATGCCCTAGAATGCTGAAGATGAAATTGATGGGAAAATGACACCCGTATGACCGTCAAAACACAAAAATGCCAGGGATGCCCTAGAATTTGATTTTTTCACTAAGGAAAACAAATTTCTCAAAATTTAACCAACTGAAACATGTTTTTAAAGCATTTTTGATCATGGAATTGGATTTTGAATGGCATACAAGTATAAAATGAACAATTTCAAGCTCCAAAGGCCAGAAAACACGGGAAAAATGGCGGGGTTTTTTTAACGGAAAAATTAGGGAAAGGTAATGAGTTTGTAAACAATCCAATGCATAAGAATGGAGCTACAACTTCACATCATTTATTTCATGAGGAAAAAACGTTTGAGTGAGCACAGAGAGCAAAGGGGAAACATGGAAAAATGAAAGAGGATCAAAATGGGCAGCAACATTATGGTGGGGGATAGTCTTTGCGATGACTTATGATTACGTGGCTAAATCTAGTTTGATAGGAGGATGGACTAGAGTTGATTTCAGCATGACTCCTAATGTTGTAATGGGTTTAGACGTGGAGGAAGGTATAGGTGCAGGTAAGGTTTTAGGTATAGCAAAAATTTTGGTTGTTTGTAAAGGTTTAGGTGTGGGTGAGGGTGATGAAGAAGGGGCCACTATAACTGGAATTGGCATTGTGGGTTTGGTTGTTTAAAACACCTTTGGATAGCTCATGGAAGTATCAAGAAAACATCTACATTAGAGTTGAGACAAGTAGTCAAATACTTCCCCAAAGCATGGAATGGTCAACATAATCCAAGTGGTAAGAAAAACGTGATAATGACACCGATGTAGGAGGGGATGATGTTGATTTGGTATTCATCCCTATAAAGAATTTCTGTGATACAAGGAAATGGTTTGCTACAATCTCTGTGGGTAAAAGAGATGAGAGAAAATCAACATGATATTTGAAATCAAATGGAAAATTGTGACCAATAGGAAGGGACACTCGATAATGGATCCCTTGTGGGTAGGGAAGGTGGTAAGTTGGGTGAGGTAAGCTCATTTTTGTGAAGAATAAGGTAGGCATGAATCTTTCGTGGGTAGAAGAGTAACTATTGTGGGTTGTTCATCAAGTGGAGAGGTGAGTGGGAAAACCGCATCAACATATATGGTGGGCTCCTCCATGGGCAAAGGAGAAGATAAGGGAGACTCCTCTATGGGTAAAACAGAAGATGAAGTAGGTCCCTCCATGGATGAAGGATCTTGTGCAAGAATCTCCTCAATAGATGGAGTAGGAGGAAATTGAGAAATAAGAGATGGTATGATGTCGAAAACAACATGAACTTCAGAAACATTATCGTCATTGGTCGAGGTTTCTCCGGTTTGGTTAGACGATGAGGTTGTATTTGGGAATGGATTCTTGAATATATGAAGGTTATGATCACTTGGTGCGTTAGGATTATCTAAGATGAGATATCATTATCTAACATTTCTTGGGCGATGTTTTTGAAATTTATAAAATTATCACATTATGACCTCTAATGCGATGATAATTACATAAACATTTTCTTTGTACCATACGGGAAGAGGGACGAGAGGGGTCAAAACCAATATGTGGTTTCATGGGTGGAAGAGATACTTCTCTATATTTTAGAAGTATTTATAAAACTCGAAGAGTAGGGTTCTCCTATGGGAGTATATTTTCATATCTCCCACGTGAACTGAAAATCCTAAACAAGATAAATATCGAAGAAGGCTTTGATTAGTTAGATGTGTGAGATGGGTCAAATTTCAAAAATACTTTAGCGTTGGTAGATCCTTTTGCTTTAGAATAATTATTTTACGGTTTAGAAGAAGAAGAGGTATTATTTTATTTAAACACAACATTCTTAAGACGTAATTGTATCTTCTTCTCTTGATGGCATGAATTTAAAATTTTTTGGCCATGGTGAACAAGTCTATTAACATGGTTTGATGCGGTTGGAATGTGATTTGGTTGATCATGCTCTTCACCGAGTGAAAAAATATGTGATAGATTCATTTTCATATTGGTGTGTCATGTACAAGTCGGTCATGGTGACCTTCTTGACAATGTTGATAGAAAAGTGGTCTAGAAAATCCTGAGCTACCTGATTAAATGAAAATATGGAATGCCTTGTAGAGAACTATATGATTCTAAAGTCAATCCTATCAAGGACATTGGAAATTTTCGTAAGAGAGAAAAGGGTCATCAAGAGAAATCGGATAACACACATGATTAAAATATCACAATTTTTTGTTGCGAGTATTCTTTTTGTTGAATCGTATAAATTTAAGAATTTCCCAATGGGGAGGGTATGAATGAATTGGAATGGATGAGTGAATGGGCTCATTGAAAATCTCATGTCATATGTCGAGAGCTACGTGATCCAGAGAAAATTTCTTCTAATGTCTATATCTTATGTCTGGCTGTCATCATTTTGATAAGATAATTGGCGAGTTGTGATTACTGGGCACCCCTTGTAGTATAAGGGGGTAGATGAGGTGGGTATGATGTGGGTGGCATCCCTGTATTTGGTGGTGCCAAGTATGAAAATTGTGAGGAAGTAATATAGCCTGGAATAGATATAGATAGCAAGCATCCCGAATAAGCGGTAGATGAAATAGGTGGTTGTTGGTGATAAGTGTAGGTAGGTGGAGAGGACGTAAATACTCTCATAGAAATCGAGAGGAAGAGACTGCAGGATGGAGAGGATGATGTTTTGGAAGGGAGGGTTGGATTCGACACCAATGGTGGCCGAGATGCAATAGGTATATGAGAGGTGGCAGTGCGAGATAGACCTACACTCAAGGTGGTTGATAAAGGCATGGTTGACATCGTAGGAGTGACAGACATCAAAGTCATGACAAATGTCGTAGGTGAAACAGATATCGATGATGTAGGGTGAATCTAGGAAACCACAGGTGGTAAGGTGGAAGAGGGTAAGACCAAGCTATTATTAGTTGTTGTAGAACTAGGTACGAGGGTAGGATGAATGGACACATGCATGCCATATACAAGCTACCCTGATGAATTGTGGATAGATGAATAAGCAAGATAGTACTACAAAGTAGTGGGGTTATGATTAAGGAGTCTTTTGAACTAATCATCACCATTGGGTATGGTGAGAGCCCGGTTTCGATCCATAGGTGATGAGATAGAAGGGGGTTATGGGCTAGGTGGCAGTGGCTAGCGGCTAGTGTGAAACATGAGAGTGTTATCTTGTCTATGAGTCAAAACCATGTGAATAATAATAGAATATGTTTTTTGAGCCTGCTAATGATGCGAAACATAGAAGTAATGTGGAAAAATCAGTCTAAAATGAGTGATTAAATAACTGTTCTAATAGGAAAATCTAAATATAGATATCGACGCCTGTTGGGGTAACCGATGCTGGTATGAGGGTAACCTCCTCTGGTCGGATCAAACTGATGTCGGTTACTATCAAAAAGAAGAGATTCAAAGATGTGGCAATGAAAGGTGAAAATGGGTCAACCTGGACTCTGAAGACAATATCAAAGAACTAAAAGTGTGATAAAATGGAAGAACAAGACAAAAAAAGAACAGAAAGTTGGAGAATACTATTTTGGTAAAATAACCAAAAAAGTATAAAACCGACGTTGGTTAGTTAACTTGATGGTAGTGAGATGATGTAATCTATGGTGGTCACTAGACCAATATCAGTTATTGTGAAATCTAGGAAGAGAATGAAAAATGAAGTTTTGGTGATTTAGATAAAAATAAAAGGGTCAACCCAGAGACTAGGCATGGCTATGAGGAGTCCTAATACACCTAGAATAAAACAAGAATACACCATTCGTGATGTGGGGCATAAAAGGATGAGAAATAATGAAGAAAAATAACTCAAACATCAAAATACAATCAGAAAAAAAAGCTAACAAACATTAAATCCCAAGTTATAGATTTTATGTTGTGGCTTATGCCATTTAGGATTATTGTAAAAGCAGGATAGAATTTTTGGTTAACAAAGGCACCCTATAAAATATAACAACTATGATTGGTTTCGGGTAAGATTTGACATGGGTGATCCTTCTCTCTAAATGATGACCGGACAGATAAACCGGTTGGATCCCACTCATCAATCCTCGATCGTGTGATCGTTGACATCTTCTTCTGGGAAATATGTTGTTCAAGAAATGTGTAGTTTATTTCCATTGATTTGGTATAGAGAGTGTGAAAAATGTGAGCTATGGTTCAATTTTTCAACCATCAGCTGGGCATGACTTCCAACATATAGGTTACCCACAGTTTAGATGAGCTATAATGCAACAAAATCAAAAATGTAAGTGCATAAGTTTTATGACCCAAATCCACAAATTATATTCGATGAGAAAAAAATTATGAAGAGGTTAAGGGTATGAATTT
Source organism: Taxus wallichiana var. yunnanensis (assembly GCA_018340775.1). Classification (NCBI taxonomy): domain Eukaryota; kingdom Viridiplantae; phylum Streptophyta; class Pinopsida; order Cupressales; family Taxaceae; genus Taxus; species Taxus wallichiana. The sequence continues at coordinate 95,018,912 of CM031240.1, forward strand.
CACTAAGTGCAATGCAAGAAAATAAAGAAGAGTTATTTTTAATCCTGAAAAACAAGTGTCATTGAGACAATAAGAAGAAAAGAATATTTCCAAAGAAGAAGCTTAATGTGAACTTGTTTCGAATGAAAATAGACACACAAGATTTTTCCTAAGAATGAACAAGCTTGTTGGTCTGATAATATGGAATGACATAGAGACCAATATTGGTCCGATGACCAATGTCGGTATGGGGACTAAACCGATGGCGATCAAGGAACTAACTTCGATAGGGGCAATAGGTAATGAACTATAAAAATGGGTTTTTAGGATCTCTTTGATGATTGCAGAGTGATGGTGGTGTGGTTTGGATCGTAATATGGTTGAAATGACTCAGAACACTAAGAAGGAGATTTATAAGGGTGAAAATGCTTGGGATGTTTGAATAATGGGTTGGTGGGAAGAGGATGATGTACGGGTAACAAAAGAAATAAAATACGAAAGAAGCAAGAGAGATCTTCAATAAAGGAAGCATAAATGATTAAGATCATGTTAATTACTTGCTTTTATGAAGATATCGTTGGTGGATGAAGGTTGGTGATTGATTGGTGAGGTGGTAGTTGGTTTAGTTCCATACCGTAATGACCTATGTATTCCCATGTATGCTCTAATTATCTCGGAAGGGAATCCTTTAGTTATGTTGTTGTCTGGTGGTATGTAGATTTCATCCGGATGCAAGAGGGCTTGAAGATTCATGTTTGAATTCAATAAGGATCAAATACCCGAATGACCAACCCGTAAATGTAAAATTCTATATAAAGGAATCGATGGTGGTTTAGGTGAACAACGTCGGGTGAGGATAAACCGGCGTTGGTTAGGGTGAAATAGTCTTATTTACCAAAAATAGGTAGATCTTCCCAAATTTGGTGTGCTTTTATTTTTGGGTCCACTTAGGGAACTAAATTTCACCTAAGAGAAGGCAAAGATATTAGAAGAAGTCCAAATCAGTTTAGGAAGAATTCTTAGTTAGTTAGGTCAAGTAGTGACTCAACACCGGGAGTGATGACTTGGACATTGTGAGTTAAATGCCCTGGAATGGGTCCAAGGTGAGGCATTAGGATGAGGTGGAGGTGTGAGGATTAAATTAACTCAAATTAATTAATAATGTGAGGATGAATATTAATATGGGATGAAGGAGTCATGACTAGTTAAATGTGTTACGTTAATTAATTGAAGGGGGCCAAGTGGAGTGTTACCTAAATTTGATGTCTATATCAAGATACACGATGGTTTTTGGTGGATTTTTACTCATTTCATAAGGGTGTTATCTCATAATAATTTTATTGATAAACGTGATGCCTTGGAAGTAGCTCTATGTGTTGAAGTAGTTGGAAGTGTGGACACTAGAGTAAGCCCATTTTTAAAGGCACAAATCACAAACCATGGAAAACAGTTGGAGAAGCTCTCTGCTAATTCATCTCATGTGATGTAAAATAGAATATGGTGTCAATATTGCAAGGTTGAAGGACATACCAAGGATAGCTTCCCTCGCATTCGATGTATGTCATGTTGTTAGATTGTGATATTTTTCATTTAGACCATGATGTGAGTAGATGTCCTATCTTGCAAATACGTGATTCAAAAGTATGTGTCTATGTATTGTAAGATTTGGAAAACCCATACTAATGAAAAAATTGACTATGAATTGATTGATCACATCCATGAGGCCATTGAGACTAGTGTGTGCCAGACTAATGTAGCAAGTGGATCTAAGGAATAGGGAGAACAACATAATGAAGGGTGCAATAATGGGGATAACAAGAATATAGGATTTCGTGGAGGATATAGAGTTCGAGGTCATGGTGGTGGTAGAGGAGAATTTCTTAGAGGAACTTTATATATACTTATGGATCTCCATATCATTATCAATGCGAGTTCCCTAAGAATTTGGTTTTCTCATGGTGTGGAAAGCAACACAAGTTTGAAGAATTGTTTGATATATACAAGCACATGATCAAGCAACACAAGAAATATAAGGGCATGGGAATGATAAAGGTACAACACATAGTTGAATATCAATGGATGTCGAAGGTATTTCCTAGTCTTGAGTTACAACCCATTTTAGTAACTACATGCGTTGAGGCTATGCGCACACATGAAGATCCAAAGTATAAGCTGAATATAACCAAGAAATAAGTGATAAATGAAAAGTATTGTGATGATGCACATCAAAAAGAGGTTTACCAGGAAAATATGGATGTTATCAGGGATCTACAAGGAGAGATTCAAATCCTGAAGGAGCAAGCACACATGATGGATCAAGAAAAGAAGGTTGAACTCCTGTAGAAGGATGTAGATGACTTGAAATAGGTATATCGAATGTTGTGCTAGGAGAAGATCATCCATTTTTAGGAGAATGGTTGAGAGAAAAGGTACCACACGTAGGTACTGATCATGAGAGGTAAATACTCCATACAAATCTTCCCCCATAAAATCATGAGTATGATAAGGAGATTAAACTAAATGTAGTCATAGATGGATGGCTTTTGAGGTAACATTCTGATAGATACATGTGTGGAGGTTAATGTACTCATGTTAGATGCATGGAATCAGATGGGAAGACCACCATTACAACCTTCTTTGAATGTGTTGTATATGGAAAATAGAACTAGGGATAATATCGGAGTACTAAAAGATGCAGCCATTACAATTCAGGGAGCCAAGTTTACTTGGGACTTTGAATTATTAGAGCTAGCCAAAGTAAATATATTCCTAGCATTACTTGGGTGCCCTTGGTGTTATGCGAATAATGCATATTTTCACTTCAACAAGGGGTACATTATCTTTGAGAACAAGGAAGAGTACATTATTATACCTTTGACAGATGCAAAGGTTACTCCATATGTTGAGCCTTTGAGTGAAGAGGATATGAACATGATTTATGTGCCCACAATAAGAGACCCTGATGTAATTGAGCCATCTAAGGAAGGAGTGATACAGTGGGATGATGTTCATTTAATTAGTGATACCACAATTTAAGCTTGTGACAACTGGGTGCATGGAACGTATGAAGTGGTTGGGAAAGAGATCAAGAACACAGCTTACATGTATGATGAGGTCATGCATGGCTAGGCATTTGAGTTATAACCATGTACATCAAGTACACTTTGGTGAAGGGAACCCTTATGTATTTCAATGTTCCATGAAATCCCAGTGGAAGGATGAGAGTGATAGAAGAAATATGCTAGTATATGCTCTGTGCGGGATAATAATTCACTGGTGGGAAACACACAGAGATAGCTCTTGGAATGGAAATAAGTGATAATCACCTTTTCTACTAGGTTCTTAAGAAGAAATATACCTTCTCAAATATGTGAATTTCTTAGGAAGTCCCCCGCCTCGCATCACATTCATAATAGTGAGAGATTTTGGATGGAGGGGGAGGAGGACTTGCCATCGTCAATCTAGGTACATATGTTCTATTCCACCTTAAAATTATATGCATGTGCATGGTATGTTCATGCATAATTAACAAGGGACACAACTAATTAACAAGAAGATGACCTCATGTATGATTCATATTTTTGATTGTTTTTCTACTAATCCATTGAGTCAATGAAACACTTGATTATGAAGTGCCTTACTTTGGGGATATAACAAAAGTCAAGGAACTTATGTTAGAAATTTTTTGAGGTCTTGACCTTGAAGAGACAGAGGAAGAAGAGATGGTTTGCACCTAGGAAATAAAATAAAAGAGTAAACTATTATATACGATAAATGATGACAATGATGAGGATAACAACTTGGATGTTAACCACACTTAAGGTATGCACAAGATGATGGACACAGTGCATGCAAAGGTGCACACATATCATAAGCCTATGAGAACAAAGAAGGTTAACATTAAAATAGAGACAGATTTTAAGGAGGCCATCATTTGTGATTACTAGTCAGAGCAAAAGGTGGATAAGATTATTGAACTCTTGTGTGAATTCGAGGACTTATTTATTTGGGGATATCATGAGTTAAATGGAGTACACATCTCTTTAGGTGAGATGAGAATCAAGCTTAAAGAAGGTGATCTCCTGATTAGGAAGAGACCTTACCAGATGAATCATAATATGTGCATGAAGGTAAAGGAAGAAATTGATCAAATGATCAAATCTAGTATAATTGATCCTATTAAGTAATTTGAATGAGTTAGCCCCACAGTAATAATCACTAAGAATTATGGGAGGATAAGGATTTTTGTAGACTATCAAGAATGTAGTGTTGCATGTGTTATTGATCCTTTTCCTGACCCATTCATAGAGGAGATCCTTGAAGCAGTTTCCAAAGTGCAAGATATACTCATTTACGTGAGATGTATTTTCTAGTTACCACCAAGTGCGCATCGCAAAGGAAGATCAGGAAAAGACAAATTTAACCACTGAGTGGGGAATTTTTGCATACATAGTGATGCCCTTTAGACTAAAGAATGTGCCAACAATGTTCTTGTGTATTATGGTGTGGGATTTTCAAGATTTCATTCATAAGTTTTTACAGGTGAATCTAGATTATTAGACTGTACTGTCTATGGCTTAGTTAAGGACCATTGTGAGAATTTATGGTTTATGTTTGAGAGGTGTAGTCAATTGAGATTCTATCTTAATATTAATAAGTGCATCTTTACAACAACTTTTGGCACTTGGACATATAATTTTCAAGGAAGGGGTTTTGGTTGATTTTGTTGACTCAACCAAGGTCGTTGTGATATTGGGTTTGGAAGAACCTAACAATCAGAGTGAAGTATGTGGATTTTAGGACATACAAGGTACTAAAAAAATTCATTAAAGGATATGCAAAGATTTATGCACCCTTGGAAGAACTGTTGAAGGCTAAAGGGGAATCTATTGGTATGACATACAACACTGAGTGTTAGAAACACTGAAGGAAAGGATGAATACTTCACCTATCTTGCACTTTCCTTCATGGGACAAACCCTTTCATGTTCACATTGACTCTTTTGGTATATAAATTGGCACAGTGTTAGCACAACCAAGAGAAGGAATTGTGGACCATCTCATCTGCTTTGCAAGTAGGAAGTTAACACCAACAGAGAAAAATTATATAACTACTGAGCGTGAGGATTTTTCCATGATCTATGTGTTGCACAAGTTCAAACAATACTTATTGGCAACACCATTTATCTTCTTTACCGATCATATACACTTAAGTATTTGGTCAAAAAGTGATTTTGGGAAGGGTGCATATGTAGATGGATCCTTCTTTTTCAAGAATTTAACTTCACAGTTGTTGTGAAACCTAGTAAGGGAAATTCAGGGCCCGATCATTTGTCAATAATTTTTTCTGGTTAGGACATGCAGAACATTGAGGATACAATGTTAGATGTAAAACTATTTAGATTAAATCATGCACCCATATAATTTTAAGACATTTTAGTATTTTTAAGCACATGGAAGGCACATGAGGAAATGAAAAATTTAGAGAAAATGCAGCTTGTAATATGTGTAGCACCCTACTAGTTGATTGGGGTAGATTTATACAAACTCAATCGTGATGAATTTTTATGCTAGATCCTAGTGTGTTTTGGATCATGAGTATGGGGATACTATAGAAGATACTCATGATGGAATTGTAGGAGGACACTATGCGGGAAACTCTACATGTGATATTCGATGGTTGGATTATGGTGGGAAACTTTATACAAGGATACTAAGGAATATGTGAAGTTATGTGACCATTTTCAACACCTTGAGAAGCTTGAGCACATAGATGAAATTTTTTTATCACCTATTACAAGCATTGAACCTTTTTTAGAAATGGGATATTGACTTTGTAGGCCCTATTTCCCCCCCATTCATAGGACTAGCGTGCGCTATATCATTACTTTCATATATTATCTAATAAGGTGGGAAGAAGCAAGACCTACAAAGGATTGCACATCCGCTACAACAACAATATGTTTATGGGAAAACATTATTATCATGTATGGATGTCCTTTGAGTCCGACTATGATAGGGGCACTCATTTTATTAATGAGACGATAAGTATTTTGTTGATAGAGTTTATGGTGGAACACCATAAGAACACTCCTTATCACACACAAACCAATGGTAATGTTGAAGCTTTGAATAAGATTCTAGGAAAAACATTGATAAACATTTTTGATGTTGGAAGGAAAGACTGGTATGATAAAGTATTTGTTGTACTTTAGGCATGTAGGAGATCCTAGAAGAGGTTAAATGAGACCACACCCTTGCATTTGGTGTTTAGCATAGAGGTTTTATTTCTTGTTGAATTCAAGTTACTATACATGTTTATTGCATGTGTAGGAGGACTAGCTTATGAGAAAGTTACTAAAGAGCGCATTGACAAACTGATGTAGTTGGATGAGAGGCGCGTTATTGCGTGTTGGAACTAGAAGACTAAAAGGTGTGAAAGAAATCATGGCATGGTAGGCATAACAGAACAAGATATTTTCAGTCAAAAATATGGGTCTTATGTATGACTCCAAGTTTACATGCCACCTAGGGAAATTAAAATTTCATTGGTTGGGACCATTTGTAGTAATAAAGATACTTGAATCAGCTCTTGTTAGTTACAGGCATTGGATGGCACTTTGTTTCCCAGTTACTTCAATGGGAGTAGGTTGAAGCCCTACTATAAATAAGGCTTATTGGTGTTTGTAATAAGGTAGTAATGTCACTTAGATTATATTTCCCTTTTATCTGTTTCCTTTCATCATTTTTATGCTTTTTCACTTTAGTTTTTTTATTTTTGTAATAAGTATGATTACACGCAAGAAGATGATTACTATCTATTAGATTCATGCGCAGAGGACTATGCATACTTTAAGTGTGGGGTGGATCAGAAAGAAGAATTGATTGGTGCTATGATTCATATGAAAATTGGTACACATGTAAATATATGAGATATGGTTGATCTATAATGTTTAGTGCATGTAGTAAAAAGGATTTTTTAAGGAAATTTTCTTAGATTGAAGACCACACGTAGAAGGATGACCGCATGTAGCGTAACATTAGGTAGGAAGTAGCATGGAAAATAATTGGTATGAGGCATAGTGGATAGGTACTTCGGTGTAGTGAATCACATGAAAGGAGGTATGTGGTCAAGAAGTAGTGTGCATGCCAGAAGTTTATGACTGGGGTGTGGAAGAAAGCGGCCCAAAGCACAAAAAAAGTGTAATTAAAGAAGAATATGATGGTAGGTGATGAACGATTAATGTGGGAAATTTTGAAACTCCTAGAAAAGGAGCACAAGTGACCCCATTTCTTACCTTGCATGTTTAAGTATTTGCACCCTTAGAGACAACTAGAGAGTGAGAAAGTGCACAATGTGAAGAACATAAGTGAATCGGTCCATCCCAAAGAAAATTAGGCACAAAATGTGAAGAAGATTCTTCATGGGAAGTTTTAGAGTAGAAGGAAGGTGTGGGAAGAGAAAAATTGTGGCTCAAGGGTTCAGTTCAAGGAGTTAGGGTTTGAAGGAAAAATTTGTAGCTAGGGCACATTGAGCTTGAAGAAACAGAGACAAAGTAAAGGTCGAGGGTTACAAGAATAAGAAGAGGGAAGTAACTTGAATTTTAGGGAACATTACGGATTGAGCACGAGTTGTTATTTTCAAATGGAAACAAGGAGAGCTATGACTAAGGACAAAGAACTCATCATAGAGAAAATCAAAAGAGTGGTTTGCGAGATGTAATTCCCAAAAGAGTTCATTGAGGGAGAGATGGGACATCTCAACTAACCAAGTGTAATATTAGTGATATCAATCATCACACGAGAAAATACCCTGAAATATATCAAAGAGGATATCATTCTTAAAACTAATCGGAGTACAAAATATGGGAAAAGGGTCTATGATAACTTTGTGTACAAACTTCTGAAAAGTGTCGGGGTGATATAAATTTCTTTGGAAAACCCAAACGTTTATACCAGTGGCTGGTATCAAGAGTCCATGAGGACTACTTCTACTTTACAGGTAGAAGAATGAGGCTTACATGGAAGTTGATTGGAAAAGTGAATAGTTTATGCAAAGATCTAGGAAGAAATAAGACTATACTAATTTATGATGAGGGGGTAGAGTACACACAACCACATCTTGAACTACCAAAAGGGAGGTCATGCGATGAAAGTCGATAAGATAGAGGACCTTGCTACAAGGGTAGTTTCATTCCTCGTTAGTTGTAAGATAGGTGCATTAGAAAGGTGGAAGGAGGTGAACAAGTATTGGTTGCACGTCACACATAAGATATCGAAGAAGACCTATTACAATATTACAAGCTATATTGCAAAGAGCATTGTTGAGGAAGCGTGCATGAGTACAAATAGATAAGGGTGAGAAGATTACATGGGGTGAAATATTTCTTCTTTTGGTATTTTGTGAGATTGGTGTACCTGATGGGCCAAAGGAGAAGATGTGGGTATATCCATGATTAAGTCCCCATCCAAGAAATTTGAAAAATTTACGTGTTGAAGAAGTATTTTGGGATCTTACAAGAAGAACATGGAAAATTTGTATAGGAGGATGCATTTTGTATTCGAAGAAGATTGGCACATCCCATGAGGGTTGCGTAGTGTTTTGGATGGACAAGATGAGTTTGTAGATTATCAATATTTTTTTAGGAAGCTTCTTCATGAAGACTGGGAGAAGATCCCGTGGTGTAAGTTACCCTTCACTTTTTCTCGCACGTTATTTTAAATACTTGGTAAATAGGTTGTATAATATGAATAAATCTTGAAGTTCTATGAAAAAAGTAGATGCAAATATTCATATCCTATGCAAGACTTATGTATACCCCAACAAGGAGGCTTATGAAGAAATGATGGAATCAGATAATACAAATATTACACTTGAGACTACGAAAGTCATGAAATAGATCTTGCACGAATTTATGTATATATAAGGCCAATAATTTAATACATAAAGTATGTTGCGGGTGGAGATGTGTCACTCCTAGTCCCCCTAAAGGAAAGAAGATAGTAGGGAAAAAAATTACCACTCAAGGTTACACCTCCTAAGCGAGAAGAAGAAGAGAGGATTGACCTCAAGGTAGAGGAACCAGAGAAAGAAGATAGTGGCGCAATGGACCAGGGTAGAATAAAACTACAAAGGCGGTGCAAGTTTCTAAATGAGCATGTTGAGACTTCATAGTGTGTGAGAAGGTTACTAAGGAAAACACCCATAAAACTAGGTATATGAGAGAAGAAGAGGAGGTGTAATCTTATTACTCCATAAGAAAGTGATGAAGAAGTATCGACTAATAGGGATGCACGTGAATTTTTTTCCCCACCTAGTATACAGATGCGAGAAGAGGAAGGGCTCAGAGATGAAGAGGATTGGTACGATACGGATGAACCCAGAGCACAAACATGAGGAAGAAATTCCCGTTGGAGGTGACATAGAAATAGAAAATAGTGAGGGGGAGTATACGGGTGGACATGAAGGTATTTTAAGAGGAATGGGAGAAGGGATAACCAAATTTGTAGGAATAAATTTACCTTCAAATGATTACACTAGTGGATAAAGGGGAGAAGATATGGTACAAATGCTGGACCTTGGGTATATTAATGACCCTACAAAGATTATTGGCATCAAGTTCCGATAACTCTTGCGATGGGAAAATTATATCATTGGGAGTTGATGTATCCTAAGGGGTGATCCCGCACACAAGAAAGTGTCTTTCATGGAGTATGTAGACTCACATGGATGAGCCCAAGTTTTATGTGTGTGAGGAGTCATGTGTCAAGCGTAGAATGAAGAAAATTCTACAAGAAATACATGTGACAACCAAGTCAAGCAAATTTTTTTTTGGATGAATAAAGCGAAACAATGCCTTAACCAAAATAGTAGAAGAGGTCACTCATGGAAATGTGGATAAGGGGGCTAACCTTAAAACCTTTTTGGAGGAAAAAAATAATAAGGAGGAAGAGTTCCATCAATTTTAAATAGATGCGAGATAGAGTGGAGCACAAGGAAAAGGTTGTGCTAGAAATGGCCGAGGATATTAGAGAAGAAATTTTGGTTGCACATCCACAAGATTATGAAAGAAAGGATATCTTGAAATTTTCCCTCTAACTGCACTATTTACAAAATTTGGTCCATTTACTATTAGTAGAGAAGACCATCGTGCATGCACCAAGTGAAAAAGATATAGCTACAAAGAAACAGAAAGATGTTGTAGTCGAGAAAGAAAGGGCTAAAGAGTTATAGCGCACCATATTTTCAAGTATGATTCCATACTCAGACTTTGAAAGATTAGTTGAAGAAGGAAGGATGGGCACTAGGAAACTGTGAGGATCCGAATAGATCCTCAAGAGAAGGACTTTTAGGAAAAGAATGAAGTCATTGCAGCAAAGAAAGATGAAACCCTAGGCCGGGAGGAGAGGAAAGCTATATTAGCAAAGAATTGTTAAGCGCTAAAGGAATCCAGGGACCCCGTTAGAAAATAATATAGAAGTTAGGAATGTTAGTCACTCGGAGGATGGATTTTATGGAAGGGATGATATCAGGCCTTACTAGAGTGATAAGGAACTAAAGCACAAAGGTGAAGACATGAACTTAGAGGAGATGGAAAATTTTCTTGGTGATGTTCATGAGAAGGAAAAGAAGGGACTAGGTGAGTGGAATGAGGTCGAGGAAAACATAAAGAATGAGTATCCTGAACTCATTTTACTAGGCGAGGAGTAAGGCGTGGTGGTCATCCTTCTATTCTCTTTATTCTTTATCCTTTAGAGAGCCGAGTTGACTAACCCCGTTGTTGAGGGTGCTAATATCGTTAGGGTGGGGTAATGTTTGGCTAGATAAATTACCTAAGTTTTGAAAGGGTGCGCGAAGGGGGTGCATGGGTACACATAAGTGTCAACCGGAGTAAGTAAGGCTCAAAGGAAGAAAACTTTGGGACTTAGTCATTTTTACATGACACGGGATAAAAGTAGGGGAAAGCAAATGGAGGTCATCTCAAGAAAATATAAGAGGAATTTATTGCCAAGAAAGAGTTATTTTGGGGCTGAATTGGGAGATCAAGGGACATGCATGGTTCGTGCTAATAATAGTATTTAAGTGGAGTTTATTTATATATTCATTTATTATTATCCATTTTGTAAAAACATACAAATGCTTAGTATATGGCTATTTTGAGCATGCAATCTATTTTGGAGATGTATGGGCGGTGAAAGGAAGTCCCCACCCCTATATATGGTAGTTAATTTACATAGTTTAGGAGGGATGATGTGTATTTTACTATTATGTTGCTTTGTTTAGCGCGCATAGCCTTTAGAGACTAGTATTGTTATGTATTCAAATTTTATTACTTTATTAACTAATGCAATGGATAATTGTGGTTAGATTCTGGTAATTTATTTCCTTAATCATGGTGGTTGCATGGTGAATTTGATCTTAGTAATGGTTTGAATGTCATGTTTCGTTATTATGTGTGTTTTTTATTTGATCTCATGGATCTAATGTTTTTACTTGGAATGTATGCTTTGATAATGGTTAATATGAAAATTCATGCTAACATCTTAACAAGATTTAAAAAAAGAGGGACCTAGTAGTTTCACACACTTCGTGTGAGCATTCATATTTATCTAAATGAAGTTCTAGTGTGCCTAGGCATTTGAGGGGAAAACAAGACTACAAACACCTTAGTGAATATATTTTGTGTTATAAGACTAATATTTCTAAAATGAACAATTTCATTGATAAATCTGAATTATAATATCTTTTTATCCAAAGTCTACCACCTCCTTTGGAAGAATGTGTGGTTTTGACTCTTTTCACTCTTTTGATCATCTATGTCATACTTTGAAAAATAGTGCTATCAAGTTTCTTTCATTGGGAAAACTTAAATACGGTGTTAATATTCCCAATTCATTTACTAAAATGTTCTCAAGTAAATCTACCTTCAAGGGAACTCCTAGATAACCCGAGCCTTCTTTCAATTTTATATCGCAACCTATTAAGCTCCAATTATAATAGACATGTTGCATATTTACTAAATTACCATATCAACCACATATATTGTTTCCTCAACTCCTAAAAATCAATCTAATTTCTCTTTCGGATCCTACCGAATTTGATTCTAATAGCTCTCATGGCAAGAAATTTGATGAAAGTACACATTGTTATTACCATATATGTAATGACCATTATACTAATAAGTGTTTCAAGATTAGACATCTCATCCAAGATCTCGATTGACAATCATGACATTGATTTTATTGAATCTATTATTTGTATTCATAAATCTACTAATGGAAATTTTAAGCTTAAAATATTCAATTATCCTTTACCTAAGTGTTGGTGAGTGGAACGCTCGGTAACATAAAGTAGATAGATATGTGTACCTGATATCCATGTAGAGTGTAGTAGAGACGTGCTGATTAACTAGACTCAAGCATATAATGAAAAAAATAAAAAGTGGAGGAACGTGGATTCTAAATATGAAAAATGTGCATAAAAAGTGATAAGAGTGAACCTAGGGTGAAACATGTGTATAGTTGTTGCGGTGTGTAGTGTACCTTCATGGTTACTAAAGGAAAGTGTCATCGTGGTGTGTTGTTGTTGCACCGTCATCATCATTGTTTTTTATTGCTTCCCCCAATTTGACTACTTGTTTCTCATATGACTGGACCTGTAAGGAGAAAATGATCAAGTAGTCAAATATGTATGTATGTAAAAATGTTGTGTAAAATATGCATGTGTATAGAAATGTGTAAAATACGCAAATGTAAAATATGCTAAAAGGAAAGTGTAAATGGAACATGTGCACCTAATCCATGTCAAGAGAAAGGGTGTAGAAGGATATCATGTACTGCTGCAAGTTTTTTGGGAAATCTCACCCCACCCTAGCTGAAAGAATTTAGGGAGGAGCTGCTTTGTATCCTTCAACTCTAACCACTTTTGCTGAAATGTGTGAAGATAAACCTCTATTGTCCTCATTTTTGGGTGATCCAACACCAATTGGATGAAGTATTATAGAGATGAACACCCACTATAACACCCAAGCTTGTAAATTCTTCTAAAAAATGCTAAGGACATCATGTTCTAGAATTCCGATGTGTATGAAGTTCGTAGATTATTCTAAACTCACTCATTGTATGTAAACCCATAATTCCAAGGGAAAAAGTGCATTATAATGAACCCGTGTAAATATGTTGTGTTAGTATGTAAAACCCTCAATAATTCCCCCTCTTTGGGGATGCATGCAACGTCATTTGAAAGGAGAATGTAGCCCCAAAGAGGACCTACCACATCCCTGACTTGTAGAACTCTTCCCCGTAGGGGGAAAGGGAAATAACTTGATAGAAACCAAGATGCGCAAAAATGGGATGGCAACGCAAAACAAGTATTATTCTAACAACATGAATATTCACTAAGAAAAGTGTAAAATACGTAGAAAATGTAGTGACTACTAAACAAAGTAGTGTAAACACACAAAAAATGATGTAGACCACGTAAATCGGGTTGCAAACATGGCACATCACTCACGATGTGACAATACATGCAAGGCTATCATGGCCACCAACAACAAACAAGTGTGCACACAAGAAAAGGAAAATCCTACATACAATGGCAGATAATGGAAGACAAGTATAAAAAAAAACAAATAGTCATGGAAACATGTAATCCTCGCAAAACAATTGTTCAACATGGAACAATTGTTAGCATGTTAAAGCAATAGCCAATATGTCAAAGTGTGTATGATCAAGTAAATTTAATATTCTAAGTATAAAATGAAACAATATCACCTAAATAAGATGAATTTGGATGCCCCATGACCAAAATAGGAAGGGTAAAAGGCGAACATCCATGTCACATGTAAAAGTCATGTATCTACGATCACACTAAAAAAGGCATGAACACACATGTGTGTATGATAGTGATAATTAAATATAAGAAATCAATCTAACATGTGTAGTAAAGTGATCATGCAAAACACTGGCAAGAAAAATCAAATGCCCCCAAGACAATGCAGTATGTTTTGGATGGATGGAATGGAATACAAGATGGAATGGTAGGAGCAACATGCCCCCAATTGTATGGAAGTTTATGTAATGATGTTCATATTTTTCCCCCACAAAAATCAAGAATGAACTGTAAACAAGAGTGCGTCATCAGGAAATTTTCAAGTAGTGTTTTTGTGTCTAACACATTGTGATGAGTGTTTATGTGCAAGGTGATAAAGTGGGACATATAGAAAACTTGTGCATGTACCCTATAAGAAAATAATATATCATGACATTTTGAATGGGTGAGTGATTATTTATCCCTAAGAGTATATCACTATGAGATGAAACCATGAGTGATGATTTATCCCTAAGCGTATATCACTATAAGATGAAAAAATGGAGGGCGGTGATTTAGCATAAAGCGTGCATGCCACTATATGATGATAGAAAGAGGTGACAATTTAGCCTAAAGCATATGTCACTAGTCCTAAGAATGTCACATGATGAAATGTTGCATGGTGAGTGTAAAGGTCCATTTGATTAGTAAACCCTTGGTAGTCAAGTATTTACCGAGGAACTAAAGTGTGTCATAGGGTAATGAGCGCAATGCGTAGAACAATGTAGTGTATGTAGTAATGATAAAATGACTATAGGATAAGTAGAATGTATAAATGCGCAGTGTAAATAATGCAATGTAGGATGTGTATGGTGTATAGAATATGTAATATGTAAGATGTGATGATAGGTGTAGATAGAAATAGAATATGTAGTGATAAAATGTAAAGCTAGACCCATATATAATGTAACCTAGCGTAGTATGTAGAATGTATGTGGAAATGCATAGTATGACTATGTATAGGTTATGCGTGGATAACCTAATAATGTATGTGGTGTGTAGGGTAAGGAATAATATAATGTAGAATATAGGGATGAAAGGTAAAACTAGATGCATAGGTAACGACTTACTAGTATAATGTAGAAAGTGGATGAGATGAAAATGTACAGAGTGTATAATGTGACTAAGTGCGTAGATATTGGAATGAGTGTAATGCATAGATGAGGACTAGTATAATGTATAATAAGTGTAGAATGAATGGTGTATGACACACAATGTATGATGGAATGCAATGTATAATGCCTAAGGTGTAGTGTGTGGGGTTCAGTGTAATGGTAATCCCTCAACATTCAAGTGTGAACCGAAGCACAAGAGTGTGTCATCAGGTAGTGACGCTATAATGTATGATGAGTATGCCTAATGCGAGAAAATGAGGGTATGATAATGTGAAGAGTGTGATGTAGAACTATGTAAATATGCTAGAATGAGGGGGATTAGGTGATATGCCCCCTAAGTGTACTATGATGATGGATATCTATGCAATGACACAAGAGGTGTCATGCCATTGTGGGAGAGTGTCATTTGTGTCGTGATAAGAGTGAGGGCCAACACAATGGTAGGATGAAGCAATAGTAGGACCATGTAATGGTGGTGAAACTTGAGATGTGTCTTGTTCATCAAGTAGGAGTAGTAGCTTTGAAAAAGTGATTGGATGTGATAGAGAAGTGTGACCATCAAATGGTTCATCATCATAGTAAGTGTCATTTGGGTCCCAATCATCAACGTATGTAGGAATTTCAAGCTTTACTTTAGGTGGTGATTGTTGTGTATAACTTGGTGAGGTGGTTGATACCTTTAACAGAAGAGGAGTGAGATCATCCTTAAGAGGAGGTTGTTTATGTTGACTTGGTGATGTTAGAGATGATTCGAGAAGAGGTGGCATATCGATGTTGAGGGTTGGTTGCTTAGGCAACTCTTGAATTCCCTTAGAAGTAATGGCATGATGCTCATTAGATGAATCAGATTTAACAACCCATTGAGATGTAATAAGTAGAGATGACCATGTAACAGAACATTGTGCATTGAATGAGATGAAACCTTAATACTCAAGATGTTTAATTCTTCATTGTAAAGCATAAAAATCATTGTCATTATGTCCATTGATTTGATGATAATTACAATATGGGAGACCATGATATTTTTCAAGCCGACAAGGAGGATAACCATGAGTAGATGGAAAGTTGATTAATTGATGAGTTATGAGTTTGGGAAGAACATCTTGTTGTGTAGCATTGATTGCAAACTTGAGAGGCATGGGTAGTGGCAAGATTTGAGGTTTGCTAATATGAGCACATGTAGAAGACATAGGATGGATATGAGAAGAATAATAATTGTGATCCTAAGAAGTATCCTTAAGCTATTGAATTTCATATTTAAGAGATGTGATTGTGGATTCCATAGCTTGAAATTTATCTTGAAATACGAATGAATATATTGAATGGATTTGCAAATAGATTGATTAGAAGTGGAATCAAGGGAGTCTGCAGAAAGATGACCAAAAATAGTGTTGACTTGGGTAGGAAATATGTTGATAGGAAAACACATATTCTCTAGGGTTTGTTGAAGAGCATCTTTACAAGATGGGTGCATTTGAATAAATTAAAGCAAAGAGACTTGACAAACATTAGAAGCCATGGTATAAAAGATGAGAAAATCCCTAGAATGAAGGTGGATTCAAAGGTTAGGTTCACCAAAATGATTAACTAAAATTAAAATCAACTATGGAAAAGTATAACAATAGTTAATCTAATATAATAGGACTAAAATATTGTAAATTACACTAAAACGGTATGAAATGATTTTAAATAATTATATCAAATGAAATAAAACCCTAAGTATGAACAAATGTAACAAGAAAGGACCTAGTTGATTGTTAGGTACTATTGTAAGTTGTCGTATCTCGACTATGGATTCCGGAAGAAAGAACGATTGTAAAGAAGTCTCGTAAAGGCCATATCTAGAAGATATAAGTAGATTGTAGTTCAGGGAAGGTATTGATGCACCCCGAGGTGCCCCGAGGCACCTTGGCCTGTAGAATAGACACCCTAGTCTCTCGAAAATCTCGAATCTAGTTTTCTGAGTGTCGCAAGATACCCTGGAATATTGTATGTATGTCAAAATGTATCTATTGAATCATGTCGATGTATGAAATAATGTCGGATGAAGGGATGACCTGCAAAAGAAAAAGAAGTATCAAAACCATAAAAATAAAAGATGAAAAATGAATGGGTCGACTGACCTTATTTGCCACAATAGTGGGCTTACTAATCTAAGCATTGCACTACATTTCGGACCCAAATGTAGTTCTGGCATATCTTTCCCTAGATTCCCTTGTGCCAAACCTAGCACTTTGTAAAGGAGCGATCAATAATAACTATAGAAAATGTACTAGCATGTATGCATGGAATATAATAGAATCCCTCTCACTATCTTGTGTGTGTTAATGAAGATCTCCTAGCCTTGATGCATGTCACTATGTGGATGCAAGTGATGCAATGGATGCAACTCTAGATAGAGTGATAGTAGTATGTGATGCTAAGGCCTTCATTATGGTTTCATAACTTTAACTTTATAGGGTTCTCTTTCTCTAAATTCATAATTAACCCTGACATAGCTGACAAAGAAAAATATAAGGATGAAAAATGGCTATAAAGATCCCATAAAGAGGCGGAAGATGAAACAAGGATCAAGGTGCCTCGGGGCACCCCGATTTAGGGTAAAATGATGGGACATTGACAAAATAGCTAGGCATGCATATGAAAATACACAAGAATGAAGAAATAAAATGTGAAAATAAGATGGCCAAAATGTGGGATTAATTAGTACTTTCTTCACTTGATAACCTTCTAAATATTAGTATGAGACCGGGCTACGTAAAACCTAAAGTGCATGATTTTGTGACTATACTAAGAGAAAAACTAGATCTTGAATCCTCTTTAAATCATAATTAGTAATCATGTTATTCCTCCTCCATCTTACGATCATCCTCTTAGATTTATTTTTGGTACTATTGATCTTTCTTCACCTATCATTACTTTTACTAATGCTGATTGTCGTGCCTTTTTTTCATCACATAGATTACACATTGATGCTTCTATTGTCCCCAATGTATTAACAATGTTATGGTTCACCCTAATTACAAGTGCATTTCATGTTCTATATTTGTTTTTGCAAGTTATCAACTTTCCATTATCTCAAATGACCCACAGGTCAACCACCTCTCATGAGAATTCCACTCTTCTTCTCATTGTTGGTACTCTCACTATCTCTATTAAATTCACTATTGGATCAACAATTGCACATTGTGACACGGTTTTAGGACTCCTTTTCCTAAGGATTTTCAAATCTATACCATTCATAGTTCACTTGTTCCTTAATTTTTTACATGAGAATCGGACTATCAATATTTGAGTCATCCCACAACATACTCCTTTATCACTTGGTTCCTATTATGGTTACACCTTCGGTCACTTTTATCAATAGTGCACCTACTTCTACATATCTTCATGATGGCCCCATGGTTTTGGCACATACTACTCCAACTAATAACTTTAAACACATACTTATATATTCTCCACTTGCAGTAGGCTTCTCACTCATGATGGATACATTGGTCTCATAGTCCACCTCATAGGTGTAGGTATCCGCCAAGAACACACAATACCCATTTCACTTCTAGGCCCATTAACTAGTCTATCTCTCCACATATACTCTTTCATGGCCATCGAATATTTTATTATGGCCACATGTGTACCTCCATCACACTCGAAGATATTGAGCCATTTCTCCCTATCCTCATTGGATGGATCACCATGGAATTCACATTTGGGGGATTATTACTTCCTCACTCGATACCCGATGATGCGGTCATGTTATAGGTTCAAACACAATTGTTAAGGGTGCACTTACCTACATGGACCTCACCTTGCACACATACACTAAGGGGAAACATTTCTCCCCTCTCATATTTTTTCTATTTCATGTTCACATATTTGCAAAAAATTCAAAAATATTAGCCTAGATCTTGATGGATATATCCTTGTTTTCTCATATTATTCTATGTTGCACATTTCTTATCATGTTACTTGGATTCATAGTATGCTCTATCATTTTTCCATACACACATGCATGTTCACATGGTAATTTTTGAGGTGAATGTAGATCACTTATAGGCTTACATGATGTATGATGTTTGGCACTATTCCCTACTAGTCTCACTAAGGCTCCAGGGGCATCTACCTTTACTATTTCTCTATATTCATGTTCTATCATTACAACATCTACTACTTTCATTCCTATTTTTAGTTGTATACATTATGGCATACTATCAATTTTTCTAACATGTTAATGGGTGCTTCATGTGTAGCATTTGTCTTGCAGGCCTACTTCCAACCATGGTTATCTAATTTTCTTGTATCTTGTCTATGTTTCTGTCTCTATTGTTATTGTTTTAATATTATTCCCTATGTTTGATTACATGTTTTTCTTCTATATCCTTGAAGTATTTTAGTGCCTTGTGTGATCTTAAGTGGTGTCCTATGTATTCAACCAGCTACTCGGTGTGTCTTTTTCCATGTTACTGTTTGTTTTTACTTGTTTCTATAGCACCATGTATAATTTTTTGTGCCTAATAATTTTGTTTGGTCATTCCCATTTTTTGTATCTTTCATGGTTGTCACCATATGCATTCCCTATTCCCCTTGTAGGATTTATATTTCAGATGTGCACATCAGTTTCATATTTCCTCATTTGGGCCATGCTCGCCTTGGTTCATCTCACACACCCCAAATGAGTGGGGGAAATAATCGAGTGACTATTTCACCCTCTCAATAGTTCACGAGACTAGACACAAAATGGTACACAAAAAATCAAGATACACAAGAGCTAAGAAACATGTTCAAAATCATAATTGGGCCAAAATCAATACGGATACAAAATCTCCCAACATAGACAGGGAGTAGTGGGAATTAGTGTCCCACCTAGTCAGTTCTTTCTTGGGGAAAATAGGTACATTACAAGATCAAAAGGTTGTCATTGAAATTCATTTCCAATTATTAGCAACATATACTCAATTATAGGTTACTTATCAGGAACAACAAGAACAAAATTAGTGGTAAGTTACATACTTTGGGCAAAAGAACTAATTACTCTCTTTTCTCAGGATCATCTATGACCAATTTCTATTGCATTTGTGACCATATAAAATGGAATTTATCCATGGGGAAGCATTAACTGTTGAAGGTAAAATCATACAACTCTCCCAATCTCTGCCCTTAGTGATAAGATTCTTAAATCCTTAGCTTAGTGATAGGATAATCAAATCCTCAATTTAGTGACAAGACGCTCAAATCCCCAGTTTAACAACAAGATGCTTAAATCCTCAGTTTAGCGACAGTATGCTTAAATCCTCATTTTAGTGATAGGACACCTAAATCCTCATTATTATTGCAACCATCTCCAAGGAAACAAGCATATATGAACAGTTCTATCTCGTTTCTCACAAAACACAGGTGTATTATATTCTTGATTCATTTGGTTTTGAATAAGAATATATATTTTCACCTTTACTAAGTTAAAGTTCAATTTCATTTATCATGAGAATTGACTACATTTATCTTATTTTGTAGGTTTGACCTTACTTCGACAAAAGGGAAACACACAAATGGAACAAGGAAAAATTTCAAAAAAAAGGCACTATGTCAAAGGAAATATTCAAGGAACAAGAATTGGAATCATTTGTAATATGTACATGAGGTCACCCTAGAATATTTATCCTCTTCTAGATTCCACAATACACATTTTACAATCTCCATTATATGCATGATATCAATTACAATCCTCGTTCGGTATGATATTAGTTCTGAACTCCCTTTGGCTCTGCATAAGGTACGCTCTTCTTATCTACTTTATGCTACCGAATATTCATTCACCACCATAAAGTGGGGGGAAATGTATTCACAAAATCATGCACTTACCACTTACATTATGCCTCTAAGTATGAAAACTAGACATTAAAAACACTTGTTTTGCTCTTACATTGTTTTATCCCTTTTACATTTTCTTTTCTCGAATTGTCACTTTACTTTTAGAAATTAGACAACATATGAACCAAATTTATTTTTTTGTTATATCTTCTAAGTATCCCGGATAGTACCTCACATTAAGGATAGGAGCACCTAGGCGCTACTATCCCCTTTGGGCACTATTGTACTTTTCCCTCTTTTTCTCAACTTCAAAATGCCACATCATTTGTTATATTTTCTAAAGTCTCTTTTATCACTTTTGGTCGGCCATTTTTGTTTGTTAATGAAAAAATTAAAATAAGGGAATCATATATATACATGATTTACTCACCATTATTAGGGGTTGGACAACTTGGGGTTAATACTTACTATCTACTACATGAGAAAAAAAAAACACTAAAGGAATGCATTTGGGTTACATTATTCATTACATGGGAGGTGTTATTTCTGAATTCCATCTCACAAATTCATCTTGGGGGAAAATTATTTGTATCCCTCTATCTTTTTGTGACTAGAACAAGGGAAACCTAGCTTCAAGGGACAATTCACACACACACACACACACACACACACACACACACACACACTAGAGCTACATATATTCTATTTAACTTAGTGCAATTCTTGGTTACAATCACATTATGGTAACAAGTGAGGTCAGTTCGACTCAAGCATATGCATTATTTATTCCATATAATGTTTTTTTAAGCCTTGTGTAGGTAGCTAGGGTTTGTTTTACAGGTTCATGTGTGACATAACAACCCTACAAACGAATGTATGTAACAAAAAGTGAAAGGAAGAAGACAAGTTTAGACACTAAAAAGATTAAAATCGAGTTATTCCCAAGACACTAGAACCCAATTTAGACACCACTTCTAGAGTGGTCATGTCCTCATCACGGTGATACTTTCAAGAGGTTACGGATCCCGGTTTCTCGGACATAGTATACACAGTTCGAGATCCCACCTTCTCATCATATTTCCCAACCCAGAATCGGTTTAAATCTACCAATACAAACTAAGTTACTCTTATTTCCCTATTGTGCACACTTGCTTATTTCTTGTATGATAGATATTTTGTATTACAATTATATTCATTTGATCTAATTCCTTTGATTAGTATTTAACATTTAATAATATCACTTGGCATTATGCGTGCACCTACCTCCACACTTTTCTTGTCATAAAAAAAAATCCATGTTATCTTCATTCTATCTCACATTTTTGTTGACTCTTATATGTTGCATTGTCTCCATAAAATCCAACATCTCTTTGATTTCTCTCAACATCTCTACCAAGTCTTTATCCCCGGGTGCTTTATCTCCTACATGCACTATTCTCACAAAATTGTGTTATATATCCATTTTGCAAGATAAAGAACAATCACATTCTCTTTTCCTCTCATTCTCCACCTAATGTCTCACAATGGAGGATAGTTAGTTCAACACTTTGCATCTTGTTAGAAGATGTACTCTTCATTTTCTACCCACACTTGCTAATGAGGAAAATTGTTTCATCAACTCACATGCAAGACCAACCCACTCGATATGAATTAATTTAGTCATGTTTAGGGGTTCCATAAATAACTACCTTAAACCACATAATCTAGAAACTCATTTAAAATAATCGGCAAGTAAGTCAAGGCCCATATATAGTAGGATATAACTCATAGTCTTTTCATAAAGCCTTAATCTTCTCAAACTCGGACAAATATCCAATCGAGTCTTATCCATCTCCTTAATAATGGCCTGCATGATCCACTTAAAATGGCACTATTGATAGAATTTTTATTTTCACATTATCTAAATACTTGTAGGTACGTCCATGGATGGCTTATTGAGCCTCGGCCACCGATTTATGTGGCCTAGGTTTTGGAATGGAGTCCTACATTCTAACCAAAATACAAGGTGAGTGTCCCGAGAATACTACTTAGAGGTTATAGGGAGGTCTACCTGTGTTAGATATTCATAGATTTGGGAAATTAGACCCACCCTTGATTTCCTTTGGTATATTAAGAAAACTTGTATGAAAAATAGTCGATTCAAAAAATAATAGTTTTTTATATGTTTAACATCCATTGCCTCGCTATTTCAGTTATATTCCATGTAAATATTTTCTCTTAATAAATGAAAATGTATGAAAAATGTACAACAATTAGAGATAATAGACATATCCATTACATGTGTTCTCTCACAAGCTTTACGTGGAGTTAATGGAAATTGTTATGTCGCATTTATAAAATTTGCAATAATAAAATAGAATATGAGGATCATTTCATATTTAGGGTTCGTTATATAAACTCGACTAGATTTTTGCCAATCGTCGTAGAAATTTGTGCCAGTAAAAATTTATTCAGTTGAGCTTTTTGGTTATGTCTTAAAATTCATAAAGACCGGATTCTTGTGTGTATATCGATTTAATCAATGCCACATTTTTTAAATGAATGTTTGATTATGTATTATTCCCTTGAGATGAACGAGAGTCTTAACATAATCGCCCTGAATTCATTATAAATCGGAAGGAGATAATGAGTGAATGCATAGGGAAGCTCCCAACAAAATTGAAGATGGCAGCTTACAAACAGGCTACTGTTTCACTATGCTTCCTACTCCTGACGGCCACCATGCTTACGCAAGCATCTCGCCACAGTCCCACCTCCAAAGGTAAACTGGCTTCATATGAACATGTTTTCTTAATTAATATATTGATGTTTTCTCGGTATAAATTTGTTGGAATCGGTGGTTTCATGTGTTGTTGCAGTGGAGTCTCTAGTGGCAGTAGAAGAAGAAGTGACACCGACGTGCCACTGCTGTGTAGAAGATGCACGCCCCTTTCCCGATTGCCGCTTTTGCTGTCGTTGATCATGAATCTGAAATGGTTTGAAATAATAAGTCTTTGACGAGATCATGAAGACCTTAATATGTGTGGAATCATGTGTTTTAGTTGAATATGTGTGGAATCCTGTGTTTATGTTGAAACAGTTTGTGTGGCGTCGACTCCTCCGATGACTCTATGCTTCCATATCCTATTTAGTATGCAGTGGAAGTCCTTGGAAAGGAAGCTTATGTAAAACTATTTATTCAATTAGAGTTGTGTGTTGAGTAGCGATGTGGTATGCTAGTCCTCAGCTTTGTAACCGTTAATATATGTGTGTTTTGGTTTAAACTCTAACAAAAACAAAGCAGTCTAATTTATTTTCGCCTACGTATTTCTGTTTTCCCTTTCTTTATAAAACCTATTTTATTTTCACACTACGATTCAAGCAACTCACCTACATTAGTAGTTTTCAAGACTAACTTCTATACTATAGAATTTCTCATTCTTGGTTTCAGTAGAGCAGAGAACTAATCAAACAATTTCATAAGAGGGCATCACCGCTCTTTATTGAAGCTTTACAAAGGTAATCCTTTCTAGTATCAAATTTGGGTTTCTCATTTCCCTCGAGCCACAACAATTGAATTCACGTTTAAGCATTGCCATAACTTTACAACCAACAAAAATATTATATACATAGTTTAAGCCATTATATGTTATGCTAATAATTTTGTATGTAAATAAGAATAGAATAGTGTTAACCCTATATTAACAATAAATGTGTCGGTTTGTTTCAAATTTGGATTATAATTCAAAACTAATGCACATTTAGATTTTATAAATAAATGCTACAACTTTTACATCTGACAGTACATGTAAATTCAATAAAGAATGTTATTCAACTACGTCACATTCTAAAATATAATAAAACACTAGAGGAGTAATTGACTTAACTTTTTTTATTTTTCACATAGTGTTTTGGATATAGAATTAGGGATAATAGACTGTGCCAAATGTGTTTCATCTCAAAATTGAGGTCCTAAAATCCATCTAGACATAATTGGGATCCTAAAACTCATTTGGGGATTGGTTCCTCACTAAACACTAGAGCCTAACGTTTTTGTATTTCTTGGTGCTATGTCTATCTCTACACAAACTTATCATCATTTTTTGTTTGCTTCGACACCATCTATGGGTTCTTCACTCATTTTCCTTCCTTGAAACCCTCATGTGTGCACTAATGTGATCAAAAACCTAATATTTTACTTTAGCACTCAAATGGAGGTTAGATAACATAAGAAAGTGATGCGTGATGGAATTGGACTACTCTTGATGGCCAACCCCTTATTGATTTTGATGAAATGATACACTACATCACCCAAATGAGGGGTTCGATCTCCATGCAATTATCCTAGTGCTTATGCAAGTGTGAATGCAAACTTATATAACCTTCCACTATGTTAACATATATGCCTCAACAAGAATAGTATGATAACTAGGTAAATAAAATGTACCCTTTGTGAGTGTTGAATAATTTTCTAGAGTTGTGTTGATCTTCATGAATGTCACGCCTCTATCTCCCTTTCTACCGCCCAATATGTTGATGTCGGGAGGAAGTAGGGGCATGTGCAAGTGTGTGAAACCTAACCATATCGCTATGATAATAGGAAAGTATTTTCCTCTTTGGAAAGGAGCTTGTATGTGTGAAGTATGCGGTGGTGTAGTGCATTATATGAGCAAGGATCTCCTTAAGGTTCAATTACACCATGTCTTGGTGATGTAGACACCTTAAAATACTACATTATGTAATCTAAATCTCCAAAATCATCCTATAATTACTTCACAAAGACATTACGACTATTTTTTGATACATTTTGCTACTTTACGACTCTTAGCATATTCCACAACATTGTCCCAAATCACACTTCTATTATCCCCATAACTTCTATCACCCCTATCCCTCTCACATAGTCATGAATTAGTGAATATTCTTACTATAATTGTTAAGAAATAAGGGATCAAATATGCAAAACAATCCCACACAAAATCACAATAATAGAAACTAATATGTAGAAAAATATCACATATTTGAAATAAAAGTACATAAAATAAAAGAACACAACATAGAGACAATATTTAATGTGGTTCACCCAATTTGGGCTACGTCCACCAAGAATCACTTGCTCATATTTTATTACAAGCCACCTCTTTCTCTGAATATAGATCTATTTGGAGTTGTGCTCAACAAAATCCCCAATTCACACTTGAACTCTAACATCTACAATACATGTATCACCTATCAAAAGTACATCAATAGGAAACTTCTTAAGTAGTTTTACAATACCGTGGGTATTAAAACGATGGGCCAAAATCACCCCATAAACCTATGGGTCAAAATTCCGCCCATATGAGAACCCCAAAGAAAAAATCGTGGAGAGTGTACATGCTTTAATGTACAATAATTTTAGTGTATAGTCTTTAACACTTCCAAACATGAAAATAGGCTCCACAACATAATAATCTCCCACTTAGAGACTAGTTTTCCTCTAAGAAAGCTTCTCAAACCTTCATCTGTCATCTATGAAGACCAACCAAAGTTGAACATAGCTTCATTTTCTCCCTTGTGACCACCTTGGTCATCATGTCTATAGGATTCTAAATGGTATGAATCTTCTCCAACTTTAACTTCTCTTCCTCCAAATTTTTCCTAATAAAATGGTACTTTAACGTATATGTTTCATCCTAAACTGAAATCAGACTTCTTAACTAGGTGTATAGAACTCTAAATATCACTATGCAACTTCCCTTCCTCTTGTGTATGCCCCAAATCCTCAAGAAATTCTTGTAACCAAATCATCTCTTTGTTTGCCTCTGTGGCAACAACATACTCATACTTCGTGGTTCACAAAGCCACAAGCTTTTGTATTTGTGAAATCCAACTCACTATTGTCCCACCTACAGTGTAAATATAACATGTTGTGCTCCTTCCACTATCTACATCTCCAACCATGTATGAATCTACATAACGACGTAAAGTGGTGTCTTATCCACTATAAGCACAAAATCTGCTGTCCCCATGGTCCCAAGCATCTCACCATGGTCCCACCTCAACCAAAGGTAAATTGGCTTCAAATTCATGTTTTATTAATATATTTTTTGTTGTCTTGAGTGAGGAATGGGTGGTTTCATGTGTTGTTGCTTTGTGGAGTCATGCGATAGTAGAAGAAGCATTAGTAGTGACACCGATAAGCCAATCTTTGTGAAGAATATGCATGTGCCTTTCTGATTGTTGCATTTTTGTCGTTAATCATGAATCTGAAATGGCTTGATTTAATAAGTCTTTGACAAGATCGCAGATATGATCATGAAGACCTTAATTTATGTGGAATCATGTGCTTTAGTTCAATATGTGTGGAATCATCTATTTCTGTTAAAACAGTTTGTGCGGCTTTGTCTCTTACAATGACTCTATGCTTCCATATCATATTTATGATATGCATTTAGTATTCGATTATGAGCACTACAAGTCCTTACCAAGGAATATTATGTTTATGGGTTATCTAAAACTATTTCTTCATTAGAGTTGTGTGTTCACTAGTGATCTAGTTTTTAATCCCTAGATTTGGTTTAAAATCCAACAAAAACAAAGCACTCTCATTTATTTTGGTCTATTGTATTTCTCTTTTTCCTTTCTTTTTAAAACCTATTTTATGTTAACACTAGGATTCAAGAAAACTATCCTACATTAGTAGTTCTCAAGACTAATTTCTATACTATAGAATTTCTCATCCTTGTTTTCACTAGAGTAGAGAACTAATCAAACAATGTCATAAGAGGGCATCACCACTCTTTATTTAAGCTTTACCACAGTAATTATTTCTAGTATTAAACTTGTGTTTCTCATTTCCATTGAGCCACAACTATTTAATTCATGTTTAAGTGTTGCCATAACTTTAAAACCCACAAAAATATTATATAAAATATTTTAAGCTATTAGATGTTATGTTAATCATCTTGTATGTGAATGAGAATAGAAAAGTGTTGACCATATATTAAAAGTATGTGTGTTGATTGCTTTCAAATTTGGATTACAATTCAAAACTAATACACAATTAGATTCTATAAACAAATGTTATAACTTTTACATCTGATAGTACATGTAAATTCAATAAAGAATGTTATTCAACTACGTCATGCATGCTAAAATATAGTTAAAAACAAGAGGAATAAATGACTTCTAGATTTTTTTATTTTATTTCTCGAGAGAGTGTTTTAGATATAGAATTAGGAAATAGAGTCCACTATGCCAAATGTGTTTCATCTCAAAATTGAGGTTCTAAAATCCATCTAGACATAATTTAGATCCTAAAACTAATATGGGAACTAGTTCCCCACTAAACACTAGAGCCTAACACTTGTATTTCCTAGTGCTCATGTCTATCTCTACAAGAAATTATGATCATTTTTATTTTCTTAGACACCATCTATGGATTATTCCTTCACTTTTTCTTCCTTCAAAACCCTCATGCATGCACCAATCTAATCAAAAACCTAATATATTTCTCTAGCACTCAAATGGAGGTTAGATTACATAAGAAAGCGATGTGTGATGGATTTGGAATACCCTTAATGCCCAACCCCTTTTTGATTCTAATGAAATTATATACTATATTACCCATATGTGGGACTCGAATCGTCATGCACTTCTACTAGCGTTTAACTAACCTCTCACTTTGTTAACCCATGTGCCTCAACATGAATAGTATGATAACTAGGTAAATAGAATGTACCTTTTTGTGAGTGTTGAATAGTTTTCTAAATTAGTGTTCATATTCATGAGTGTCACATCTCTATCTATTTTTCCAATGCCAAATATGTTGATGCTTAGAGGAAGTAGGGATGTGTGCAAGTGTGGGAAAACTAAATAGATCTATGTAAAAGTAGGAAAGGCTTTTCCTCTCTTGAAAGGAGCTTATATGTGTGAAGTATGTGACCGCATAGTAGAACACTTAAACTATTAGCACTTCACATTTATGTATGTGTGAAGTATGTATGGCCAACCCCATATTGATTCTAATGAATCGTTATGCTACATTTGTAACATTCCCATTTTAAAACTTTAGAAACAAGGGGAAAAAAATCATACATAATGTTCTCTATTCTAAATTAATACAATTTAGAACACACATTCCAATGTCAATCCATCTCATAACAAAAACCATATGCAGCTGTAAATGACTCGGTGAAACACCGATCTCTCATTTCATGACTCGGTATTAAAATGATCTCTCATGTTAACTCAATAGTGTGTATACTAGGTATACTTGGTTCCTTTACCTTTTTAGGGGCACCCAAGTGTTCTGTCTAAGAGGCCTATCTGAATATCTGTTACCGATATTCATCTAAAATCTTGCATCTTAGACTAGGTGACATAGGACAACACAACCAACAACTTGCAATACTTTGGCCAAAGTTTCTAAACATGTTTAACATGTTTACATTCCTAGAAGGCATACACTTCGAACAAAATATGTCCCTCACCACACTTGATCTGCTATCTAGAATTGTCTTTCCTGACTTCTGTTAGGTAAATCTGATTCAAGGTTTCACACTAGATAAGGGCAACAACATGCACTAGTGTGGAAAACTACTCATGGTGACTAAGGATACATAGACATACTCAATCGACTTACATCGATTGGGTGTGTCTAGTTACCCTAAGTCAACATGAGTTGACCTCAACACTAGATCATGTTTATATCCCTATTTAGGATGGAACCATGATCCATTATTACACTTATGTCAATCAAGTTAAACACACTAAGTGGGGTGTTGAGACATAGCAACTACATCATAGTATCCTCGTAATGACTCTTGTCATTACAAAGGTACTATGTTGCAATTGATGTGTTCCAACATCCAACTGAGTTTCCTCAACTAGACTAACATACTTAAGATTACAAGTTTATTAACCCATTTAATCATTTCCTTAAAGATTATTGATAACAACGCTTTAAGATTCCACTAAGCATTATTTAACCTATAAATGTTACAAGTTGTAATTACACGAGAAGTAGGTATGTAGATATAACCTACTTTCCTAACCATTCCAATTACATGTTTAAGTTTGTCTTTAAATGAAACAACTTATATCATATAACGATAAGATTGATCTCAATGCTATGAAGGTGTGTTCATTAGATCCTTTTCTTATTTCAGCCTTAGCTTAAAACAAGCTTATTAAAAATCTTTATTTTAGACTTCATAAAGATGAAGTCTAAATCCCCTTTAGTTCCCTTTTAAGCATTTGCATTAGATTAAAGAAAAATGCCTAAGGAAGAATTCAGTCAACCATTATCATAATGTATTCATAACATTTTAACAAGATCTGCAAATAAGTCTCTAAGATTGATTCAAGGAAAATATCCTTGTTCCTTTATCAAGGACTAGTGTCCAATTATGAAAAAAAATTACATATGTTTTAAATACAATCAAGAATTCATACATACATACATACATACATACATACATACATACATACATACATACATACATACATACATACATACATACATATATATATATATATATATATATATATATATATATATATAACCCATTCTTATTCCTTTTCCACTATATAAGGATCTATTCGAGAGTATCAACTATTAGTTTCATCTCTTTTATGAGTAATGAACCAACTAATATTATAGATCATTACTCCAATAGTCTTATAAATATAAGAACTATTAATTTCCAAATCCCATAACACTTAAATACCTATCTGCCCCTTCATTAAAGAGATCACTTAATAATACATCCCAATTTATGCCAATGAAGGTATCACAATAAAGTAGAAATCAACAATCATCAAACCATTTATTTATCAAAAGGAAGTGATCCATTCACTGAATATAGAAATATTTCAGAGATTACAAAGTGTCATTACAACAATATAAAACTAATTTTATTACATCTTCCTTTTCCGACAAAAAATACATCTCAAGTAATGACACTACATAATCATCATAATAAAGAGACAATTTCTTTAGTAAAACAGATGTAAATTTCTATATGTCTTTCTCCTTTCATCTTTTATGAAATCCATCTACAAAATTGTTAGCACGAGTCAGTTCATATGAACTGAGCATGATAAGCACTATAACATTAAAATATTGTTCTTTTATCTAACTATTTCATAAAAAGAACCCTGTTGTTTATGAAATAGTTCCAAAACACAAACAAGATAAATAGAAATACTTTTCCCTAAAAGATTACAAACCAAGAAGGAGAGAGAAGAAATAATATTCAATAAGTAATGTATAAGTAAGGACTAATTAATCAACATAGTTAATCCTAACTCTACATCCATATAAACTCATTTCAACATGCTGGAAATCAAAACAACAGAATTAAAGAAAGGAGAAATTCATATTTCCATCCTAACCTTACCTTCTCATTCAAGTTTCTAAATAAGTTCCTCCATTCAACCTATTCTAACTTTTCAAGAAGTAATACAAGATATACAAAAAAACTTTCAAAATAAGTATATTGTTTTGTTATTTCAAGTTATCATCCTGAATTATACATGAAGGAATAAACAAACAGATCAGAATTATATTCCATCTAAAAATCATACTATCTCAGACTCAACCTAGTGTCTAAGAAGTACATTGAACATGAATAAGTCCCATTACAAAAGGTAAGGAAAACTTAGTCAATTAGAAACAACCAAAGTAACTCACGGTTCAAGTTCTCTAAAAGTCCTGAGTTTGTTTTCAAATTTAATTCAAAGAAATAGTCATAGCTAACACTCTGTAGTCCCTAACAACTAAATTTGTGTTGTAATCATAAGCCAAAAGGAGAACGAGCTACCATTTAAAACTACACACAAGTTTTAAACCAAACACTATCAAATTCAGAAAAGGGACAGGAGAACCAAGTTCATAACCTACTCAAGACCCAAAACATTCTCATGGAAGTATCATGTACTCAGACCCATTTGCATCAAGGTCTATAAAACACTAAGACCAAATACCAAGTGTTAAAGTGTAATCAGCTATTCAAACTAGAGAACGGACAACAACTATTCCCAAATAATCAAGTTCCACAAATCATGAGCAATAAGGAAAGGAGTAAGATTGTAGTCTCTTCAACCAATCAAATTCATCTAAGGAAGAGTCATCACTACTCTATGTAAAGATGGACGAAAAGGAGATAGAAAAAAATCCCTTAAGAGTAACACACATCAAGTGCTTAATCAACTTGGAAAGCCCACTTAATATCAACAAGATCTTCATGAGGTACCAACATAGCCAAATATTGGTTAAAAATTAACAAACCAGTCAAAAAGGATAGAAAACACAACATCCAACAAGTTTATTTGTTTGTCCTTCCTCCATGAAAGGTACAATGTCCAAACTCGATTCAATCGATTAACAAATAAAATGATTTAGTTCCCAATAAACTCAGCAAAAAAAAAAGAAAGGAGAATAAACAAAATCTAGTTCAAACTAGTTCCCAAAAGAACTTACAATCATCAAAACAAGAAGGGAAGATGGATCGTTAGAACAATCCCCCTTCAGCAAGAGTTCATCAACAGGTTAATAGTCTTTACAAAATTTCCAAGATCAAGAGATATACTAAGGAAACCAAAATCCCAAAGTGGGTTTACGAAAATAAGAAGTAAATGCAATGAACAAAACCAAAAACATCTCACAGACTTCATTCCATATTCAACTTCCATCGTAAAATACTTCCATTCATACAAGGTTCAACAATGGAGTAAGGATGATACAAATTCAAGCTCAAGGTGAGTATTTTATACTCCTAACCTAAATGGTAACAACATAATGATTCAAGAAGTGGGTAAGTGCACCCGGTTGGGGGCCAAAAGAGGGTCTTAAGTGGATGCATTTTTATGAAAAAGAAACTTCAACTTGTATGAGTTTTTCAAAAAAGTTACACTCAAAATTGGAAGATGTTATAGAAATATGAATCGTAGAATTTTGAGTCCGGTTTATAAGCTACTAAATTTTATTGAAAACGAATAAGTTTAAGTGGGTCAAACAATTAAAATACCAACGATGCTCCTGTTTTTATTAAAAACATAATAGAGTGACTTTCGTGCCCTCTGCCATTTTTTGAGCACCATTTAGTATTTTTGAAAACCCTTTGGTAGAAAGATAGCTAGGAGGATCTATTTTGGGCTCCATTTTTTTTTATTTTTTAGAGAATATTTTTTTATTTTATGATTTTTCTAGTACAAACATTTTATGTTTTTAAAAATAACGGAACTCTGACTGTGCCCCCCCTCCCCAACTACCTCAAAAAATATCGAAAATTAGATATTTTTTTAATATGTATAGAATTATGCCTAGTTTGGGCTAGTATAATTTTTTTTTAATTTCGATCACCCAAAAAAAAGATACACCATGAAAGATAGACATATTTACACTTCAAAAAATAGTTATAAAAAGGAATAGTTAGAAAATAAATAATATGGAAACCTTATATTAGTTAGAAAATTTGAAAAATTATATTTTTAGAAAGAAGAGACTCTGCTCTACGTCGTGGTATAATTTTTTTAAAATGGATCAATTGTTTTATTTTTATTTATCATAGAGGAAGTGTCATTTTTACATTTTCTTATAAAAACTCGTTGTTTGTTGTGTTTGTGTAGGTCCATGCCTCAAGCTTGGGGATCCAAACCGATCCCAAGCCTTGAGGCATGGCTTGGGAAAAGATAAAATGCATAACGCATACGCATTTTTATTTGTTTTATATATTGTGGCCCCCCAACGTCCCTTTCATCTCTTTCACGGGAATTCTACAAACATTTTGTTTTGTCTACAATATTCTCTACATTCTTGCACGATTTTTTAGTATTTCATTTTGTCCCCTACCCCACTAGTTGATTTTTTCTAATCATGGGCGATAAATGTCGAGCTAAGGACAATAGGAAAGTCGAGAATAAAACATCGAGTAATTGGAAGACAAGAGAATAAAGAAATTGAAGAGAATGCAAAAACTTCAAGCGGGGAAAGGTACATCCACTATATCAAATGTAGCTAATGTATTAGAAAATTAGGATGAAATACATAATGGAAATGTAGAGAATAACGATTTTACATGAATAATGATTTTGCAATGAATAATGATATTGAATTGAATGATAATGTGGGTATGGATGAATAAATTGATATGAATCCAATTTTGAACCCTTACTTGAGAATCCAAATGTTAACCCCGGAATTTGTATGAAAACAGTGAATGAAGAAAGTAACTTGTGTAAATGAATCTTCACCTCTAAGAACACCTCCTTCCATTTCATGAAGAAAACCAATTCACTTAATTGAAATTGATGAAAATTTAAATGACACACAAAGATGTCAATTATTTGTTTCATTGGTGAAATTAATTAAGATGAGACCTATAATGAAGACCACAGGGTTAAGAACATCTAATGTTGGTGATCAAAATGCGTCAATTGTTGAAAACATACATAAATAATACCAAACTATAGGTGGCAAAAGATGCGCCAAAGATAGTAATGCTACACGACGTGCACTAACTAATTGTATAGTAAGTGATAAAACAGTTAATAAACGCTTGATTAGAAAAACAAGCAGTACTCTGAAGCTAAACAGAAAAACACTAATGAAAGCAATAGAGAGACGTAAACATATTGAGTTAGTCAATAACACTGACTATTAGGCTTTCTCTAGCAGACTTCCACGAAAAGACAAAAATACATCTAATATTATAAAAGAATTAATTGTAAAATTTTGGAATGAGACCACAAGGGTGTCAACGAATAGAAGAGATACGATAAAAATAAGAATAGGTTCTCGTAATCGTAAATCATGTCCAAAACATTTCTTAGATATGAATCAAATAGAATTTTTCTTTATGTTTAAAAATGATAATCAACAAATTAACATTATCCAAAGATTCTTTGAAATGAGTAAACCCTTTTATGTGAAAATCAATCACTCATGTACCACTTGTTGTTGCAAGCAACATGTTTAATTTTCAATGCATTATGATGTTTTTGTCAAATACGTAGTGTTTTGCATACGACATCATGTTGTAGGAGTGTGAAATAAATATCCCACAAAAATCTTCAAGGGAATTTATTTCGACAATATTTTGTGAAAAATCAACTAGACAATTTTTTTTATAACAAAGCATGTTTGGATGGAAAGTGCAATGTATGCGGTGGCTTGCCAAATCTGAAATTTTGTATCCACGAGGAGAGTACATATTCAATAGGAAAAGAATTGGTTGATTTCACCAAATATAAATTGGTGGCATATCAATTAAAAGATGGAAAAGAATCTAAGAGGTGTGAGCTTGTTACAAAACAATTACCTATATCAGAATATATGGTCAAATTCAGAGAGGAAATTTTTATGAGTATGCAAGGCACACACATAGAGCTCGATGGTTGGATGAACAATTCAAGTTAAGAAAGGACACATTCCCACTTGGTACTATTGTTTCAGTAGTTGACTTCGCAAAGAATTACACATTGCAACCACAAATGGAGGTTCAGTCTCAATATTATAACTCAGTGCAAGTTTCTATTTTCGTGCATATAACATTCATGCACTCTCCTGAAAGCACTGAGAAAGATTGAAAAATATTAAGAGTATCATTTTTACATCAGTGATGATTGGACACATTCTACAGAATATGTACAAGGGTGTTTCCAGGTGTTTTATGCAAACTTGAATGAGAGGAACATTAGTTTCGATCAACATTACATTTGGTTAGACAACTACACATCACAATTAAAGAATACAT
Source organism: Taxus wallichiana var. yunnanensis (assembly GCA_018340775.1). Lineage (NCBI taxonomy): Eukaryota > Viridiplantae > Streptophyta > Pinopsida > Cupressales > Taxaceae > Taxus > Taxus wallichiana. The sequence continues at coordinate 95,054,403 of CM031240.1, forward strand.
AGATGTTTTATTGGTTAAGCAGATGCAAAAAGAAACAAATGTACAACATATCTAGAGTTTTACACAGACAAGGCATGGAAATGGAGAGCATGATGGTGCACGAACATTTGTGAAAAGAGCACTTACAAGAGAAGAGTTAAAGTTCAAGGATGGTGCTAAATTTACAGATTGTAAAAACATTGTTGATTGGTGTGTCAAGAATATGGGCCATGAATCTCAAGAGAGATCAATGGTTTGTAGATATTTTTGGTTGATAGAGCAACAACATCTGGAAAACTTTAAATATTGTATGACAGTTGTAGGATCAAGTGATATGCACTCATTCTGTAGTTCAGATGCAAATGCTTGGACTATTTATACTAGGTGCATGACATGTTTTTGTATATCATGCATTGATTTTGCATGGAATGATTGTGAGTCACAACGGTGGGTGGATGAATGGACTTGTAAACCTCTAATTCTACTTGAAACACATCAAGTTCCACAAGCATTACAACTTGCAGGGTCTTCAAATCAAATGACAACATCACCTGACTTTGACCAAGTCTTTGATTTAGTGCAACAAGGTACATACATATATGTACATGCCATGTTTTAGATTTATAAATTATTAAATGGTCAAATCTTAATGTATTTATAAATTGACTGAACAAATTTACTTTGTGATACATAGGGCACATTTTTTCAGTTATTGCAACAGAATTTAACGAAGAGGTAATAGACTACTTATCTCGTTGTGTAGAGGGGATTTTTTTTTAACTTCCACATTCATTGATGGTGAAGACCTTGAGTATCCCACTAGATCAGTGGTAGTCACTGGAACTTGGCTTCGACGATATCCTATACAAAATTCAAACATTTGGTTGTTTGAAGACTATGAAGTACATCGGAAGATACTTCACTATTCACATTTGGTCCTTGCAACAAATATTAAATTGATCAAATATCGAGGTCGGCCATCAAACAAAATACGTGGAAGGTTCATGAATCAGATCATGAAGCAATTCTTGCTACTGTCAAGAATAGAGTTGATCCTTGCAGTTCATTGGATTGAATTTGCAAAAGTATGTTCTTCATGAATTTAATTTGAATATTTACTTAAATGATTTTGTTTAAATTTTGTATGATTTAAAATTCTATTTAATTGCTTATTAACATGTTTATCTAGGTTAGTGGTGCCAAAAAAGCTTCCACCTTCACGTTGTTGGCACTGTCAGTAGAGAATTTATTATTCTCGAAGCCAAGTGAAGCTAAGAGAAATTAAATATTAGAAAGGAACAACAAACATAAATTCTCATTTCACCACCTATATTGTATGAACCACCTATATTATTCAGGTGATTGGCAATGGACAACCTTACACTGACTCAGTCTGAATGGAGATGGAGAAAACCATGAGATGATTTTGTAGAGGGCCCCAACGTGGAGGTATCGGATCTGACAAGACGTATCTAGGTGTCACGGAGTTTGAGAAATCACCCGTCGAAGATATGGCATGTTTGGGCCTCAGGGCTCTTAAGCGACTACGCCCGGACGAGGTATCCCGAAAGCATGGGGAGCGTAAGGAACCAAAATGAATGCTCTACTAGTGTTCACCTGGCCACCCCAACATGTTGGTATAGTTGGTTTAGTCCCATGAGCTTCCGTTTGCAAACTACAGCCTCTAGCAGCCCTACACTAACTCAAATCGCACTATTTCGCATGTTTGCAAAACAATAACACATCGAGAGAACTTGATGGAGAGAGAGAAAACCACAAGATAATTTCATAGAGGGCCTTGATGAAGAGGTCTCGGATCTAAAAGATGTCTCTAGGTAAAATGGAGTCCGAGAAATCACCTATCAAAGATATGGCGTGTTTGGGCCTTAGGGTTGTTAAGGGACTACGTCCCGACAAGGTAGCCCGAAAGCACGGGGAGCGTAGGGAACCAAAAAAATCTCCACTAATGTTTACTAGGCCACACCGATGTTTTGGCGTAGTTGGTTTGGTCCCACAAGATTCTATTTGCAAACTACAACCTCGCTGACAACCCTACACCGACTCAAATTGCATTATTTCGTGCGTTTGCAAATAATAGCACAACGACGAGAAACCAGATGGATACGAAGAGAACCGTGAGAGGATTTTGTAGAGGGCCCTAACATGGAGGTCTTGGATCTAATGAGATGTATCTAGGTGCCACGAGTCCAAGAAATCACCCATCAAAGATATGGCATGTTTGGGCCCTAGGGCTATTAAGGGACTACGCCTAGACGAGGTAGCCCAAAAGCATGGGGAGAGTAGGGAACCAAAAAAATCCTCCACTAGCATTCACCAGCCACCCTAATGTGTTGGCGTATTTGGTTTGGCCCCACGAGATTCCGTTTGCAAACTACATCATCCGACCCTCACATCACTTAGATTGCACTATTTCGCGCGTTTGCAAACAATAGCACAGTGAGAGAACCAGACGAAGACCAAGAAAATCGTGAGAAGATTTTGTAGAGGGCCCGACATGGAGGTATTGGATCTGGTGATACATCTCTAGGTAACATGGAGTCTCGAGAAATCACCCGTCGAAGATATGGCGTGTTTGGGCCTCAAGTCTTTACGGGACTATGCCCAGATGAGGTAGCCCGAAAGCACAGGGAGCATAGGGAAAAAAAATAACCCTCCAAAAGTAATCACCTGGCCACCCCAACATGTTAGCATAGTTGGTTTGGTCCCACGAGCTTCCATTTGCAAACTACAACGTCTGCAGCCCTACACCTGTATCGTAATCGACTACACTATTTCGTGTGTTTGCAAAACAATAAGACAAAGAAGAGAACCGGATGGAGATGGAGAAAACCACAAGAAGATTTATTAGAGGGCCCTAACATGGAGGTCTCAAATCTAATGAGATGTCTCTAGGTACCACGGAGTCTGAGAAATCACTTGTCGAAGATATGGCGTGTTTAGGCCTCATGGCTCTTAAGCAATTACGCCCAGACAAGGTAGCCCGAAAGAATGGGGAATGTAGGGAACTAAAAAAAAAACCTCTACTAGTGTTCACCTGGCCACCCCAATGTGTTGGCGTAGTTGGTTTTGTCCCACAAGCTTCTGTTTGCAAACTACAGCCTCTGGCAGTCCCTACACTGACTCAAACTACACTATTTTGTGCATTTGCAAACAATAGCACAACAAGAGAACCGGATGGAGACAGAGAAAATTGTGAGAGGATTTTGTAGAGGGCCCTGACATGGAGGTCTTGGATCTGATGAGATGTATCTATGTGCCACATAGTCTGAGAAATCACCCATCGAAGATATGGAGTGTTTAGGCCTCAAGGCTCTTAAGCGACTACGCCCAGACGAGGTAGTCCAAAAGCACGGGGAGTGTAGGGAACAAAAATGAATGCTCCACTAGCATTCACGTGGCCACCTCAATGTGTTGGCATAGTTTGGTCCCATGAGCTTCCATTTGCAAATTACAGCGTCTGGCAGCCCTATATCGACTCGGCTCGAGACTACGTTATTTCGTGCGTTTAAACAACAACGACAAAGAAGAGAACCAAATGGAGATGGAGAAAACCATGAGAGGATTTCATATAGGTCCTTAACATGGAGGTCTTGGATCTGACGAGATGTCTCTAGGTGCCACAGTCTGAGAAATCATCCATCGAAGATATGGCGTGTTTGGGCCTCAAGGCTCTTAAGTGACTATGCCCGGACGAGGTAGCCCGAAAGCATGGGGAGTGTAGGGAACCAAAATGAATGCTCCACTAGTGTTCACTTGGCCACCCCAATGTGTTGGCATAGTTGGTTTGGTCCCATGAGCTTCTGTTTGCAAACTATAGTGTCTGGAAGCCCTACATTGACTCAGACTGCACTATTTCACGCGTTTGTAAACAATAGCACAATGAGAGAACCGGATGGAGATGGAGAAAACCATGAGATGATTTCATAGAGGGCCCTAATGTGGAGGTCTCGGATCTAACAAGACATCTCTAGGTGCCACAGAGTCTGAGAAATCACCCATCAAAGATATGGCGTGTTTGGGCCTCAAGGCTCTTAAGGGACTACGCCCGGACGGGGTAGCCCGAAAGCACGGGGAGCATAGGGAACCAAAATGAAGCCTCCACTAGCATTCACCTAGCCACCCCGATATTTTGGCATAGTTGGTTCGTCCCACGAGATTTTGTTTGCAAACTACAACCTTTGGTAGCCCTACACTGACTCAAACTGCACTATTTCATGCATTTGCAAACAATAGCACAACGAGAGAACCAAATGGAGATGGAGAAAACCGTGAGAGGATTTCATAGAGGGCCTTGACATGGAGGTCTTGGATTTGATGAGATGTCTCTAGGTGCCACGGAGTCTAAGAAATCACTCGTCAAAGATATGATGTGTTTGGGCCTAAGGGCTCTTAAGGGACTACACCCGAACAAGGTAGCCCAAAAGCACGGGAGTGTAGGGAACCAAAACGAATCCTCCACTAGAGTTCACCAGGCCATTTGAATGTGCTGGCCCAAATGGTTTGGCCCCATAAGCTATCGTTTGTAAAATACACCATCTTGCGACCTTACACCGACTTAGACTACACTATTTCACGAGTTTGCAAAAATAGGACAACAAGAGAACCGGATGGATATGGATAAAACTGCGAGAGGATTTTATAGGGCCCGACAATTTTTCCATGCTAGTACTAAAGAGCTTCAAATGAGCTTCAAATAGATTACAATTCTAAATGAGTTTCAGGCTCGATTATCAATACTTCATTACAGTTTTTCTTGCAGTATGTTGCTTTTGGAACTACCTGCTTTGATTTGTGAAGTTGAAGTAGTTGGGATTAATAAAAATAATCAACTTGGCATGTTGTACTTAATATTATCCATGATTCTATCGACAACATCACATATATCTTCCATTCTAGTTAAGTTATGATCCTTCCACGCTTCCCATTTTTCCTTTTCTTCCGCTCGTATCTTCTCTTTAAGTTCTTCCATATGTTTTTGGGTAATCAAATTGACTCTTTATGACTTTCAGGAGGCATTTCTTCTTGAATCATAGTGACATCTTCACCTAATTATTTTTCTTCATGATGTTCATTTTCATCTAAAGTTGAAGACTGAAAATTTATATGGCCTTCGGCTTCTTTTTTGGCACAAACAACATTTTGTAATGTCCAAAAAAAATCAGGGTCTTCATTCTCTGTTTGATTGACGATATTTATTCTTTCAAAATGAGCAGTTGGAACATTGGTGGTCTCCCTAAAAAAACTAAGTTCATAGTCTACATAGTTGCATCCTGTGGAAAAATCATTGAACATTGGTGGTTTCCTCCACCCATGCTTTTGGGCTACCTCATTCGGGTGTAGTCTCTTAAGAGCCCTGAGACCAAAACACCTTATATCTTTGACATGTGATTTCTCAAAATTCGTGGCACCTAGAGATGTCTCCTTAGATCTAAGACCTCCATGTCATGGCCCTCTACAAAATCCTCTCACAGTTTTTTCCATCTCCATTCGGTTCTCTCGCTGTCCTATTGTTTGCAAACGCTCGAAATAGTGTAGTCTCGAGTTAGTGTAGGGCTGTCGAGGCTACGGTTTGCAAATAGAAGCTTGTGGTACCGAACCAACTATCAAAACACATTGGGGTGGCTAGGTGAACACTAGTGAAGGCTTCATTTTGGCTCCCTACGCTCCCGTGCTTTGGGCTACCCTGCTCGGACGTAGTCGCTTAAGAGCCACGAGGCCCAATCACACCATATCTTCAACAGTGATTTCTCGACTCCATGGCACCTAGAGACATCTCGTTAGATATGAAACCTCCATGTTAGGGAACTCTATGAAATCCTCTCATATTTTTTTCCATCTTCATTTGGTTCTCTCGCTGTCCTATTGCTTGTAAACATGTGAAATAGTGTAGTCTGAGTCAGTGTAAGGTTGTTAGATGTTGTATTTTGCAAACAATAGCTTGTGGGACCGAACCATCTAGGGCCAACACATCCAAATGGCTTGGTGAATGCTATTGGAGGATTTTTTTGGTTCCCTACACTCCCCATGCTTTCATGCTACCTCGTTCGGCGTAGTCTCTTAAGAGCCTTGAGACCAAAACACCTTATATCTTCAACATGTGATTTCTCAGACTCCGTGGTACCTAGAGATGTCTCGTCAGATCCGAGACCTCCACGTTAGGGCCCTCTACAAAATCCTCTCATGGTTTTCTCCATCTCCATTCATTTCTCTAGTTTTCCTATTGTTTGCAAATGCTCAAAATAGTGTAGTCTAAGTAAGTATAGGGCTGCCAGAGGCTGTAGTTTGCAAACAGAAGCTCGTGGTACCAAACCAACTATGCCAACACATTGGGGTGACCAGGTGAACACTATTGGAGGCTTCATTTTGGTTCCCTATGCTCCCCATGCTTTTGTGCTACCCTGTCTGGTGTAGTCACTTAAGAGCCCTGAGGCCCAATCACACCATATCTTCGACGGGTGATTTCTCAAACTCCGTGGCACCTAGAGACATCTCATCAAATATGAAACCTCCATTTCAAGGAACTCTACAAAATACTCTCACGGTTTTTACATCTCCATTCGGTTCTCTCATTGTCCTATTGTTTGCAAACACGCGAAATAGTGTAGTCTGAGTCAATGTAAGGTTGTTAGATGTTGTATTTTACAAATGGTAGCTTGTGGGACCGAACCGTCTAGGCCAACACATCTAAATGGCCTGGTGAATGCTAGTGGAGGCTTTGTTTTGGTTCCCTATACTCCCCATGCTTTCGGGCTACCTCATTCGGGCATAGTCTCTTAAGAGCCCTGAGACCAAAACACCTTATATCTTCGACATGTGATTTCTCGGACTCCATGGCACCTAGAGACGTCTCGTCAGATCTAAGACCTCCATGTTGGGACGCTCTACAAAATATTATCACAGTTTTCTCCCTCTCCATTCGGTTCTCTCATTGTCCTATTGTTTGTAAACGCTCGAAATAGTGTAGTCTGAGTTAGTGTAGGGCTGCCAGAGGCTGTAGTTTGTAAACAAAATCTCATGGGACCGAACCAACTACGCCAACACGTCGGGGTGGCTAGGTGAATGCTAGTGGAGGCTTTGTTTTGGTTCCCTATGCTCCCCGTGCTTTCAGGATACCCCGTCCGGCGTAGTCACTTAAGAGCCCTGAGGCCCAATCACGCCATATCCTCGATGGGTGATTTCTCTAACTTTGTGGCACCTAGAGATGTCTCGTCAGATCTAAGACCTCCATGTCAGGGGCACTCTACGAAATCCTCTCATTATTTTCTCCATCTCCATTCGATTCTCATTTGTCCTATTGTTTGTAAACGCTCAAAAATAGTGTAGTTTGAGTTAGTGTAGGGTTACAGAGGTTGTAGTTTTGCAAACGAAAGTTCATGGTACCGAACCAACTACGCCAACATGTCAAAGTGGCTAGGTGAAAACTAGTGGAGGCTTAATTTTGGTTCCCTATGCTCCCATGCTTTCAAGCTATCCCGTCCGAGCGTAGTCGTTTAAGAGCCTTGAGGCCCAATCACGCCATATCTTTGATGGGTGATTTTTCAGACTCCGTGGCACCTAAAGATGTCTCATTAGATCTTAAACCTCCATGTTGAGGCACTCTATGAAATTATCTTGTGGTTTTTTTCATCTCCATTCAATTCTATCGCTGTCCTATTGTTTGCAAACGCACAAAATAGTGTACTTTGAGTCAGTGTAAGGCTACTAGATGTTGTATTTTACAAATAGTAGCTTGTGGGACCGAACCATCTAGGCCAAAACATCTAAATGTCCTAGTGAACACTAGTGGAGGATTCACTTTGGTTCCCTATGCTCCCCATGCTTTGAGCTACCTCATTCGGGTGTAGTCTCTTAAGAGCCCTAAGACCAAAACACTTTTTATCTTCGACATGTGATTTCTCGGACTCTGTGGCACCAAGAGATGTCTTGTTAGATCTGATACCTCCATGTTGGGGCCCTCTACAAAATTTCCTTGTGGTTTTCTCCCTCTCCATTCGGTTCTTTCATTTTCCTATTGTTTGCAAATGCTCGAAATAGTGTAGTCTAAGTTAGTGTAGGGTCGCCAGAGGCCATTGTTCACAAACGAAAGCTTGTGGGACAGAACCAGCTACACCAGAAACATTGGGGTGGCTAGGTGAATGCTAGTGGAGGATTTTTTTTGGTTCCCTACGCTCCCTGTGCTTTCTACCCCATCTTAACGTAGTCGCTTAAGAGCCCTAAGGCCCAATCACGTCATATCTTCGACGGTGATTTCTCGACTTCGTGGCACCTAAATAGATCTCATCAAATCTAAAACCTCCATGTCAAAGCACTCTAAAAACTTATCTTGCAGTTTTCTCCTCCATTCAGTTCTCTCTCTATCCTATTGTTTGCAAACGCATGAAATAGTGTAGTCTAAGTCACCGTAAAGGTCGCGCAGAGGTTGTAGTTTGCAAACGAAAGCTTGTGGGACCGAACAATTTGAGTCTACACGTCCATCAGGGCTTTGTGAACACTATTAGAGGCTTAGTTTTGGTTCCCTATGCTCCCCATGCTTTCAGGCTACCTCGTTCGGTGTAGTCTCTTAAGAGCCTTGAGACCAAAACACCTTATATCTTTGACATGTGATTTCTTGGACTCCATGGCACCTAGAGATGTCTCATCAGATCCAAAACCTCCATGTTGAAGCCCTCTAATAAATCCTCTCACAGTCTTCTCCGTCTCCATCCGGTTCTTTCGTTGTCCTATTGTTTGTAAACGCGTGAAATAGTGTAGTCTGAGTCAGTGTAAGGTTGCTAGATGTTGTATTTTGCAAACGGTAGCTTGTGGGACCGAACCATTTGGGCTAAAAAATCCATATGGCTTTGTGAACATAATTGGAGGCTTTGTTTTTGTTCCCTACGCTCCCCATGCTTTTGGGATACCTCATTCAGGTGTAGTCTCTTAAGAGCCCTGAGACCAAAACACCTTATATCTTCAACATGTGATTTCTCAGACTCTATGGCACCTATAGTCATCTCGTCTGATCCAACACCTCCACGTCAGGGCCCTCTACAAAATCCTCTCATGGTTTTTTCCATATTTGTTTAGTTTTGTCGTTGTCCTATTGTTTGCAAACGCTCGAAATAGTGTAGTCCGAGTCGGTGTAGGACAATTAGACGCTACTGATTTTGTAAATGGAAGCTCGTGGGACCAAACCAACTATTCCAACACGTCAGGGTGGCCAGGGGAATGCTAGTGGAGTATTAATTTTGGTTCCCTATGCTCCCCATGCTTTCGGGCTACCCTGTCCAGGCGTAGTTGCTTAAGAGCCCTGAGGCCCAAACATGCCATATTTTCGACGGGTGATTTCTCGAACTTCGTGACACCTAGGGATGTCTCGCTAGATCCTAAACCTCCATGTTGTGACAGTCTATGAAAGGATCTTGTGGTTTTCTCCATCTCCATTCGGTTCTCTCACTTTCCTATTGTTTGCAAATGCGTGAAATAGTGTAGTCTAAGTCAGTGTAAGGCTTCTAGAGGCTGTAGTTTACAAACGGAAGCTCGTGGAACCAAACCGCCTAATACAACACATCCAAATGAACTGATGAATGCTAGTGGAGGCTTGATTTTGGTTCCCTATGTTCCCCGTGCTTTTGGGCTACCTCGTTCGGGCATAGTCGCTTAAGAGCCCTGAGACCAAAACACCTTATATCTTCGACATGTGCTTTCTTGGACTCCGTGGCACTTAGAGATGTCTCGTCAGATCAAAACCTCCATGTTGAATTCCTCTACGAAATTCTCTCATAGTTTTCTTCGTCTCCATCCGGTTCTCTCTGTCCATTGTCCTATTGTTTGTAAACGCGTGAAATAGTGTAGTCTCGAGTTAGTATAAGGCTACTAAATGTTGTATTTTGCAAACAAAGCTTGTGGGACCAAACCTGCTTGGCCAACACGTCTATATGACCTAGTGAACACTAGTGGAGGCTTTTTTTGGTTCCCTATCTCGCTCGTGATTTCGGGCTACCTTGTCCGGGTAGTCCCTTAAGAGCCTTGAGGCCAAAATACACCATATCTTCGACGCATGATTTCTCAAACTCCATGGCACCTAGAGACATCTCGGCATATCCAAAACCTCCATGTCGGGACTTCTATGAAATCCTCTCACGCTTTTATCCATCTCCATCCGATTCTCTCAATTTCCTATTGTTTGCAAACACTCGAAATAGTGTAGTTTGAGTCAGTATAGGGCTGTCATATGCTATAATTTACAAACGGAAGCTCGTGGGACCAAACCAACTACGCCAACATGTTAGGGTGGCTAGTTGAATGCTAGTGGATGATTTTTTTGGTTCCCTACACTCCTGTGCTTTTGGGCTACCTCGTCTCGTCAGGGAGTAGTCACTTACGAGCCGTGAGGCCCAAACACATCATATCTTCGACGGGTGATTTCTCAGAATCCGTGGCACCTAGAGATGTCTTGTCAGATCTGATACCTCCATGTTGGGGCCCTCTATGAAATAATCTCATGGTTTTCTCTATCTCCATTTGGTTCTCTCATTTTCCTATTTTTACAAACACATGAAATAGTGCGGTTTGAGTCGAGTGTAGGGCTACCCCATCCGGCGTAGTCGCTTAAGAGCACTAAATGACTATATTGGCTTAAGAATGAATTTGATAGGGGTATGTCTAAGAACACACGGGATTTATCAATTACCTACTAAATATTTCTTGTTTAGTTCTAGATGGGAGTCAGTTGGCCTACGACTTAGTGACCTTCCATTCATTGATAATTTATGTTATGATAAACCCATGGATGCTTTCAAAAGTGCCTTAAAAAGGATAGGGGTAGTCATCAAGCCTAGTGAAGGGTGTGATGTGATTTCCAAATAACTTGAAATACCTACAAAGTTAAAGGTATTAACACGAATTGGACAGGATTAGACAATCAAGAATCATTGAGTGTCTAAATCAGAATGTCATTACATCTGGAGACATTCTCAAGCATTGGAGTAATGTATATGGAGAGACATTCTCAAAATATCAACAGATGAAAGACATCAAATTGTGACAATTGTCAAGTGTTTTAACAGGGAGAAGACTACAAAGCATAGAAGAATATAGTACGTGCATGATAAGATAAGAACCAAGATAAAGAGACCATGAGCAAGAAGAAGCACAAGTAAGTTAAATACATATATACACATTGATAAATTGAATGAATAATTACTCGATTAGGTGACTCTTTATATACATACATTATATAAATATTGATATCCAAACTTTTATGCATATTATACATTGAAAATGCTAGTACATGTACATCACCAATAAATGAAAAAATAATCTAGATAATTTCTTAAATATTGTCAAGTGCACATCATATTAGATTCATACGAATATAATCTCAAAATGTTAGGTCTCATGCAAAATTATCAAGTTCCAAATAGTATTTTAATGTGCATAATAAATACAAAAATTCCCAAATAGGTCATATACCATCAATTTCAAATGCCATATAGGCATACATACAATGTCATGCATATAGGCATACAAAAACAATGTGATGTAAGACATATACATTTCCTACTCATCAAAATCTATCCCTCTCTTGGCCTTGCTCAAAGAAGGCCCTCCCTTAGACAAAGATGGAGATCCATGAGATGACTTTGGATCATCCTAGCCCATGCATCAAGTCCTATTCCACCGAATACTCACCGTAGATGAGCCTCGTAAATGCAAACAATGTTATTTTTTTCAAAATTAATTTATATATGTTTTTAACATGTATTTAAGACCATGCTAGAATGAAAGTATTGACATAAATACACAAACTTACCGCAAGTTGTCGATCACGCCGAATTTTCATCTCACACTCGGATGAGTCATCGGGAGCTCCTACGGTAGATGAAGTGCGAGGTACGAGACGACAAGATGGAGTAGTTTGTGCCCTCGAAGTCAAAATGGAGGGGGTTAAAGTTCCCTACATACACATAAGATCAAAAATCTAACATCGAAATTAGCAAAATTAGAGCTAAGTACATGTATCTACATAATGAAAATATTTTAACTAATTTTATCAATATAGAACTATTGTTTTTACCTCGTCACGCTTGTGAATCAAATGAACAGGGCTAGTACACATTGTGGGTAACTCTTGCATACACACAATGAAGAAGGAAATTATTAACATAATTTAATAATTCTACAATGAAATACATTACTAACTTGTAATTTAACATAATATGAATTACACGAGAAATTTAACAAAAATTACATGTTGTTTGAATACCTCGGTGAGTTGCTTCACGCAGATGAAATCGCATAGCAACACCTTTATCTACTTGTCATAGAGATGGTGGGGTGTCTAGTGAAGTCAAAATATATATCAAACATGTATATCTCATGAATAATATGGACATACAAGAACATACATATATTTGACTTCAAAACTAATATATATATATATATATATATATACATGAAAATATATATATATACACATGTATGTGAAAATTTTACATAATTAACATTCTAAATTACCTCTGTGAATGTATGTGTATGCATGGTGCTCACTACCTATGGTCGGGATGAAGATGCACCTCCCGTGCACTATAATATCAATGCATATACATGTACAAATACAATTATTTCAAAAATTTAACATATATAAGTAAATCAAGTACTCCAAACTTTTTGTAACACACATAACAAATTTACCTGCAAAGGTGACGCCGATGAATGTAATCCAAATGTATCACTCAAAAGGACATCTGACATAGTGACATTATTGTGTTCACCCCTAGCACCAGTGCACCAAAATTAGTATGCATGAAAGTATCATCCTCCTCGGGCCCCAAACATATGCTACCACATGATGAGAAAAGATGTGGCCTCATGCTAGTACTCCCTAAGGGAATACTCTATGTACCTCTACGAGCATCCGGCTCTAAAATCTCCATCATATGTTGAGAAAGGGTCGCAAATATCCTCTCAAGCGTGTGGAGTCTTTCAATCTCTACCGTCTCCATCACCGCTAAGGGACAATCTCAAGGTGAGGGGGATTTTGTGCGGGAATCTACCTCTACTTTGAATAGGTGCACATTGTGCACCTAGTCGATCATGTGCGGATCCTTTTCCTTGGCCCTGAAATATCAAAAATCAAAATAATTTGGGATATCGTTAAGGATAAACTCACAATAGAGTTTCCTCGAAAGTATAGTGGCACCTCGTTGTTATTACAAGGTGGAAAATCAAACACCATCCACCATTGGTCCCAAAAATTATTTTTAATCAAATTATTATTGCACCAATGGATGGGAAATCATTTACATGTCAACGGAATAGGAAAATTAGTGTGGGGGTCCATGAATAAGGCGCATATGATTTCTTTTGAAATTTCTTTTTTCTTTACATCCACATATGACAATTTGTTGGAATAATAAACCCTACAACCCTCTCTGTAAGTTGTCCAATGATCAATTTGCCTTGTTGCCGCATCAATTTGAACAAGTAATGCCTCCAATGTGTTTGCAAGAGAGGCACGGTGGGGGTTTATAGATTGTGCATCCCTCATTGTTTTGATTAAATCCTCAATTTCATTTTTTTTTTAACTATTTGGGCTACTAAATCTTCTTGAATACCCAAGGAATGTTGAGAAATTGTGGGAGTGTCGAGAGGGATGTCAAGAATAACAGGTTTTGTTGTGGTTGATTCCCTCGACCTCTAACTATAACAATAAAAATATGTATTCAATTCAAATTTTAATCTATAATATCATTTTTCAATGCAATTTTGAGAAAAGAATTCATATCTTCCCAAATGATCCGAAACAATCCTTTGAGCTTGTTGTCTAGCCGAATGAAAAACACAAGGACATGAAGAAGCTCAAACTCACGTTTGAGGAGGTAAAATGATAGAGGCTTGGGCCTCTTTTTTGTTTATAATAGGCATAATGTGTGTGTGTTATGTAACAGTATGCATTATGTAACATGTACGCATTATGCTTTGGTGATTCCTAAGCCAAATAAATTAAAATGCGAGTGCGTTTTGATTTTTTTGGATTTTTTTCACTTTTTGGCCCCCAACTTCATGCACTTACCCAAGTACAGACATGAATTTTAGTTGACCAATATTATTGGGTTTTCAACTATGGTCAAAAAGGAAATCGACCCAACATGAAGAGCACGAGAGATTCTCTTGAAATGAAGGATTGAATCTTAAACTCAAAAAAAGTTTTCATATTTTGTTAAACCCCATTCATAATGTTAATGAACCATTCAAATCAAGAACTAAGAGATTCCAAACAAAACCCAGCTATTGTTATTTCATAAGAAAACTTTAGCTCGAGATAATCCTTCAACAAAGACAAACACGAGATCCGTTCTAATGTCAAGAAGGTTTGAATACAAGCAAGATAACACAATAGCATTAAATCAACACTACCATATTTCATTTTCCACACAACAATGAAGAACCAATTTGCATCCAAAATAATCAAAATAAAACACCAATGAAGCAAGAAATAAAATCACAATCCCGTAAAAGCAAGTTTCAGAAAGAGCAAAGTTATTTTAATGAAGTCATTTAAATAAAAGCAAAAGACTTAAAGAGATAGGGCCTATCATTCATGATAGAGATCATATATTCTATTTCTTACCATAAATTTTCAAGCGAGCCTCGATAACAATTATTTTCCATAAAAACTCCAACAACTAGATGTGTTACCTCCTTCTCTTCCTTATTATAGCTTCTCAATGATATTTGACATGTGATTTCTTGGACTCCATGGCACCTAGAGATGTCTCATCAGATCCAAAACCTCCATGTTGAAGCCCTCTAATAAATCCTCTCACGCCTTCTCCCGTCTCCATCCGGTTCTTTCGTTGTCCTATTGTTTGTAAACGCGTGAAATAGTGTAGTCTCGAGTCGGTGTAAAGCTGCAAGCTAGATGCTTGTATTTTGCAAACGGTAGCTTGTGGGACCGAACCATTTGGGCTAAAAATCCATATGGCTTTGTGAACATAATTGGAGGCTTTGTTTTTGTTCCCTACGCTCCCATGCTTTTGGGATACCTCATTCAGTGTAGTCTCTTAAGAGCCCGAGACCAAAACACCTTATATCTTCAACATGTGATTTCTCGGACTCTACATGGCACCTATAGTCATCTCGTCGATCCAACACCTCCACGTCGGGGCCCTCTACAAAATCCTCTCATGGTTTTTTCCATATTTGTTTAGTTTTGTCGTTGTCCTATTGTTTGCAAACGCTCGAAATAGTGTAGTCCGAGTCGGTGTAGGACAATTAGACGCTACAGTTGCAAATGGAAGCTCGTGGGACCAAACCAACTATTCCAACACGTCAGGGTGGCCAGGGGAATGCTAGTGGAGTATTAATTTTGGTTCCCTATGCTCCCCATGCTTTCGGGCTACCCTGTCCAGGCGTAGTTGCTTAAGAGCCCTGAGGCCCAAACATGCCATATTTTCGACGGTGATTTCTCGAACTTCGTGACACCTAGGGATGTCTCGCTAGATCCTAAACCTCCATGTTGTGGAGTCTATGAAAGGATCTTGTGGTTTTCTCCATCTCCATTCGGTTCTCTCACTGTCCTATTGTTTGCAAATGCGTGAAATAGTGTAGTCTAAGTCAGTGTAAGGCTTCTAGAGGTCAGAGTTTACAAACGGAAGCTCGTGGAACCAAACCGCCTAATACAACACATCCAAATGAACTGATGAATGCTAGTGGAGGCTTGATTTTGGTTCCCTATGTTCCCGTGCTTTTGGGCTACCTCGTTCGGGCATAGTCGCTTAAGAGCCCTGAGACCAAAACACCTTATATCTTCGACATGTGATTTCTCGGACTCCGTGGCACTTAGAGATGTCTCGTCGGATCCAAAACCTCCATGTTGAATCCCTCTACGAAATTCTCTCATAGTTTTCTTCGTCTCCATCTGGTTCTCTCGCTGTCCTATTGTTTGTAAACGCGTGAAATAGTGTAGTCTGAGTTAGTATAAGGCTACTAAATGTTGTATTTTGCAAACAGTGGCTTGTGGGACCAAACTGTCTTGGCCAACACGTCTATATGACCTAGTGAACACTAGTGGAGGCTTTTTTTGGTTCCCTATACTGCTCGTGATTTCGGGCTACCTTGTCCGGGTGTAGTCCCTTAAGAGCCTTGAGGCCAAAATACACCATATCTTCGACGCATGATTTCTCAAACTCCATGGCACCTAGAGACATCTCGGCATATCCAAAACCTCCATGTCGGGGACTTCTATGAAATCCTCTCACGCTTTATCCATCTCCATCCGATTCTCTCAATTTCCTATTGTTTGCAAACACTCAAATAGTGTAGTTTGAGTCGAAGTATAGGGTCATATGCTATAATTTACAAACGGAAGCTCGTGGGACCAAACCAACTACGCCAACATGTTAGGGTGGCTTGTTGAATGCTAGTGGATGATTTTTTTGGTTCCCTACACTCCCATGTGCTTTTGGGCTACCTCGTCCGGGAGTAGTCACTTACGAGTCAGAGGCCCAAACACATCATATCTTCGACGGGTGATTTCTCGGAATCCGTGGCACCTAGAGATGTCTTGTCGATCTCGATACCTCCATGTTGGGGCCCTCATGAAATAATCTCATGGTTTTCTCTATCTCCATTTGGTTCTCTCATTTTCCTATTTTTACAAACACATGAAATAGTGCAGCTTTGAGTCGGTGTAGGGCTACCCCATCCGGGCGTAGTCGCTTAAGAGCACTAAATGACTATATTGGCTTAAGAATGAATTTGATAGGGGTATGTCTAAGAACACACGGGATTTATCAATTACCTACTAAATATTTCTTGTTTAGTTCTAGATGGGAGTCGGGTGGCCTACGACTTAGTGACCTTCCATTCATTGATAATTTATGTTATGATAAACCCATGGATGCTTTCAAAAGTGCCTTAAAAATGATAGGGGTAGTCATCAAGCCCGGTGAAGGGTGTGATGTGATTTCCAAATAACTTGAAATACCTACAAAGTTAAAGCTATTAACACGAATTGGACAGATTAGACAATCAAGAATCATTGAGTGTCGAATCGAATGTCATTACATCCGAGACATTCTCAAGCATTGGAGTAATGTATATGGAGAGACATTCTCAAAATATCAACAGATGAAAGACATCAAATTGTGACAATTGTCAAGTGTTTTAACAGGAGAAGACTACAAAGCATAGAAGAATATAAGTACGTGCATGATAAGATAAGAACCAAGATAAAGAGACCATGAGCAAGAAGAAGCACAAGTAAGTTAAATACACATATACACATTGATAAATTGAATGAATAATTACTCGATTAGGTGACTCTTTATATACATACATTATATAAATATTGATATCCAAACTTTTATGCATATTATACATTGAAAATGCTAGTACATGTACATCACCAATAAATGAAAAAATAATCTAGATAATTTCTTAAATATTGTCAAGTGCACATCATATTAGATTCATACGAATATAATCTCAGAAATGTTAGGTCTCATGCAAAATTATCAAGTTCCAAATAGTATTTTAATGTGCATAATAAATACAAAAATTCCCAAATAGGTCATATACCATCAATTTCAAATGCCATATAGGCATACATACAATGTCATGCATATAGGCATACAAAAACAATGTGATGTAAGACATATACATTTCCTACTCATCAAAATCTATCCCTCTCTTGGCCTTGCTCAAAGAAGGCCCTCCCTTAGACAAAGATGGAGATCCATGAGATGACTTTGGATCATCCTAGCCCATGCATCAAGTCCTATTCCACCGAATACTCACCCGTAGATGAGCCCGTAAATGCAAACAATGTTATTTTTTAAAATTAATTTATATATGTTTTTAACATGTATTTAAGACCATCTTTAGAATGAAAGTATTGACATAAATACACAAACTTACCGCAAGTTGTCGATCACGCCGAATTTTCATCTCACACTCGGATGAGTCATCGGGAGCTCCTACAAGGTATGAACGGGGTAGTGCGAAGACGACAAGATGGAGTAGTTTGTGCCCTCGAAGTCAAAATGGAGGGGGTTAAAGTTCCCTACATACACATAAGATCAAAAAATCTAACATCAGAATTAGCAAAATTAGAGCTAAGTACATGTATCTACATAATGAAAATATTTTAACTAATTTTATCAATATAGAACTATTGTTTTTACCTCGTCACGCTTGTGAATCAAATGAACAGGGCTAGTACCTGTTGTGGGTAACTCTTGCATACACACAATGAAGGAAATTATTAACATAATTTAATAATTCTACAATGAAATACATTACTAACTTGTAATTTAACATAATATGAATTACACGAGAAATTTAACAAAAATTACATGTTGTTTGAATACCTCAGTGAGTTGCTACGCAGATGAAATCGCAGTAGCAACACCTTTATCTACTTGTCATAGAGATGGTGGGGTGTCTAGTGAAGTCAAAATATATATCAAACATGTATATCTCATGAATAATATGGACATACAAGAACATACATATATTTGACTTCAAAACTAATATATATATATATATATATATATACATGTAAATATATTTATATACACATGTATGTGAAAATTTTACATAATTAACATTCTAAATTACCTCTTTGAATGTATGTATATGCATGGTGCTCGCCGCCTATGGCTGGGATGAAGATGCACCTCTCGTGCACTATAATATCAATGCATATACATGTACAAATACAATTATTTCAAAATTTAACATGTATAAGTAAATCAGGTACTCCAAAATTTTTGTAACACACATAGCAAATTTACCTACAAAGGTGACGTCGATGAATGTAATCCAAATGTATCACTCAAAAGGACATCTGACATAGTGACATTATTGTGTTCACCCCTAGCACCAGGTGCACCAAAATTAGTATGCATGAAAGTATCATCCTCCTCGGGCCCCAAACATATGCTACCACATGATGAAAAAAAATGTGGCCTCATGTTAGTACTCCCTAAGGGAATACTCTATGTACCTCTACGAGCATCTGGCTCTAAAATCTCCATCATATGTTGAGAAAGGGTCGCAAATATCCTCTGAAGCGTGTGGAGTCTTTCAATCTCTACTGTCTCCATCACTGCTTAAGGGACAATCTCAAGGTGAGGGGGATTTTGTGCGGGGAATCTACCCTGCTGAATAGGTGCACATTGTGCACCTAGTCGATCATGTGCGGATCCTTTTCTTGGCCCCGAAATATCAAAAATCAAAATAATTTGGGATATCGTTAAGGATAAACTCACAATAGAGTTTCCTCAGAAAGTATAGTGGCACCTCGTTGTTATTACAAGGTGGAAAATCAAACACCATCCACCATTGGTCCCAAAAATTATTTTTAATCAAATTATTATTGCACCAATGGATGGGAAACCATTTACATGTCAACGGAATAGGAAAATTAGTGCGGGGTCCATGAATAAGGCGCATATGATTTCTTTTGAAATTTCTTTTTTCTTTACATCCACATATGACAATTTGTTGGAATAATAAACCCTACAACCCTCTCTGTAAGTTGTCCAATGATCAATTTGCCTTGTTGCCGCATCAATTTGAACAAGTAATGCCTCCAATGTGTTTGCAAGAGAGGCACAAAGTGGGGTTTATAGATTGTGCATCCCTCATTGTTTTGATTAAATCCTCAATTTCATTTTTTTTTTTAACTATTTGGGCTACTAAATCTTCTTGAATACCCAAGGAATGTTGAGAAATTGTGGGAGTGTCGAGAGGGATGTCAAGAATAACAGGGTTTTGTTGTGGTTGATTCCCTCGACCTCTAACTATAACAATAAAAAATATGTATTCAATTCAAATTTTAATCTATAATATCATTTTTCAATGCAATTTTGAGAAAAGAATTCATATCTTCCCAGCGATCCAGAAACAATCCTTTGAGCTTGTTGTCTAGCTGAATGAAAAAACACAAGGACATGAAGAAGCTCAAACTCACGTTTGAGGGAGGTAAAATGATAGAGGCTTGGGCCTCTTTTTTTGTTTATAATAGGCATAATGTGTGCGTGTTATGTAACGGTATGCATTATGTAACATGTACGCATTATGCTTTGGTGATTCCTAAGCCAAATAAATTAAAATGCGAGTGCGTTTTGATTTTTTTGGATTTTTTTCCACTTTTTGGCCCCCAACTTCATGCACTTACCCAAGTACGAGACATGAATTTTAGTCGACCAATATTATTGGGTTTTCAACTATGGTCAAAAAGGAAATCGACCCAACATGAAGAGCACAGAGATTCTCTTGAAATGAAGGATTGAATCTTAAACTGCCGAAAAAAAGTTTCATATTTTGTTAAACCCCATTCATAATGTTAATGAACCATTCAAATCAAGAACTAAGAGATTCCAAACAAAACCCAGCTATTGTTATTTCATAAGAAAACTTTAGCTCAGATAATCCTTCAACAAAGACAAACACAGATCCGTTCTAATGTCAAGGAGGTTTGAATACAAGCAAGATAACATAATAGCACTAAATCAACACTACTAGATTTCATTTTCCACACAACAATGAAGAACCAATTTGCATCCAAAATAATCAAAATAAAACACCAATGAAGCAAGAAATAAAATCACAATCCCAGAACAAGCAAGTTTCAGAAAGAACAAAGTTATTTTAATGAAGTCATTTAAATAAAAGCAAAATAATTAAAGAGATAGGGCCTATCATTCATGATAGAGATCATATATTCTATTTCTTACCATAAATTTTCAAGCAGAGCCTCGATAACAATTATTTTCCATAAAAACTCCAACAACTAGATGTGTTACCTCCTTCTCTTCCTTATTATAGCTTCTCAATGATATTTCCATTACCAACACCACCATGTAAGGTGAAATAAGCATGCAAGGATTCAAACTAAAGGTTTGAAATGAAAAACCACATGCAGAGCTTCAAGCTCACCAAAACCAAATGAGTAATGTAAAAACTGAAACAATTCTTCTTTCCAACTTCCCCTTCTTTCTAGGTGGTTTTTTTGATATTGTCAAGAATATTAAATGCCAAACAGTCTGATAGTCCTTCCTTATCTCCCACCACCACCAACTTGTATTTAGCCATTACTAAATTTAAAATTTCATGTAACTAACACTTTAGAAGAGGTGCCAACTCAACCTCATATTTTCTTTCATGCATTCACCAAATTTGGCTAAACCAAGAATTTTAATGCCCAATAAATCCTCATAAATACATTGAGGTTGGTGCCACTAACTCTGCCTTTGTATGTCATCCTATTTGTTCCCTTAGGTTAGCCCAAGTCTAGGTTAGATTCATAACATTATTTTAGGAACTAACTTAGGTCCTTAGGTTAAAGTTTATTAATTTAGTCTTAGGTTTTCCTTTTTATTAACATTCCACATTAATAAAAAGAACTTAGTAACTTAGGATAGATTAAAAATTAGGATAGGATTACCATCTTAGGAACATAATTTTAATTAGGTTCCTAAACAATTGTAAAATTGTCAATTACATCTTACCCAAAGAAGAATCAATAATGACATTCAAAGATCACATACGAAGCACGGGAGCAGCAGAGTTCACCCGAGATTTCAAGACAACCAGAGTTCAGAGATCCCATAATCTGTCCAACTTGGTCAAGATGACCACAATGCCATGAAATTGAAAGCATGCCTTGGATCACTGAAATTTATCCAAGGTATAGTTATCCTGCATCAGAAATTGTGAAAAGAAACACAAGTTCAAGTGTAACAAAGACTTGTGTACTAGTTTAAAACTATTTATATAATTCTTATTTCCACGTGTAATGTATTATTTAGCATAAGAAGGAATGCCATACTTCATTTTCAATTCAGCATAAACATGGAAGAATGGTATCTATTTCAGTAGATAACATATTATCTACAACAAACATGATTTCTTAGTTCACAAGAGTACACCATCTTTAGACAAGAATCACATGTTAACGTTTGCAAATTCGAATAAAGAAGTCATCATAGATATCAACCATGTTATAGGCATTACAACATTACCTAGATGAGGGGTAGATACTCCATGTAGTTCTCTAGTATTAATGCAAACTTAGATAACATCCCACTATTTTAACCCTTATGGCTCAACATGAATAATATGATAACTAGGTAAATAGAATGTACCTTTTTGTGATTGTTGAATAGTTTTCTAAAGTAGTGTTGATATTCATGAATTTTACACCTCTATCTCCTTTTCCAATGCCAAATATTTTGATGTCATGAGGAAGTAGGGGTATGTGCAAGTGCGGGAAACCCAAACAAATATCTATGAAAATAGCCAAGGATTTGCCTATCTATAAAGGAGCTTGTATGTGTCAAGTATTCGATTGCGTAGTAGAACACTTGAACCATTAGCACTTCATATTTATGTATGTGTGAAGTATTTGTGGCCAACCCCTTATTGATTCTAATGAAGTTCTAAACTACATTACCCAGATGAGGGGCTGAAATTTCATGTAGTTCTCCTAGTGTGAATGATGCCTTAGATAACATCCCAAAGATGTTAACGCTTATGGCTCAACATGAATATTATGATAACTAGGTAAATAGAATGTACCTTTTTGTGAGTGTTGAATATTTTTCTAAAGTAGTGTTGATCTTCATGAATGTCACACCTCTATCTCCTTTTCTAATGCCAAATATGTTGATATCATGAGGAAGTAGGGGTATTTGCAAGTGTAAGAAACCTAAACAAATCTCTATGAAAATAAACAAGGATTTTACTCTCTATAAAGGAGCTTGTATGTGTGAAGTATGTGATCGCATAATGAAACACTTGAACCATTACCACTTTGTATTTATGTATGTGTGAAGTATTTATGGTCAACCCATTATTGATTCTGATGAAGTGTTGCACTACATTACTCAAATGAGGGCTGAACATGTAGTTCTCCTAGTTCTCATGAAATTGTGAACACAAACTTAGATTACCTCCCACTATGTTAACCCATTTTCCTCAACAATAATAGTATGCTAACTAGGTAAATAGAATTTACCCTATTTTGAGTGTTTAAAGAGTTGAAAAGAGATTATTTGTGTGAAGTATGTAATTGTGTAGTGGGTTATATGAGTGAGGATCTCCCTCGGTAAAATTACACCAGATCTTGGTGGCCATAATAATAATTGGGAATAGCTCAAGGTTTATGGTGGTGTTATGATTTTATAAGGGTGTTGGTTGGTACATGCCTAGATAATATAAACTATGGCTTGGGATTCAATCGCAATAATATAAGTTCAAGGATGTTGCAAGTAAAGACAACTAATTAACATTCATATATATCCTAATTAGTGCATGAAATCCATTGAAATAGTTATTTGGCTATGAGTATCACTTAAAATGCATGGATTGATATTTATGTGTAGAGTACAAGGTTTAAGTCCTACTTCTAAAATATTTATAAAAAGTTCAAAAGAGGAGTAAAACTAAAAGAAAAGAGAAATATTTAGAAAATATGTGAGAGAAGTTCTAGCACATTTCAACACTAATATTTTTCAAAACCATGCTTGTGCCCAAACTATTATACAAGCACTCAAAACACAAGTAGGTGAAAAATTTTCAAGGAAGGACTAAATCGCCAATAATTGATCCTAATGCCATTAGACACACATGAAGCGCACTCTAACTTTATAGTCGAGTGAATAAAATGATATTGTAGTCAATAAATGAAAGATATCCTTTAATATTTATTCAAGCTAAAACAAAACATACAAAGGTGCTAACTTAGGCCATGTTTTCATGCTAAATGTATAACATGGAAATTTTGGCCATGACAACCAAACTCCCACTTGAAAACCTCCTCCCCTGATCATTGTAAACCCTTCTTTTGGTCAGCCTCTCAAATGTGCCATCCTCATTCTAGATAAGAAGAACATGATAACATGGTTTTCAAGTGTGTTTCATATGTAGGGAACTATACCTAGTTTGGGTCATGAAATTGTTGAAAACCAAGGTGGAGTAGTTGTTCCCAGAGGTATAAAAGGGATATTTTTAGCAATTTGGAAACAAAGGAATACCCTCCAGAGGATGATTACAAGGGCTCAACTTATCTGGGGATTTTGAAGAGGAGTATTGAATATATATCGAGAATTTTCAAATAATTATGTGGGGCCATTTCGTGTCAAGATTCATTCATGAAAAACAAGGTCATTTTGGGTATAGGGAATGATAGCTTCAACGAAGAAAATGGAATTTTTCTAAATATTATGGGAGATCCAAGAGGAGCTGGAAGCTAAAAAATATTCAGTAAAAATATATTAGAATTCACCACATGGTAGATATATCGTTGTGTTTGTCCAACTCTTCAAAATCTTTTATGATAATCTGAGTCACTACAACCGCTGCTCCTTTGTGCCAAAAGAGTGACCAGGCTTGAAAATAAAATTGCAAGTAGAATTAGATATTTGAAATGGTTGTAATGAACTCAATAGGTTTTTTGAGTAAAAAATCATATAAGTGTTGACCTTTAAACTCCATATCTTTCTTCCAGAGTGGAAAAATCATTATCCGAGTTCTAATTTCATGTTATCATGATGTCATCATCAAATTTTATAAGTTTGGCCCATTTTTCACCCTTGGATGTCCCTTGTTCCTTATAACTTGGTGAAAGGGGAAACCTGGGACACAAAATTCTTCCCCTACTAATAATATAAGTTGCATCACTTAACACTTCACAACTTTCTCTTTAGGTCACCTCACCCTTACAAAACATGACCCCATGGACCCTTGACGCATTTTTCACCCCGAAACCATCGATGAAGTCTACCAAATCAACATGCAAGGGGAATTTACTCATGCCTAGGTGGATATTATTTTTGTAATTGGTTCCAAGCTCATTCATGAGATCATAAAATTGCACGAGTATATCAAAATAGTGACTTGCCAAAATCAAGTATACTCTGTAGAAGCAATCGGTTCTAAAATATCGATTGGGAAGAATTAATTTGACACATTTGATCTCTATCCAAAACATACATCAAAAATATATTGTCTAAAGTAGTATTTCTTTAGGAAGAATATGGTATTGCATGGAAGTGGGTGAGAACTATTGAATGGAATGTAAAGACTCATAAAGACACGACTAATGGCCTATATTCCATCATGCTAGAAAATGATATACCAAAATAAAAATCTATGTTGATTTGAATGACATGGGTTTTCCATTGTAGGTCGAGGATGAAACCAAGATGAGGAAAATTGGAGAGGTTAATGAGCTATTTCTTGAAACATTAAAGATATATTGTTCGATCCTCAATATGTGAGCATTGATTAAATGAACAAAATGGCCAAGATCTACGACACCATTGCCAAAGCATACAAAGAGCTCCAAAATATATTCATAAAATGAAAGAATATTTGGGAAGTAGTTGATACTTAGGTCAAAGTATTGGAAATCACAAAGGTGATTCTATGAGAGAAGGAAGTCGGTAAAGTAGCCTCTGGTTTCCAACAAAAAATGTAACATGCTAAAGTTTCGTTAACGAAGTAGATTCAAGGATCTCCTTCCGATAGGTCACCATAGACATAATGATATCTCTCTCTCTCTCTCTCTCTCTCTCTCTCTCTCTCTCTCTCTCTCTCTCTCTCTCTCTCTCTTCATAACTTATGTAAAAAAATGATCTAAGTAGTTCTATTTTTTCATCAATGATGCAATTTTGAAAATGTAACTTAAGCACGACTCTATTTCTCTGTTGGGAACTCACTCAAGTGAAAAAGTGCACTTAATTGAATTCTATTTCTTCATTGAGAATGCACTTTTTCCAATTTTTGGATTCAATTAAGTTATTTTCTATTTCTTCATTGTAAAAAGTGCATGGAATATGAAGAGTCACATTTGGAATACAAAAAGTCATGCTAAAAATCTATATAAAGGGATGGCTCCTCCATTCAAAACGATTATATTTTTCTCTCCTTAACATGTTGTCTTCTTCTACTTCTCTCATAAAAAATTTCCTCCATTTTATTTCCTTGTGCTCATCTCGGATGTATGGAAACTTTTGTAAGGAATGAAAGGCTTTGAACTTTCTATAATGGAATGAGAATTATCAATTGAACTTTGTGTTAATTGTTGTTGTTATTTCATTATTCTTGCATGGTTGTATATGTTTTCTTGTTTCTTATAGTTGAACTAGATATTTCTTTGAGTTATTGGTTAATGAAATCTTTTGTGCTCTGATAGGAAATACATGAAAATTTAGTAGTGACACTTGATGTGCATATGTTGTGACATAGATGCAAGTGAATTTCCCAATTTCTACCTTTGCTATCATTGATCATGAATCTGAAATGGTTTGAAATTATAAGTCACCTTTGACGAGATCACGGATATGATCATCAAGACCTTAATATGTGTGGAATCATGTGTTTTAGTTGAATATGTGTGGAATGTGTTCTAGTTGAAACATTTTTGTGGTGTCGTCTCATCCATACTTTGTATTATAAAATTTCTCATCCTTTCTTTGACTTAGAGTAGAGAACTAATCAAATAATTTCATAAGAGGAAAACATCACTCTTTATTGAAGTTTTACCATGGTAATGTTTTCTAGTACCAAACTTGTCTTTCTCATTTCCATGTAGCCACAACTATTGAATTCATGTTTAAGCATCGTCATAACTTTACAGCCTACAAAAATAATAAATAAAATAGTTTAAGTCATTCATTGTTTTACTAATAATAATGATGTATGTGAATGAGAATAGAATAGTGTTAACCCTAAATTAGCACTAAGTGTGTTGGTTTCTTTTAAATTTTGATTACAATTACAAACAAATGCATAATTACGTTTTATAAATAAATGCTACAAATTTTACATGTGATAGTACATGTAAATTCAATAAAGAATGATATTCAACTAAATCACATTCTAAAATATAGTAAAACATAAAAGAGATAATTGACTTCTATTTTTTTTTGTTTATTTTTCAGAGAGTGTTTTGGAAATAGAATTAGGAAAATAGACTCTGATTGTGCCAAATGTGTTTCATCTCAAAATTGAGGTCCTAAAATCCATCTAGATAATTGGGATCTTAAAATTCATCTGGGAACTAGTGCCCCACTAAACATTAGAGCCTAACACTTCTATATATACGGGTGCTCATGTCAATGATCATAAAAATTTATGATCATTTTGTTTTTGTTTCAACACCATCTATAGCTTCTTCCTTCACTTTTCCTTCCTTCAAAACCCTCATGCATGCACCAATGTGATCAAAAACCCAATTTCTTACTCTACAACTCAACATGACATTATATAACGAAGAAACCAATGTGTGGTGGAGTTGGACTACCCTTAATGGTCAACCCCTTATTGATTATGATGTAGCTCTACACCACATTACCCAGATGAGGGGTGAAACTCCATCTATTTCTCCTAGTGTGAATGAAAACTTAGATAACCTCCCACTATGTTAACCCATGTGCCTCAACATGAATAATATGATAACTAGGTAAATGGAATGTACCTTTTTGTGAGTGTTTAATAGTTTTATAAAGTATTGTTCATCTTCATTAATGTCACACCTCTATCTCCTTTTCTAACGCCAAATATGTTGATGCCAGGGAGGAAGTAGGAGTGTCTCAAGTGCAGAAACCTAAACATATCTATGTGAAAATAGGAAAGTATTTTCCTCTCTAGAAAGGACCTTGCATGTGTGAAGTATGTGATTGCATAGTAAAACACTTAAACTGTTAGCACTTCATATTTATGCATGTGTGAATTATTTATGGCTAACCCCCTTATTGATTCTCGATGAAGTGCTATGCTACATTACCTAGATGATCCCAATTGAATCTCCATGTAGTTCTCCTAGTGTAAATGCAAACTTAGATAACCCCCACCGTGTTAACCCTTTTTCCTCAACATGAATAATATGCTAACTAGGTAAATATAATATACCATTTTGTGAGTGTTGAATAGTTGAAAGGGGATTTTATGTGTGAAGTATGAAATTTCATAGTGGATTGTGTGAGTGAG
This sequence comes from Taxus wallichiana var. yunnanensis, assembly GCA_018340775.1. Classification (NCBI taxonomy): domain Eukaryota; kingdom Viridiplantae; phylum Streptophyta; class Pinopsida; order Cupressales; family Taxaceae; genus Taxus; species Taxus wallichiana. The sequence goes on from CM031240.1 coordinate 95,082,390, forward strand.
GATCTCCCCAAGGTTCAATTACACTATGTCTTGGTGACCATAATTTTTTTAGGAAAAGCTCCGGGTGTCTCGGTGGTATTATGATTTTATAAGGTAATTCACTAGTTCATGTGTAGCCAAAGGAAATTATGGATTGGGAATCAATCACAAGAGTATTAATTTGAAATATGTTGCAAGTGAAGACAAGCGATTAACATTCGGATATATGCTAATTAGTGTTGAAATCCATTGACATAGTTATTTGGTCATGAGTATCACTTAAGATGTATGGAATGAGATTTATATGTAGAGTACAAGCTTTAAGTTCTAATTCTAAAATATTTATTAAAAAGTGCAAAAGAGGAGTACATAAGGGAGAAAAGAGAAATAACTTAGAAAATATGTCACAAAATTTCTAGCACATTTCAACACTAATATTTGTCAAAACTATGTTTGTGCCCACACTAGTATGCACTCACTCAAAACACAAAAGGCGCAAAAGTTTCAAGGACGGACTAAACCGCTAGGAATTGATCCCAACGCCATTAGAAATGCATGAAGCAACGTCAAAACCTTGTTCGAGAAAATGCATAAAGAAAAGTACACTAAATTCCAACTCAAAGATAAGGCGGATCTCCTTCTAATTTATCCAAAGAAACACTATGTTCAAGTCTCTTCATCCATTTTCTATATACATACTATAGATTCCAAAACTGAATACATATGAAACATGGTTCGGGTCACCAAAGCAGGGGCCAAAAGACGGATCAAACAAGGAAGGAATCAAGAAAATCAAAAATTGAAAATGAGCTTGGTGTCATAAAGGCATTTAAGGAAATAACACTTTCCCAAATGGAAGCCTTGCCACAGTTTGATTCAAATCTCCTTGTCAAAGTTGTTTTGGAGGAGTTTAAAAGAGGAAAACACTATGACATTCATGACGCGGACACCTTTATGATACACATTATGGATGAATGCTTTGTTAAGATAAGAGAAGAAATGATATAAGGGATCAAGCCCACAAATGATTTCTAGATATTTTTCTTTTAAATTCTATGATGAAGGGATGGTTTTGCATCCTTGGAACCAATTTTTGATCAGTTTCAATAATTGGTATAACATAAATCTATTTTAGGGTTCTCCTTCAAGCTTAAATCCATCGATAAATTTTTCAAATACCAAAATGTTTTTAATAAATTCAAGAAAGAGTCAAGGGCTCTTCAAAAAACACTCTTAAGTTGTTAGACATAGATGCAAAATGTGAAGTCTATACTAAGTATTCTCAAGAGCCAGATGAAAAATTAATTCAAAAGATTTAATGAATATCACAAGATAATACAACTTTCCAAGGAAAAGGCCGTTAATGTCTAGGATGATGTTGAGGGCAAAGTGTAAAAGGAAGGTCCTTGATTTTCATAATTTTTACATTAGATAAATTTACATTTTGGTGGCATGTAAATTGAGTTTTTCAATTCACATGTCTCTTGAAGTGCAAATAGACATTGTAAATTTACAAGATGAATACAATTTTTTTGGTCAATGTGTAAGTAAGTACAAATCAACTTGTAAGTCCTTATTATTATAAATTTTTACTTTCTCATGGTGTCATGTAGGCTTAATTCTATCGATGAGTATCATATAAATATGTGGTAGCAACTTATTGTAAATGCCATTTTGGCTGATAGAAATTATTAAAAAATGTAATTGAAAAACTATGTATTCAACAATTTCAAGCAATATAATAAATATAAACATATTCATATTTTTTTGTTATTGGTTGATCTTTTGATTTAGTATTTTCTTTTATGTCAAATTCTTAATTCAATTTATTCTTTCCATTGATTAAATAAGTGAATTGGCATTGTTGTTAACTAATGTTTTTGTGATTTAAATAAGGATATATATTTACCTATCAAAAAAATAAGTAACCCTTCTCTTTTCTTTTGTATATTCATTTTATAATATTTCCTTCCTTATCTACATTTTCTTCTTGAAGAGTATTAATATTTTTGAGATGAGATCCCAAACCCTCAAAGATCCATTAATGTAGATAATGTAAATATTCCCTCATGTATTTTAGTTATCAATAAAAGGTGTCTCCCCATTATAATAGAGGAGAGAATTTGTCTCATACCATTCTTGCCAAAATCTACTATTTTGCCTATTACAAAATATACTCCCACCCAGAATTCCCTTTACCCTTTAGATGTTTGTGAATGTGCAACCTTGGCTTGAACTTGACTATGGCTTGGATTGTGGATGGGTAATTTGGAGTCCATAGCTTGGTTGAATGCTTCAAACCTAATGCATGGGTTTGTCCTAAATATATGTTGTTGAAGATGGAGACATAAGGTATTGAAAGTGATTTGCAATTTTATTTACAAAAGTGTCTCTTTAAATTGTTAGGTGAGTTTAAATGGTAAATTAGAGTTGCTTATATAGGTGTTTGTGATTTTTATTACAAATTTGTACTAAATCGACCTAGAGAAGGGTAAGTGACCCAAATAAATATATCAAATTATGAAAATAACTATCGGATGCAAAAAGATAGGCTCACACTGATTGGTCAAAACCTTAGAATGGTTTGACCAAAGAATGTATGGTTCTATACAAGTAGTTCATGTAATTATTCTAAAATTTCAGGGGACATAGGTGGGAGTTTTGCTCCACTTTACATTAATATACTTGGATATATTGATGAAAATTATGTAATGGGAAAGGAAATACAAAACCTAATATTAGAATGTGTGCACAAGACATAGTGTAGTGATGAAGTTAAAGTTATCATTGTCAAATGATAAATATTTAAATTTATGTGTCTAAAAAAATTGCAGCTTCAATCAAAACACTAAAAATTTTGACAAAGTTATCCTACCCATGACTAGGGTTTGAAGCTATTTTGCATCATACAACTATTTTACACATCCATTTGACACATATAATTTCATAGAAAAATCATATTTTGTAGTTTCACACATGCACATGTATTTGTAGGAAGGTACAATCTTTCCATATGAAAACAAAAAATAGGTACATGATCACCAAATGGTTCTAAAATTTGACAATTTCATACATACTCAGTTTTATAGTCCAAAGTCAAAGAGAGGGCACTTTAAGATCATTTCCAGCCTATAAAATCATACAATACTTCCATATCATATTCGTAAGTTTGTGATCAAATAAGTGCACCCTCTCTTGTGGTTTCACCTTCTTAACAATTCTTTTAATAAACTTATATTGCAAATTACTAATAATAGTATATTCTAATTTATACATTAATGTATATTAACTAAAATTAATAGATTACCTCGTGTTAAGCCTTGGTTCTCCAAATAAATAAAAACACATTATAGTCCGATCCTTATCCATTTATTTATGGTGTAATCAAGCATTGATTTTAGTGAAACAATTGCACCTGTAGCAATTTTGGATACAACCATATCTATTTTAGCATTGTCTCTCAAAACAAGTGAAAATGTTATTAGATGGATGTTTAGTTAACATTTCTGAATGAAGCATTATAAGAATAAATATATGTGCAATAACACTTGGTGATGAAGTATTTGGTCATGAGAATAAAAACTACATATTGAAGAAAGCTCTATATGGTCTTAAGATTAAGAACTTGGTATGCTCACATTGACTCGTACTTTTTGAGTAATGGCTTCAATAAAAGTAACAATAAAAAAACTATTTATAATAAGATGAATGACCATGGTGAAATTAATATTATTATGTTTACACTAATGATTTGTGAATGAATTTTCCAAAAAAAAAAATTCAAGTCAATAATATTAAGAAATAGTTTGATATGACATGATTTAGGTTTGATGAAATATTTTCATATAAGTAAATCAAACAAGTGATTTAATATTGATTCATTAATCCATGTATCATAGTGACGTTTTGAAGATGTTTTGAATGTTGAATTGCTAAACAACATGGTCTACACCTATAGGATCAAGTTTGAAATTAAGCAAGGAATATAAGAGCTTTAATATTGATCCAACATTATACAAGAGACCAATTGGATGTTTTACGTATTTGATGGTAACAAGACCCAACATAATGTATGTTGGGTGAATCTGATTTCAAGGATCATAAAAACTCCAAAATACTTGCATTTACAAGAAAGGAAATGAATTTTGGGATACATAAGTGGAACAAGAGATTATGACATTCTATATACAAAATAAAATGATTTCAAATTAATAAGACACATGAATAATGATTTTGTAAGAAACATTTATGATAAAAATGCACTTTAGGATATATTTTTCATTTTAGCTTGGAACAATGTCATATAATTCAAAACATTATTGCATTGTAATCTTTTATATGCAAGAAGAAGATTATGTAATAACTATATCAATAACTTATCAAGTAGTATGATTGAGAAAATATTTTTAGACTTGAAATTAAAAGCAAGAAAAAGAAAGAAATATTTTGTGATAATAATTCAGCAATATTAATATTAATACTATCAAAATTCATCATATTTTTCATGAAAAGGAGCAAAAAGATTGATACAAGACATCACTTATTTGGAGAGCTTGTCAAAAATGATAATATATGTAAAACTTTGTCGATATAAAGATCAAGTTGCAAGTATTTTAAGAAAGACATTAATTACACTCGAAGGCGTTCCCCCTATGGTAGAGGACCTCCAGACATTTCTGTAACTGTCCTAAATTTGACAGCCTTTTAGACGTTTTTCAAACGGGATTAAATTTGACATTGTTTGCACGTCATTTTTACTTTGCATGCAATTTTTGACTTTCTATTTTTAAGATCCTATTTTTAACTGTTGTTTTTCGATTCCACCTTGTTTTATAAATAAGGAGTTCATTTTTGTGAAAGAGGGATCCGAGAAAGTGAAGGGAGTCGACAGACAGCGTTTGGTATGTAAATTTGCTTAACTATTTCTTTTCTGTCGGTTATGCTTTCAGGAATGGCCACAGTAGATGCTTGAGTTTGTACAGTTTTTTTTTTTAAATTTGCTCCTCAGTGCCACTCCTTTGTAAGTATATGAAAAATATTTTCTCTGCGAAGATTGAGTTGAGCCATGATTGGGAATATATTTTGAGCTTTGAATAGGCAACACATCAGATCCCATTAAAGCCATGAGATCAGAATAGCAGAATAATTATATAATATTCGAAGAAACATTAACTATGTATAACCTTATGAGGGGAATACAAGGATTTCGGTGAGAAGGCGACAATCACTTTGGTATTTTTGTGGTCGACAGCATCGGTCATGCCGTTTGAATAATGAACGCCTTACTCCTTCCGCCCTAAACATATCTCTACTTTTCATACATTATACTTTTTTAAAAGCTTGAAATATACAATGTTTTGTGCAAAAAATCAGACTGATTCCACGGTATTTTGGTAACCTCAGCCTGCATTAATTGTTTCAAATTAGCAGAGATTTTAATAGTTAAGCTCTTGCTCTCTTTGGGACTACGACTAAAAAGGCAAAACCAATTGTAGTATAATATATTATGTTGTTCATAATTCACATAAAAAAACACTGCTATTAGAGCAATTAGCTAACAATTTAGTTCAAAATAGACTACAATCTGAACTGTTTTATTGGAGGACCCATTTCATCTGCTACAAGTTTTTTGTTTTCTTGGGTCTTATTGTAGAAGTATACACAATTATAGTTATTCAAAGCTCAGAAGTGTATAAATCCACTAATCTACATTGTTGTAAGTTGGATCCAAGATAACGTGACCCCCTTGTAGCCACTCTGTAAGAAGATCTGCTCTACAAGCTCTAAGCCTCTAATCTGTATTCAACTGGCAACCTGGAGGTTCTCCAACCATACAACTTATTGGTGACCAAGCTCTGCCAACACTATCATATCTGGTGCACTAGAATTCTCATCTAAGGTCATGTTAGTGACTAATCTACATTGCTGCAATTTGGATCCAAGATAATGTGATCCCCTTGTCTCCACTCTGTAAGAAGATCTAATGTACAAGCTCTAAACTGCATTCAACTGGAAACCTAGAGGTTCTCCAACTGTAAAGCTAATCAGTGACAAAACTCTGCCAATACTATCGTCTTTGTAGTGCTAGATTTCTCATTTACAACCAGTGCTATTGAATTGAAAAAGACTGATGCGATAAAGCTCTCTAAAACAAACCTTTCTAATCCTAGAATTTGAATTACTATCAATGAAACTGTGACCTAGCAGTAAGTTCAGGCTCTACCACGATGATGACCCAAGCTAAAAAGCTGGCAGGCATGCCCAAGAATCATAGCAATCAAACTTTAGGAAAACAAAAAGGAACAGTACCGGTCTGATAGTTGGGTACTTTATGATAGCTGATTTGATTTCAGGAGGAAATAGAAGGATATTAGGCCACCAGTTGGTAAATATTAACTTATGAAGGAGAGGAGAGGTTCATATGAGCTTTATTGTTTTCTTAGATAGATATAGGAGCTTTATTTTCCCGTGTATATTTCAAGATCATGAGTCCAACCACTAGATTCCCTAACATGGATGGGAATAACATCAAACCTCCCTATAAAAGAGTTTAATTGCTATTAGGACTCCTTTTGATCTATATAAATTTTTATTTTTATAAACAATGAAGTATGAAAAAAGTATGGTGTGTACAATGCAATGTAAACACCGAACCGTATATGTTATTTGTTTTAGAGGGATAGTTATTACTTTTGTAGTTGATGTTTTAATAAGGGGTGTGATTGGTTTTATAAGTGAAGAAATATAGATGAACCACTTCATTTAAATGTTCTATCTCTACATTTCTAACTTGTTACAAATTCGTACATATACATTTACCAATTTTATATCATGAGTGGTAGCGTTTTGCAGATTTGTTTATTTGAACTAAACATGAATACATGAAGATTTTTGTACATGTGCAGATTTAATATCATGAGTGGTAGCCTTATGTAGTGAATATGACATTGGCAGTGTAGATATATTTAGTTTTATTAACTTCTTTTTTCACTTTTTTGTAGGGTATTTGTGATTCTCATTCTCCCGCGGTAAAGAAGAGAGCGTCGTCTCTAAACAAACTTGAGGTGGGTTTCAATATTGATTCAAGTATTTATTCATTTGTTTTGTTTATTGCATGCTATGGTTTAAAAAATATTGTAGAGAGCTTTCATGTTATTTTCTTTTGATTGTTACATTTATATTTAGACTCCAATCCTTTTTCCAAAGTGGCATGTGGGGGCACGTGCGTTCATCGATAATGACAGGACTCATTATGTGTTGAGGGGCTCGTTCCCTAATGAGGCCATTTCAAGCATCCCAAGTTGGATGTTAGGCGATCGATCAGCTACAAAGCTTTTAAAGTTTCCGTCATACCTAAGAACATCTTGGTGGACTAACATACATATTTTCCCTCTCAAGTTTAATATGATGCAGACTAGAAACACAATTCCCCTCCCCACAACGGGATTGACATTAACTACACATCACTTGCAGATGGAGGAAAATTTTAAGCATATTCAATGTGTTGTTAATGTTTTGCATTGTAGGCAACCGAAATCACCTAAAACAGTGATAGCTTAAATGATCAGAGATCACCTCCACTTGATGCCAACATCCCCAATTTTTCTCTCCAAAATCCGAACGATTAGTGATCATTCACAAGGCTTCTTCTTGATTTATGATTCAAACGAAGATGCACTAAAATATGAACCACCCCAAAAATTGAGGAGAATGGGAATTCCAATCAAGGCATCTGCAACTGGACAAAACTACAAGAAACATGCAAAGAAAATTACACAAGAAAAAAGCAAGAAATTTGATTTTAAAAAATAGCTTGTAGTGGTTAGTTTATAAGTATTTGTTTATAAGTATTTTTGAAATAAACTGTAACTCGTTCCAAATATTCCATGTATGTATTGTGGCAGTATATATCCGACAGAGAATCAAACTTATCAAACACATGTTCATTTTTTGTTATCCAACAACTATGCTTTCCTAATTTCTTTATCATTGTGTTTCCATACAAATACCTATAGTCTTCTCACTTCAAGTGTACATATTGTTCTTATTGTTTTCTATTCTATTTTCTTAACATAATAATTTGTAATTCATTTCAAATAAATGCATGTATATATTGCGGGAGAACATATGGAGCACATAATCTAACTTTTCAACAAACAACAACAACAACAACGCATTTTTAATGTGTACTTCATAATATTTGCACACAAATACATATAGTTTTAAAATGCCGAAAAACAACCATACAAATTTTAGTTGTTTTCAACCAAATCTTTGTACATTATATCAATTTTTTGCATATTGAATTGTTAAAGGGTTAGACTTCATGTTTGCACTTTTTAGAAAATATGAAATAATAAGGAAGCCAACTTTAAAGGTTCTCATTCTTTACAAATGCATGATTTCTTGAACAAATCCTTCATTTCATGATTGACTGCCCTACAAGTTTACATTTTCCACCATATATTTACAATTCTCACAATCTCGAGCATCGTTTAGTTGTCATGGAAATAACTTTGACACACAAAGGAATTTCTCAATTGATTAAGGGTGGTTCCAATGTTGACCCCACATTTCAGATATTGCACATGAGCTCTCTAAGGTCCATTCTCAACACGGGATCCCAACATCGTGTTGACCTTTCAGATGGGATACATTTTCAAACAGCACTTCTACCCTCCAAATTTGCAAGTCGTGTAACTAAAAAATCAATACAAGAAGGCTCCATCGTGTGCTTACACAAATCCCTCGTTAGAATGATTAAAAGTGAATTGTAAGCTTCATCTCTTGCTCAATTACCAATGTACATAAAATCGTTATATCAATTAAAATTTCTTTCTATTTATTTTTTCCATCCGTTGCTCGCCTAATTCTATCATGTTTTTATTTTCCATTGTAGCACCGTTCTTATCATTGAAATGGATGTTGTTGTTGAAAACATTTGGTAATCGGTGCTCAATCTGACTACCAACAAATTCTCTCAAACACAAATCGGTTTCTCGCAAATAGATGGAAGCGCAAATCGGGTTAACAAATATTTTGCAAGAACACCAACTAAAATAAGTGCTTTGAATACATCTATGCACATGTGGTTCGTAGAGGGCCATGCCCTAGCAAAAACAACCCTTTGCCAATATCACAATGCAAGGGAAATGGATCTGTGTTTAGGTTTGATTTTGTTGATCGTGAAGGAGGGGAAATCCACATCACTTGTTTCAACGAGACTCATGGAAGCATTCTATGAGCAAATTGAGAATGGGAAGCTATATACAATTTCTAATGGGAGGATTACGAGGATTGTTGATGCAAAGCTATGTTAAAACCATTTGAACAATGCTTTGGATATTTTCCTGCAACCTTCCTCAACCATATCTCCACTCATAGAAAATGAAGATACAATACCTTCCCATAACTTTCAATTCACCAAAATCAAGGAATTACCTACAAGCTACCGAAGGTTCTACGGTTGATTTGATTGGCATTGTTGTTACGATGTCACCATGCTCAACAATTCATCGGTATGACAAGTTTGAAACAAAGAGAAGAACACTATAATTAAAGAATATGTCGGGTTTCAGTGTAAGTGTCACATTGTGGGGACAACACTTAGATGATATAAACAACGAACTTGAAGACATACTTTCTATACCTCTCTTCCGGTCCTCACCTTGAAATTTTCCCATGTCTCCAGTTTCAATGGAAGCTTAGTGGATATTGTTTCAAGAACCAAATGTTACGTCAACCCTCAAATTTCAGAAACAAATACACTTCATGGCTAGGTTGATTCCAATTACTACTTCCTTCCTGCCCTCTATCACAAGCCAATTTACTCTGGGTCCTCCAAAATCCTGACCTCTGTAATGACGATTTCAGAGGTACTAAATATGGGGAACACTGAGAGAAATGAATGGGCCATGGTTACTGCAGAAATCATGAATATCAGCATGGACAACTTTTTTTACAAGGCATGTCCTCTTCAAAAAGGTGACAAACAATGCGGGAAAAGGTGAAAGAGAACGGTAATGGTTCATCGTTATGTTTAAGTTGCAATGAGACAAATTCAAAACTATGATTATAGATATGCACTCGTAATTGATCTAAAGGACCCAATAGGAGAAATTCAATCGCCACCACTTTTGATGAGACAATGAGTTAATCATGGTGTTTAGCAACTATCGACCTCCATACGGTGATTATAGACAAAGATGCCACTAGTGAAATTATAAGTAATGTCATCGGAAACAAATACGCTTCACACTTTCACTAAAAAAACATATTGCATGGAAACAACAAATTGAAATGTGTCATCCTCGGTTCAAAGAAAGTGAAAAACAGTGCAACTCCTCCATAACCTTTACACAAGGATTTCCAACCCACCCGTCCCTTCAAACATTACACCCTCACTCATCCCATTTCATTCTTTGAACTATCATGGCTATGTTTCTTATTTCATATCTATGCTTCGCTTTTTCCCCGCTTCAAAAGAAAACTATTGAATTCCCTTATACACTGACATACTATTGTCTCCTTTTATTATGTAGATTGTTAGTACTTTTAAGAAAATAAATATTAAAAAAATGCAATTTTGTTATGTACGTATTTACATCCTTCTATAGTATGGGAACACATTGTATGTTTCTATATATCTAATACTCTTTTCCTTAATAAAAAAAGTTGTTTCTCAAAACTCAAATTGTTACCTCTTATGTGTATTTCCCATTGGAACTCCACATGCATTACAATTGAATTTAGTTTTACATTTTCACTTATTTCTGCATTTCTTTGTCATCAAACTATGTATCATTCCTTGCTAACCCAAAATGATCTTTATCCAACAGGTGGTACTCCATAATCCTGTGACTTCACAATTATGTCGACTCCTGCAAAACGAGCCCAACGAAGAGAGAACTACGCAAAAAATAAAGTACACATAACTGCTGAGTAATGACATCGTAAATTAGAGCATAGAACAACGAAAATATCTAATATCTTTCAACTTACAATGACCAACAACCTACGATCCCCGACATTCCAATCTTGCCATCAAATACAACTATCAAGAATTTCCAAACAACATTTCACATGTAACTTCCATGGAAAAAACCTTTCAAGAGCATACCACTTCCTTCCGTACGAACCCATCTTTGCTAGCAACTGTCACTTTGCCCCAAATGTCTGGGATGCCACATGAAACTGTCTCAAGTAATGACCTCTCTTCAGTTCATCCTACATATACAACCAGTTTCTCCTCTCCTTCAGACTACTTTCCACCTTACAATCCACAAACGACTAAAACAGAACACCCCACCCCTTCTAATACATAGATATTTCCCATATCCCTTCTCTCTTCGCTGAATTTAGAAGCCCAACGTCGGTTTTGCAAAAGAATAGATTTGTTGGTGAACATCCAAACTTGCTCAATCTATTTGAAAAATTACCCTGAATTAAAACAATTTCCTTTGAAGGCTTTCCCTCATGTAATAGATGCAAAATTGAAAAACAAGGCCACCGCTTCTCTTCATGGAACAACATGGACCCTGAAAAATAGCCTATCGTTCTTGCATCTTTAACCCAAATCGAGGAGATGCTTATCGCAGAGTTAATCCATTCATGCAAGTCGCCCAAGTACGTGGCGGAAATACAAATACTCGGGACACACCATAAGCTTCCCACAAAACATTAGTTCAATAGTAAAGACCCTACCCCGCCACCTTGGATATTTGGACATAGTTCTCATACAAAGGGAAGGATTTAATTTAAAAAATTATGATTTCTACGTTAGTAGATCTCGTGTTTGTGCAGCCTTGCAATATAAAATCCAACATAACCCCTATTACAAAGATGTCTTAATCCACAATGACGCCATTTCCTCACTACCATCCGAGTTGTCAAATGTTTCCTCCTCTCTCAACACAACCACAATGGAACTGCCCCAAATGCAAACTTGCTCTACAACTCATGGTATTGGTGTTCCCACCCACTTTGATGAAACATATGAACACTCATCATCTTTTGTGCCAACACCTCACAATACAGGAATAGAAGAAGAGGAAATCGAATAGTTCTTGCTCAACCACGATGGTAACACTCCATTTACCATGCCATGGCTAGAGCTTGGGCTTTCGCCAATAAATGAATACAATACAGAAGGCCTGTTCTCAATGGCTTTCCCAACTTTATTTCTGATAGGAAAAACAATGTGGCAAAAACCCCGCATTAAAGAAGTTCCAATGCATGAATACGCACTTCATTTGATGCGTTACCATGATGGACGCTTTGGTTCCCACCCAAGATTTCATTACTTCCTTCTAAATGTCATAATGCAACACGAGAGCTTACCCATGGCAATAGTTTTTATGAAACAGAACACCGAATCTGGAATCCCTCCAACAATTAGAGAGCTGCAAAGATAACTATTGGAATGCCCCAAAGACAACCTCCCATATAGCTTAATGTGCTTTGGATCGAGCCTTCAAGGACACGTTCATTTTGGACAAAAAGTAGAAGCGAGCTTTCGAGATATGGTGGAACAATTGGGGACACCAACCTTATTCTTCACTCTAAGTGTTGCAGGACACTAAATGGCCGATCTCCACAATATTATGTCCGTGAATGCCCAATGAGATCCTCAAGCTACACAACATTGGAGAACACTTAACATTTTCTCTAACCCTCATCGAGTATCAAAGATACTTGCATCATAGATTCACAATATTTCGTGAAGAAATATTTCAAAAGGAACTTGAGCAAGAGACTTTTGGTAAAGGTAATCAAATATACTTATTTCAAAGTTATTCCCAAACTAAATATCTAATATTTATGTTCCCTCATCTCGCAGTATGAATGGCAACTTAGAGGTTCCACACATGTCCACGGTTTATTGTGGCTCGAGAATGCACCAAAAGTTGACGAACCGGACTGGGAGGACACAACAGCTTATTGAGGCGACATAACAATACTTTGATAAGTACGTGTTTACTCGGAACCCCGCCCGGCTTGTAACTACTTAGATTTCGTTCACAGTCACTCCTAGATGACCCTTGCTTGCTTGCTAGATACAACACAAATTCTATCCACCCCGCATGCATGCAGACCTCAAGAACTACTTAATCAAGTTTAGCACCACACAAAATGTGTAGAGTAGACATGCCTGTGTAAAAAGCAATCAAAGTTGTAGTGCGGTGCACAACACTCCTTGGGCCACGTAGCCTACTTCTTCCTTGCACATTAAAGGTGATGGGAAAATAAAGTACCTCCCTTCCAGATATGATGACAGATTGAACATCCACAATCGAACAATGATATACGTATGGAGAGAAAATTTCAATTTCCAACCGGTACTTTCCCACCATGTCGTTCTTAAGTATATTGCAAAATATGCTTGAAGCCGAGCAATGTTCGAAACATATCACCAAATGCTATTTAGATTTTCAAGAGATGCAGATACGATTCTCCAAAGCACATATCGCGATCCATAAAATGCTCACAAAAACGCGTTGTTGAACATGACATAAGCGCACAAGAAGCATGCCACATGTTGTAAAAATGCCACTTGTTATGTGCAGCCATCCATTCGTATCATTAAATGTTGGAAAAAAGATTCTGAGACGTGTCATTGAAAGTGACGCCGATGCACAACAAACAACCACTTTCTTGGATGCATATAAAGTTTGTCCAACAACCATGGAACACCTACCACTTATTCAAGTTGCTCGATATTGGAGCTACAACAAGCACCGTAAAGGTGATAAATGGAAAAAGTGACCAATACAAGCAATTGTTTGGGTCCACCCGAAATTTGTGGATGTCCCTGCTCAAGAATCAACGTCATATGACCTTTTCGTTGGTCGAACTCCTATTATACAATCCTTTCGAAATATTGCATTTGAATTTGGCTCAACCCCACATGACATCAACAAAGCACTTGGGACATGTACAAGCACAACTACATACCGTGGCATGTTCTACGCACTACTACGCATTACACGGACTTACAACAGATGTTAGTTCGACTCGAGCCCAAATGTAGTATTCAACAATAACCATCAGCAAGAATGGCAGGTCTTCGCACAACTTCACCCCGAAAACAACACAGTCTGACAGATACTTGAAATGTTGGGAAACGAGATTTTGACATACACAATAACTGACCATACACGACGTTCCCCATGATTTGTAGATAATGTTTCATCATTCATCAAGAGAGAGAAGGTAGACACAATTAACAACAACATACATGCCACACCACCATCTTCCACACTTCCTTTAATTCCAAAACAACAAATATCTCTTGATACCATACTACACCATTCAATGAACAAATCCCTTCTACCTCCACTAATATTGATAATTCAAGGAATGGTGGCATAGGAAAATCATTTCGATAAATAAAATCTGAATTCATTCACAAAGATCAACCATATCTCCCTCACCTCTACTTGTGCTCGCCCCTACCGGTGTTTCAACATTCAACATCTCTGCATCCATAATCCACGCAGCCATGTGTATTCCAATCAAAGAACTAAAACCCCTTGAAGTTAGTGCATTATCGCCTTTTCAAGAGTCATTTGAAACATATAGAATTGTTTCGCACATGAATGTTTCTGCTCCGGAATAGAGTCGCTTCTATCCTTTCATTCTCTTGAGAAACAGAGATAAGGGTTAGGGCTGGAGGAATACCTATTGAATGTTGGGAAGGTGTGTGCGTACTCGTAGAGAGATCGAGATCGATTGTGAAGAACTCCTTTTGTTTGGGAAGGACTACCTGTAAGTAAGAATACAAGACCACCGATCTTAATTAGAAAATAGGTGAGGGAAATGCCTTAGGCCCATGAAATATTAGACTTCCTTTCGAAGGTGGTCAGTTCCCCATTTGATATGAATTAAAGCAAAATGATAACAAAGAACCACAATATAATACTTATTGGTTCCCGATGAAGATACAGTCCAAGGAATGTGGTGGTGACAAAGAAGGCTTAGTTGGGATGATCCGGTATTGGAAAGAAAGTTGATGAAGCTATCCTCGGTATTTTCTCATGCTTGAATGAGGGTGACAACGATCCAGCTTGCTCATTGCGATCTCCGCTCGATGCTCTTCTCTACAACCTCTTCTGCTTGTTTCACTTCTCTTTCTCCTGCCCAAATGAATTCTGGATCCCTTGTTTTTGGCTGAGGAAGGTCATTTACAGGGAACCGATGGTGGTTACGTAATCGATGGCGGTCGAGTAGGGACCGATGTTGGTTAGGTCAAAGTTGGCTATTTTTAGTAAAATAGCCAACTTTCCCTCCTTTTATCCCGAGGGATCAATGGTGGGCTTGGTCAAGTTATTATTAGGTTTTTTTTTATGTGGGTGAGGGGTGATGAGTCATGGGTGTGAGTCTGGACCAAGTCATAGGTCTTAATTAGGTTGGTTTAGGGTTAGGGCTAGGTCATGATGAGGTGGCAAGGTGAGGTGGCAGGGGTGGAGATGTGGATTTATTAATTATATGGTAATTAATAAATAATTAAGTGTGTAAGGTTTAGGTGGTGAGGTATGGTTAGGTTGCGAGGTGATATGCGGGGTACAGGGCATCGTAAGACCCAAATTTGGTGTCTACATTTGCCCCTTGTTGTCATGTAGCTTGTCGTGTAAAGCTGCACTGACAATAATAAGAAGTGGTTGCCCCAGTTAAGGGTATAGGTAATCCCCCTCAAATCTATCACAGATTGAGGCGACGTGAAATCAGGGATAGGGTTGATAAAGGGTGAATGGTGTTGAGATGATGGTAAGATGGTGGGGTAAGTTCAAGGAAGCAGACGCACGTTGAAATGCAGTAGTGCGACCAGGGTACACGATGTGAAGAGCAAACAAGCAATTCATAGGCAAAGGTCGATAGTTTATCCAAACAAGGGTGATATAATCCTGGTATCCAAGGCATAGGAAGTAGCTCTAGGGGATATAACGGGTAAGGTACTGGAACATTTAGGCATGTTCGACAATACCAAATGGTTGGTTTGGTTGAGATAAACGGCATGGTCTTGGTCTAGGCAATGTTGGTCGGCTGATCAATTCAAGTATCCTAGTTATGCTAAAACACGAACATGTGAGCTCAATGGAACAAACAACTACATGATAGAATCATAAATTGCGGGTCTTGGTTGAGGTACTTAATCGGGTGTGGCCTGGGTCGCCCAATTGGGGTCGTCAGGCCTGGGTCGGGCCGATTGTGGGTTGTGGCCTTGGGTCGGGCCGATTGGTTGGTTGCGGCCTTGGGTCGGGCCGATTGGTGGGTGGTGGCCTTGGGTCGAGCCGATTGGGTGGTTGCAGCCTTAGGTCGGGCCGATTGGTTGGTTGCGGCCTTGGGTCGGGCCGATTGGTTGGTTGTGGCCTTAGGTCGGGCCGATTGGTTGGTTGTGGCCTTAGGTCGGGTCGATGAATTCAAAATAAGGCTATTTAGCAAAGTCGGGGGTAGGTGAGGTGGTGAAAAATGGAGATTGGTAGATAAGGGCAGGAGTTAGGTTAAGCAATTAGGTAACTGATATCGGTTATGTGTGACCGATATTGGTCACAAGACCGATACTGGTCTTCTAGGGTGCGCCGTAACCGGCATCGATTATATGTCAAAACCTACAAAAAGAAAAATACGGCATGTCATTGTCACTTTGTGAATTTGAGTGCCCATTTTTGTCTTATCTCGAGGTGTGAATTAGTTGAGTTGAAATTTTGGCCTCGAGTTGGCACTAGTTGAGTGGGGGAGCAAGTTATTGGTATGCCCCGAGATCGGAGACAGAATTTGATTGGTTGAGGACCCTACCGAGGAGATTTGGAGCCATGGCACACCTCGGAGGAGAAGGAGGTGCCGGAGGAGTTGGACCACCGCCACTTATCCCACCACCACGACATGTAGTCGCAAATCGGTGAGCTCAACCCCTTTTTGCGTGAAGTCAAGCATTTAGCTAGGATGTGGGTTTTGGGGTAGGAATCCAAAATTTAATAAAATAAGGGTTAAATGAAGGTAAATCATAAAATAGAGTTGGTAGGTATGTTAGGTAGGCCAAAATGGCAGGGGTGGGTAAGTTTTTAGGTAATTCTTGTGGGTAGATGGGTAAAAATAGGAAAAAAATGGGATTTGGGGGCCGTTGTTGGTCCGGCCCGAATCCCATATAGTGACCGATGTCGGTCACTAGCGACCGACATTGGTCACAAAATAATTGTATAGATTACTAAGTTATAGACCGGTGTCGGTCATATGTCGATCGACCGCGTCGGTACATACAATGTGGTTGGGGACCGATGGCGGTCGAGGGTGACTGCAGTACCGGTCACCATGGGTAGAAGTTAGGGTTGTGAAATTTTTGGTGTTCGTTTGTTGTAAAGCGGGTAGGATAGAGCTTTTTTTTTTTTTTTTGGGAGGGGTGAAGGGGGACAACGTAGAGTTACTTGGTAAAGGTTATTGGGGTGATGGGTAATTGAGTGGTTGGGGGCCGGTTCTGTAGGATAGATTAAGTGTTGTGTATGAAGTAGGAGGTGTTAAATTGGTAGGGGTATGGTTAGAGGGCGAGAGTAGAGCGGGGGCGGTTGGTAGGGTGTGAGATAGGTAAAGGGGATATTGTAGATGTATAGGGTAAGATAGGTGGGTGTAGATGTGTGTATAGAGTCGGGTTGTGGTTGGGTGGGTGAGTGGGTATAGAGGGTTAAGGTAGTTGTTTGGTAAATGGTAGGCCCGATGGAGTGAGTTGTTTTGTAGGCACGCCAAGAAATGACAATTCGGGATTAGATGCCACCTCTACTTAGGTGGATGCGGCCACATGTGACTACAAACAAGCAAGGCAACATGCGAGAGGTTGACTCGGCGAGTCCAGTAGGTATAAGGTTGTGGATAGGGACCACACTGATGGTTGCCCTCATCGAGAGATAGGATCCGAACCAATGTCTTCCATCTCCCTACTAGAGAGATGACAACAGTACACACTTGAGGATGTGTATCAGCATCCCGAGACTACCGATCATTGGTGAGGCAAAGTGTTCCGTGGATGCTTGAGACAAAGTGATGAATAGCATCTTGCAGTATTCGGGATGCAGCCCGATTGATTACATATCACAATGCGAGAATCACTACGAGATATGTATCGCGCGCATAGACAGGAGACACGGCTTGCCGTGCTGATGATGATTAGTATCACCTGCTTCACCCTTCCTGACTCAGAGGGAGGCCGCTTCCCATGGGCTTTGATGGGAGTATTACATGAGATGGTGGAGGAGCACACCTACTATGCATGGGCACCGGTGTATCTGGTGTAGCTATACAGAGAGCTGTGGGGCTATCACCGTATGAGGCGATTTGGTATATGTTCAACATTTTTGTTACACTGCTGGGCCTACGAGCATATTGTCTATATACGACTAGTAGGGTTGCCCCAGCAGCCAGGGCCACAGGTAGTGTATAGATATGGATTTCAGAGGTGGTTGGGGGTCGTGGGCTAGCCACGAGCAGTGATTACAGGGCTAGATGTCACGTATTACAGGCATATGTTAGAGGGCCTGATGGCACTAGATATTATATGGAGGCCATACAGAGGCCATCATCCCCGTGGAGGAGCCCGAGCATAGCTGCGATGGATCCAAAGACATCTTCTCGGATAGCCGGACGGAGACCCGGGGAGTATGAGAGGATTCCCAGAGAGGGTACGACGACACAGTTGGGCCTATGGCAGATGAGCCACCTCCCTTCCCACAAAGATCGTCGAGGGAGGATGTAGAGGCACCATTCCTTGTCTGTAGCCATTTGACCCGGTCTGGGTAGCAGAGGCCGCCAATGATATGGTGGACGATGCCGGGGTGACAGGTTCATTTTTGGTGTGGTGGGTAGGGTAGAGGGCAATCATGAGAGCACACCCACAAACCAGATTTGGTGGTCATTATAATGAGAGGGATCGTCATTCGGGGCTGGGCCAGTGCGGTTATTACAAGGGCAGCTGCTCACGCATGCACGAGCATAGATTGGGGTGCTACAGGGGTAGTTAGCCCAAGCACAGTGCGAGCATAGCCTCGAGCACGAGCACGAGCACAGCACGTAGCATAGCACAACCGCAGCACCGGCATAGGCACAAGCACAAACACAGCACCCACCACAGATAGGCATAGGCACCGCCTCACCGCCTGCACAAGCGCAGTACAAACACCGCCTCGTGCATAGGGTGTACAGCAGTCGTGACCACTTATTAGATCCGGGGACCAGCCCACCAGCCATGGTGGCACGGGCCCGATATATGGAGGCGAGAGCGGAGGCCCGATATTATCAAGACGTGCTAGATGGTACCGGTGCCGACTATCACCATATGTGGCTCACAGGCGTAGAGACATCTCGAGTCACAGTCACAAATGGGGCCGCAGCCACACCGGGGGAGTCGACGGTAGGAGACGAGATCGCAGCACAAGGGCCAACCGAGAGATGAGCCGAGGGGGGGAGAGAGTTGAGTCACCCTAGGATTAGAGATGGGTATATAGAGGATTTGTTGATAGAGACACCGGTCCGTGAACCGAGTGTGTATATAGAGGCTCGCGTGCCCACATAGGATTTATTTATTCATTTTTGTTGTATGTACCACCGACTGCGAGCTGGGTATATTTTGACATGAGAGACTAGCCTACGAGCCGAGTCGAGATTTTGACAGAGACAATGCCTGTGTGCCGACTTTGTATTTTTAGATCACAGAGGCCCCATGCGGGGGTAATTTGTATATTTTGACATTGATTTGATGATGATATATAGATGAGTTTGCTCCACATGGTGTGTAAAACTTTTGATTTGATGTATGTATTAGAATGTTTCATGTGTTTTGTCGATGGTATTAAAATTTGATGTATATAGATGATGTTGATGAAGTTTTGCATATGTGTTGATGGTATTCTAATGATAGATATTGATGACTATGTTGTTATGCAAGGAAAAGAGGTTAGCGCCACCAAAAATTTGTAAAAAACAAAGAAATGGCCTAGGATAACCAAAAGGAGAGAGGTGACCGATATCGGTTAGGTAACCAATGTCAGGTAGTCATTCGACCGATACGGTTAGGTAACCGATATCGGTTATGCTAAAACGAGCTTTTCTAAAAATAGAAAATCTTGGGAGGTAACTTAAGTTCTTATTTTTAGAGTCATGCAACAAGTTAAATATGAGAATGTGACATTATTGATGGCTTATACAGTAATCGTGCATGGGAGAATTGAGTAATAAGGAGGAAAGAGACAGTAAAGTAATCGTGGGCTTAGATTAAGAAGGAAAAAGGCAAGTTATATCAAGAGGGTGGTGAACATGGCTAAACAAGGAGAAGCATCCAATGGGGGTAGAGAAGAGAGGGTAGACGGGTTCCACCTCAAGTTGTTGCATCCCAAGAGGTATAAGTTTTGGTTGGAATTCAATGCATGCATGTTTATGAATAGGATGAGAGAAGGTAAGTGGGTAGAGATGAAAAAGAAAAGGTGATAGGAAAGGGTTTGGGATGGGGTGAGTGTTATGGGGTAGGTAATCAGGGGTTTCAGGTATGTTTGTAGGTACAGAGAGGGGTAAATGAGTGAATAATTATCATAGGTGGTGTTTTTAAGTAGGGTGTATAGAATTGATAGTGACCGATATCGTTTAGAGATAACCGGTATCGGTTAGGTAACCGGTATCGGTTATCTATAACCAATATCGGTTACTGTGTAAAATTCTAGAATGTGATAAAAAACACCTCGGGATTTTATTTACTGATTTTTTGTTTGTTGATTTGATGTATGCAGGCAAAGGAAGGGTTAAGGATGAATGATAGGGTGCCAGCTTTTTTGTCACGGGTCCGAGCGGATGTAACACCAGCTGAGTGGGCATTGATAAACCGTGTGGGGTTAAGTGGAATCCGCTTATTATTCACAAATCGCACGCAATCATGTTATGTTGTGGCGTTGATTGAGAGATGGAATCCGAGAAAGAATACATTCTATCTCGCTAATAGGGAGATAACAAGATGTTAGAAGATGTGTTCTCGAATTTTGAGACTCCCAATTATAGGAAGACTAAAGCAGTGTATCGAGCAGGCCTAACATGGCGCGGGAGCGATAATAAGCAGATTTGGTCCAAATTATGCACGATATTTGACACAAAGCAAGGTTTGACATTCACTTATTGTATAATGTTTGCAGCACACCCGAGGCAACAAGGTCAAAGTGTGATATTAATGATAATGCGGTGGGGTATTATGCATTACCGAGGGCGGATGGGGAAGATTTCTAAAATAATTGATGTGTATTATTTGGGAAATGATAGAAAGGAGTGTGACTTTCACATGGGCACCCGCATATCCAAGCGGAGCTATACAGGGGTTTATGGGCTTCAGGGCGAAATCACAGGACTACACTAGATTGTGCATACTTATTACATTGTTGGGCCTATGAGCACATTGTGTGTGTGTGACTAATAGGTGACCAATCCATGAAGGAGAGATAGGAGTGTAGAGGTTGGATTCAGGCGATGGGTCCAGACAGAGCAAGAGGCGAGATCTCGAGGCCGTGTCGATGATGACGTCGAGTATTATAGGTAGATGTGGGAGATGGTGACGGCCGTGGATATCCATTGAGGCCTTACGGGAACTATATGGTGATGGAAAGAACATAGCTGAGGATTTGAGGGGTGTAGAGCGATTAAGGTGGATTGCGGGACATAGGCCAGGTGAGTACGAGAGGATTCCTCTAGATCGCGTGCGGCGACAATTTGGATTTATTCAGGATATACCCATGGCTTATAGACCATACATGAGGATTGACGTCGAGGCATCATTCTCACCTCCTCGGCCGACACCTCCAGTATGACCAAGAGACAGCAGCCGATCGACAGGGTAATGGATGCAGGAGCAACAGAGTCTTATAGATTATGGTGGGTAGTAGAGCTGCGAGGTTCACATGAGAGGGTCGATCATCCTAACATAGCTGTGATTACAACGAGAGAGATCACCTGCGCAGGTTTAATTCACCACCTTCAAACGTAGGTGAATGAGACAACGGGATTGTTAGCGGTTGCATGCAGTCACTAGTTGAGAAACTAGAGGAAAGATTCCTCCACACGATAGGGCGTATTCATATGTTACAAGAGAGATTGGTGGATCAAAGTGGGAGGAACCAATAGTAGTAGCACTTTGAGGATGGAGAGGCTAGGTGAGCGGCGTCGATGATCATGATCACGACTGGTTCGGGATGAGGCGTAAGGGTCTAAGTGAATTTCATAGGGATGGAAGAATAAATAAGGATGCCGACTGCACAGCCAATGTATCATCTAAATAAAACTAATATGTATGTTGATTTGAGTTTACGATAATAATATAGAATGTTTGTGTTTTGAATGTTTTGAATTGATAAAAGACCAAGGTGAGTGTTATCAATATAAATATGTGAAATCATTTATATTTTAACAACACATGATAGGTTATGGTAGGGGATGGTTGAGCTAACCTTGGGAGACTCCATGTCTCCTAAGTGCTACCTACATAGCCTATCGCACAAAGCAAAGAGGGGCCTCGGACCGATGTAGTTCTCCTTAGGACCAGGGAGAGGTGAATTCGAGTGCAATTTGGTTGTGGTTAGGGAATTTTTTGGTAAAAGTTTGATGTTGGTAGGGTAATGTTGTTGGTGTTGGTAAGGTATTGGCGGTGTTGGTGTGGGTATAGGTGAAGCGAGGTTGAGCTTACCTAAGCATAGGGAATCGTGTCCTGATTAAGGTCAACACATAATCCTAGATTTAGGTAAAAGAGGCAAAAGTGTCCCATAGTTGGAAAGAGCTAAACAAACCACGTATTATCGTAGGATGAGCTTGAATCCCTAGGTACCTTGCATAGGCGAGAATTTGATAGGTGAAAAGAGTTGTATAATCACAATATATTGGATATATGTCACGTCCCTTGAGTTTTTTTGTTTTGAAGAATGGTGAGGTGAGGTGGATGGTATAGTTGGGGCATAGAGAACTTGTTATAAGGTGATTATTCTGACGAAAGAGAACCAAACCTGAATAGACAAGTCCATGACTCAAAAGTGCTTTTGAATATTGCTTTTATTTTTCTGGATATAGACTGATCGATGCGGGAAGTCTATATGGGATATGCATTTTGTTGTTCTTGAGGTCTTCACAAAGTTGATCAATGCGAGAAGCTTCTGATAGAGGCTGACTTTGTATAGCTGTCCTTCAAGGGAGCAGTCTATTTATAATAGTAGATACGGCTTTTGTGTATAGCTGTCCTTCTTCTTCGAGGAGCAACACGTATAACTTAGAGGTCTAGATGTTCGTTTGGCATGAAGCATCTAGTTTTACAGGAAGTTTGACTCAAGAATATCCCATAATTGTATAATTGAGAACGTGTTATTTTGATACTTTTAAGTCATGGACCAGACTAAAAAGGGGAAGGCATCTTTAAGAGGAGGTGATGATCAAACCACGTGAGGTTGATTCTACTTTGAGATGCACGAAACAAACTATATGAGGTGGTAAATGAGCTCAAGGGACGAGCGCAAGGTAGATAAGAAGTGATGTAACACTAAATTCAACAATAGAATGGTCAGAGATGTAAGACATTAAGGGGTTCAGGCTCAGGTTTACCATTAAGTGAAGCTAAATGGTAAGTGCCTGATCCGTAAGTGTGAGTGATAATGTAAGGCCCAATCCAATTAGGAGCAAATTTTCCACGTTTGCTCTTTTCTATTTTGGTCACATGTTGATTCTCTTTGAGGACAAGATCGCCAATCTGAAAGGTACACTCATGAATTCACTTATCATAAGCACGCTTGATGCGCTTTTGATAAATTTGAAGGTGGTTAAGAGTTGTAAGATGACGCTCGTCAAGAAGTTCTAATTGGGCTAACCGCTCTTGGCGGAAATCATCATTGGTGAGAATATCCTAGAGAGATATTCTTAGGGAGGGGATTTGTATTTTGAGAGGCAAGACAGCCTCGGTACCATATACCAAAGAGAATGGTGTGGCATTAGTGGAGGTACGAATGATGGTATGATAAGACCAAAGGGCAAAGGGGATGTGATCGCCCAATTGTTTCCGTAATCATTAACGACTTTCATGAGAATTTTTGTTATGGTTTTGTTAGAAGATTCAGCTTGACCATTTTCTTATGGATAGTAAGGTGATGAGAAACTAAGTTTGATACCAAGTTGTCACAAAGGTCTTGTAACAACTTATTTTTGAAAGATTTTCCATTATCTCGTTATCGTGTGATGAGGAACACAAAAATGACAGATAATGTGATGGTTGATGAACTATACGATTTTTTCTTTTTGATTGAAATGAGTGGAATGGCCTCCACCCATTTAGTGTAATATTCAATTGCTGTGATTATCCAATGGTGACATTGCGAAGAAGCGGTGAATCTCACCAATAAGGTCTAAACCCTATTGTGAGAAAGGCCAAAGATCTCGTGCGACTGTAAGGGTGGGCTAGGAGTATGTTGAAGGTTGGCATGTTTTTGACACATAACACAACGCTTAACATATTCAGTAATCATTATTAAGAGTAGGCCAATAATAGCCTAGGTAAAGGATCCGTTTGGCCACGGCAAGGCCACTAAAATGTCCACCACAAATTCCATCATGGACTTGTTGGATGGTATAGGTGACCTCCGCGCCGGTTAGACATCGAAGGAGGATGCCATCAAAGCCACGTTTATAAAGGAGTCCCCCCATGACGACATAACGAGAAACACTTTTAAGAAAAGCGCATTTTCTCATTACTAGTAAGGTCAGGTGGGAGAACAGAGGTTGTAATGTAGTCATGAAATTGGTGATACCAAGTATCCTGCGAATTAGCAGATACATTATTTACCATACAAACATCCGGACTGAGTAAGATGGGGCAAAGAGTTGTTGGACCAAGGAAAATATGTCGAGTCAGGCTTGGTGAGGCAGAATTTGTGAGGCCAAGCAAGCCATAGTATCCACAAATTTATTAGTTGAGCGGGGAATGGTTTAGATAGAATAATGATAAGGTCAAAAGTGAATCCACGTAATGTTTGTACTTTTGAAGTTCCTCATTTTTACATTGGTAGATACCCGTAACTTGATTGACTACCAATTGAGAGTCACCAAAATGTTAATAGACTTTACACCTAAGTGTAACACAACCTGGAGACCCAAAACAAGGGCCTCGTATTCCACTGTATTATTAGTGCAGGGGAAATCGAGCCGAATGAAAGAGGCATAGGTTCAGCATCAAGAGGAATGAGAACAACGCCTACCCCTCCACCGCGCTGGCATTTAGATCCATCGAAGAAGAGGGTCATTGGATACGACACATCACTGAGTGAAAGAGTTGCGATGAACTCATCAGGGAAAGTAAAATTGGTAAATTGTTCCCCAAGTAAAGGGGCTTCCATGATTTGGTCTACGATAGTTTGTCCTTTGACTGATTTTTGGTGTACAAACTCAAGGTCGAGGTCAGCGAGTAGCATAAGCCATCGGGTGATGCATTGGTTTAGATGAGGCTTAGCGCGTACATATAATGTATCGGGTCAGTGTTGGTAATGACAAAAGTTTTGTGATTCAGAGGTAATGTCGGAGTTTGGTCGCCACAAATGATAGGGCTAGGCATAACTTTTCTACGTGTGTATACCTAGTCTCGTAATCCACAAGAGTACGGCTTATGTAATAAATTGCTTGTTCTCGATGCTCAGAGTCACGATGTGCGAGCATGGCTCCTACACATGGTCGGTGACGGAAAGGTAAAGGTAGAAAAGGTGATCATCCCGAGGTAGGACAAGCACGGGTGGCTACAAGAGATAGGATTTAAGAGCCTCAAAGGCTTGGTGGCACTCTTCGCTCCATTGAAAGACAATGTCCTTTTTAAGGAGATGATAGAAAGGTTGACATCGATCCGAGAGTTGTGAGATGAAATGACGGATAGATTGGAATTTTCCCTGCAAACTATGCAATTGTTTGAGGTTAGTAGGTGAGGGCATTTCTATGATAGCTTTGAATTTTTCTGGATCAACCTCAATCCCACACAAAGAGATGATAAAACCAAGGAGTTTTCCCAAATGACACCAAAGACACATTTCTTTGGTCAAGACGA
Organism: Taxus wallichiana var. yunnanensis; assembly: GCA_018340775.1. NCBI lineage: Eukaryota > Viridiplantae > Streptophyta > Pinopsida > Cupressales > Taxaceae > Taxus > Taxus wallichiana. Next base: position 95,108,443 of record CM031240.1, read on the forward strand.
ACACAAAGATTGTAAACAAGATCGAAAATAATGGTTAAAAGATTGAGATGTTCACTCGCGATGTTTAGATTTGCCAAGAAGATCATCGACATAATCCTCAAGGATAGTGTGCATAATGTCATGAAAATGTAAGTCATAGCCCGCCGATAGGTCACACCAAAGCATTCTTAAGGCCAAACGGCATGACACGATAGTAGAAGGTTCCCAAAGTAATGAAGGCGGTTTTTGTTGATCGGCTGGGCTACCAAAATTTGATTGTATCCCGAGAAGCCATCCATGAGAGAAAGCATCTCATGGCTCTGCAGTGACATCAACAAGTTGATCAATGGTAGGTAGGGGAAGTCATCATTTGGGAAAATGAGGTTAAGGTCCCGTAAATCCGTGCATATATCCAAGTCCCCCGCCACTTTAGTGACAGTGCGATGTTAGAAATCTATTAAGGATAGTCAATAGGTAAGATGAAGGAAATAGAAAGGAGTTGTTGAAGCTCTTCTTTTACCAAGAGGGCAATGCGTGGATGCATTTTTCTCGCTTTTCTATTTATCTGTTTGAGTCGGTTTCGTAGTAATGTTATGGACAAAGCAATGTCGATCGATTCCCTGGCATGTCAACAGCAGACCAAGTGAAAGCTTGGTCATGCGGGTACGGAGGAAGGTAGTGAAGGCAATTTGTTCTCGATGCGTTAAGAGATTGTCCAATCTTCACAATGTGAGGATCGTCCTCTATGTGGATTTTGATTTCTATAGTCGACTCATTCAACATAGTTTGAGTTTCAGATGGTAAGGTGCGTTGAATATAAGAGTCTTCCGCGCCAAAGTAAGTGAGGATGGAGTCGTCATCTTGGCACTCAACAACATAAATTGAAGGCGAGTCTTCTTCGATCATGTCTAGATACGTATGGGAAGAGAAGATGGGTCTTCACTATCACGTTAATAAGTGAGAGGACCCAAGAAGATAGCATTTACGAAAAAAAAAGTTAGGAGGGATAAATTCCGGGTCGATCGACTCTGTGGGTGAAGATGGCAAAATAGGTGATGATGGTTCAGAAGAGGTAATGTCGTTGTCTTCCCAGATAAAACTAACATGAGGTTTCTTTGGTGTAAGTGTTTCATAAAATCCAAGACCACTACGATCTTTGTGTTTGCGTGTAGTCATAGGAATGATTGTATGTCGGCCTTGTTCATAAAGACCGAAACCAAAACCTTTCCAAGCACAACGAGTCAAGAAGGTGAGGGCAAAATGACGATTTGTTAGATATTGAAAATCGGATTGGAAGGGAACCACACCAAGGGGAGGTTCAGGGGTAACGGAGGATGCGTCGACACCCCCATACGTTAGGTTGGTGCGGCAATTAGGTAATCCGTAGGAGATCACCTCCCCACACACGGCGGTCGTAGGTAGGATGTGCCTGTAACTGTCCGTACTCCTGTGGGGTATGGAAAGTGCTAACATTATATAGGAAATACTCCCCCAACATAAGGCATTGAAAAACATCTACCAAGGGATCTGAGGTTGGGATGTTGTCCACGGGGAAGGAAGTGGTATTTGCGTGGGCGATTTCATTGGTCAAGGTGTAGGTGCGGCTAAGGTGGATGGTTGAGGTGTGGGCGAAGTAGATGGTCAGGGTTGATGAATGGGTGTCTTGACTGGTACAAGCACATCATAGGGCGATATAACATATTGCAAGTTTTGAAGGGGCGTCAACTTTTACGGTGTATGACTTCCCTCATACTCAAATTTTATGCATCTATGTAAGGTGGAGGGAACGCATCCCATAGCCCGGATCCAAGGGGCCTAACAACATGTTGTATTGAATTCTCCCTCAAGGACATAGAAAGTTCAAGTAAGGTACGTGGCCCTACACAAATGTTAAGGATCATAGTGCCTAAAGTAGAAGTAATAGCATCATTGAATGAATGCAACATGGTGGGGTTGGCACATGCGCTAGAAGGGATATTCATTTGTTGGAAGGCTTTGGAAGAGATGATGTTTAGGCTAAGCACCTCGTCAATCATAACACGACGTACTCGGATGTTCCATTTAATCCGAGATGAAAAGAGCGGGTCGGCATTTTCTGCACCAAAGATGACAATTTCGTCTTCGAAGAAACTCGATGTGCAGCCGACTTGCTCATGCAGGACGTAAGTGGTAGATTGTTTGGTGAGAGAAGCAACGTGGTCAGGTGTTAAAATGGAGGCAACGGGCAAGGTTTCGTTAGGTAAGACCTTCATCCTCAAGGATTTCAATGAGAGCTTGTCGATGAGATTCGTAGAGGTTTGAATGAGATCATACAAAGGTCATTTTTACAGCGATTGGTGAAGTCTGTTTGATCATGGTACGATGGGCAACTCCATCGAGATGGGGCAGGTCAGTCCACGAATAACCACTTTAGGTGGTGGTGCGATCGGGATGGTGGACAAAGAAAAAGAGGCCGCAGGTGTGCTTTCTTTAGCTTTCCCATTGTTTTTCTTCCCTCGAGTAGCAATACTAATCATGTTGATCTCGTGAACACGAGAGGAGGAAGATGGCAGGGATAAGTCATTGTCTTCGAGAGGTGGGGTTGCAATAATGATAGATCTTGGTGAGGCGGGGACAAGTTGTATAGGAGAGGGGATTAAAGCTAAAGGTTTCTCCCTTCGTAAGTTGTCTTTCTTAACCTTTCTATCCGAGATAGGTGACTGACGAAGGATGGCTTTCAAAGCTTTGCATCCCTCCACATCATGTTCAAAAGTGCGGTGGTAAGCAGATTTTAGACTCATCATAACCTATAGGTTAGGTTTAGATGGATCATAGGGGTCCGAGTGGGGGTAGGGAAATGGTCGCATTCTCCACCAACATATCAAGGATCTTGGCGTAAGATCCTTTGAGCGGTCAAAGTCAAAGGAAGATGAGGCTATTGATTGGGTGGGTTTTGGTAATGGTCTGGGTATGGTTGATTTGTATGGGTGGTGGTTTAGACAAGGGGTTTTGATAATTAGATTTAACTAAATGTGGCTTCTTCGCATGCAGAAGTCATGTTTAGTTGGTTACATGATGAGGTCACAGATGACGTGGTGGCAGGAAACAACCACGGGAAAGAGGAGTGAGAAAAAAATCCTTTGATGATGGAGTTTGTTTAGGGTCAGGTAGGTGGATAGGATACTTGGCATGACGGTGTTGATACACCCGTGGATCTCTCGTATGGGTGCAGAAGGTGCAGGTCGTTTTAAAGAAAACGTAGGAGGTATGATGTATTGAGGCAAGGTGGAGGGGTGAGGTCCCAATATAGAAGATAGGTGTGATGGCAAGGGTTTTAGTTGTGACAGAGGCATAGATTGACTTGAGGAGATTGGGTCTGCCTCCTAGGTGGATGGACGACTTTATTTTTTTGGATAAATATAACCATTTAGGTGGGTGTGTTAGGCTGGGTATTAGTGAAGTCCCAAGCATAGGGGAAGGTTGGTTAGGTTAATAGAGGTGGATGAGGTATTCGATAGAGATGAGGGGGTGAAGATGAGGACATAGGCATTTTGAGCTTTTGAAACGCCTCGGGTATATGGTAGAGGTGTCTGGATCGGTCATCCGCATTTGAGTAGAGCATGGTGTACTCAAACGCTCCCATAGGACTCGTCTATCTTTTAAGGGATGACAATCTTCACGTGTGAAGAAGAAATTTTGTATGGAAGAGAGGTGGGTTGTGATTCCGGTCCACTGTGGGTGTGATACAGGGGGTAAATGAGGCGCCGTATCAATGGGTATTAAGAGGTCAACCGGTCGCTGAAAATATTTAGGCGATGAAGAACTAGTAGGTAGGAAGGCATGTTTGAGGGGATCCGTCATGATTAAGGAGTTTGATGATGTCGGTTCGAGAGGTTTCTTTTCTAAGGATGACAAAAATAAAGTGGCGAGCCTTATTCTTTTTACAAAAGAGTGGCGGAAGGAAATGTTTGGGAAATAGATAAGTTAGATAACATCCGCTCACATTCTTGTAGGGATGTGGTGTAAGAAGACTCATTTGTGAGAAGAGAACTCTGGGCGGTTAATTCCTTTATGGGTGAAGGAATGGCAAGGTTATCGTCTTGTTTTGATGGTGGTGTAGGGGGTGTGGATCCTGTGTAGTGAAGAGGCTCGATTCTGCATTTCCTCGATAGAAACTTTTGGTTGGGAGTTGAAAATCGCATGGATTTCATGAACACTCTTCTCCTCACCGAGGTGTCTTGATTTGTGTCATCATTAAATGCATGGTTAGGAAATGGTTTGTTGAAAATTTTTAAATTTCAATTAGCTGGGGCATTAGGATTATCGAGAGTTAATCCCCTGCATCAACCATTTCCTGCACTATGTTTTTCAACATCTTGCAATTTTCATGACTGTGTCCCTTCATGCGATGGAAGTTACAGAAGTCATTTTCTTTATACGAAGAAGGAATAGCGTGGGTGGAATCAAACCCGGAGTGAGGTTTAACAGGAGGCAAGGTGATAGCTCCTGCTTTAAGCAATTTGTCTAAGATCACACCATAAGTTTCTCCCAAGGGATTATAGTTGATGGGCTCGGCTTTATACTTATAGGTGGCTTTCGGCTGGGTATTATACAATGCTTGAGATTTGACCGTCACTGCGTGTATGGCCCCCTTTGATTTCGAAGCAGCCAATGTGTGAGAATTGGTGGTGTTGGATTTGGTGGTGGAGTCTTGGGTTCGGAAATTGGAGTTTTTTGCGAACATCAATTTCTCGTCCTCTAAAGCTCAAATCTCTAGTTTCGAGCCATAGTAAAGGCCTCATCAAAGGTGTGGAAAGTTTGAATTTGGAGGGTGGGAGAAATGCTGCTTAGCGACAGGACCATGTAAAGAGTTCGATGAGTTCGGCCCGAGGTAAGGCATAAGTAAGTTGGTTGATGAGGCCCGCCATTGTCCAACGAAATCTGTGATAGATTCGCCTCTTCAAATTGTCGGATGGCATAGAGGTCGGTAATGGATACTTTCTTGGCAATATTGATGGAGAAGTGATCCAAGAAATATTGGGCTAACTGGTTAAAGGAGAAGATTGAATGCTGGGTTAAAGCACTGTACCACTCTAAGGAAGGACCTGATAAGGACATGGGAAAGGTACGGAGTAGTAAGGCATCGTCATGAGCAATCAGATAGCATGCATGTCTAAATGATCACAAGTGTTGTTGAGGGTCCTCCTTACTATTAAAGTGAGTAAATTTCGGTAATTCCCATTGAGGAGGATATGTATGAAGGGGGACAGAAGGGTGAATAGGATCCCAACAAACTTGCTCGTATGTCAGGGTGTTACGACTTCCTGAAATAGAAGCCTCAAGATTTTGCATCTTGTCCATCATCTGTTTGATTAAATCATTGGTTGGGTTAGATGATGGTGCTGTCGTTGTAAACAGAGGAGGATTGTTTCAAGATCCGCTACTTGCACAATGATGGGATTGAATGTTGATAAGATAATGGTGATGAATGTGTTGGGGCAACCAAATAAGGGTGTCCTATATAAGAGGTTGAGGCCACCGGATGAATTTGTGGAAATGAAAAGGTGGGCGGAACTTGTGAGGGAAAGCTCGTGTGTATAGGTGGCAGAGAGCAAGTGATGAAAGAGGCAACCTCACGAGAGAGATGAGGTAGGGCAAGTGGACGGTAGTGATATGTGGGGTCCCAGATTAACTGTGAGGAAAACCAATCGGTGCGGATGAACCACCGAAGCTACCGAGCCGGAGACGGGGCTAAGGATGAAGATGGTGAGGCGAGTTATTAGGTGGGGAAGGGGCTAAGTGAGCGGTGATACTAATAGGCATACCAACGAGGAGCTGACCGTCGGGTGCACGGTCAAGGGTATGAGACAAATAATATTGTACGGTGCTAGGATTAGCATCCAAAATTTGGCAAATTCCTTATCTCCTACAGGATCTTGGGAAAATTGCTTTGTATCCGTAGGATTCCCATAGGATGCGAAGGGGGTGACTCGTGCAAAGACACGAATGGCATGTAAAACCATGGTCATGCTTGCTTTCCGGTGATAACAACCATGTAAAAGGACACAACAGGATTTAATCAATCCAACGAAAACAAAACAACAAAAATGTTGGAATTGATAGGTTGCTAGTGTGTCAAGAATCATTAAACACAAGAATCGATATCGGTCGATAACCGATGTCGGTCCAAAATGTAACCGCGTCGGTCGCTTAACCGATGTCGGTAGTATGGGACTGGTGTTGGTCACTATGAAAGAAAATAGAGGATGTAAGAAGCTGCTGGTTTAGGGATAACAATGCCTAATATACCTACCAAACTGTCTTGAAGTGATCACCGAAATAGTGTATGATAGAGAAACAAACTAAAAACAAGCAAGATGCACAAGCAAATCAATAGACTAACCCTAGGATTAGTTTTAATCACTTTGGGTTTATGCCTTAGACGCCAGATGATGTCAATCCTAAACAAGAGACCTAAGGGAGATGTCAAGTTTGTTTTGGCTTATAAGGCTACCTTAATCGGGCGAAGGAATACCGCGGAAAGGGGGATGTTTGAGTAGTTGTGTTGATTATGATGTGATTTGGTATGTGTTGTGCAGTGAGAGTAAGATTAATTTCTCGTCAATACCGTGGATATCACCCCCACGTGTACGACCTGTTACTTAATCTACGTTCACTAGAATTAAAAACAGCAAGCAAGAATGTGATGCACGTGTTTTAAACCCAAATCAAAAATGATATTCGATGAAGCAAAGAAGATGACTTTCACTAGTTGCAAAGATTCCAAAGAAAGACAAATTCTTTTACCAAAATGACAAAATATTTTGTGAATATTTAGAAGAAAGAAACAACAAGTATGCTCCCTATATGAAAGCAAGCAAGAAAGAAAGAAACCCGAAATGGGTCCCACCGGGCGTGCCAAAATGTTTCACACAGAATTTTCCATTCCGGAATAGAGTTGCTTCTATCCTTTCATTCTCTTGAGAAACAGATAAGGGTTAGGGCTAGGAGGAATACCTGTTGAATGTTGGGAAGGTGTGCGCATCAGTAAAGAGATCGATCGATTGTGAAGAACTCCTTTTTTCCGGAAGGACTACTTGTAAGTAAGAATACAAGACCACCATATCTTAATTGGACAATAGGTGAGGGAACTGCATTAGGACCAGAAATATTAGACTTCCTTTCGAAGGTGGTCAATTCCCCATTTGATATGAATTAAAGCAAAATGATAACAAAGAACCACAAGATAATACTTACCGGTTTCGATGAAGATACAGTCCAAGGAATGTGGTGGTGATAGTAAGGCTTAGTTGGGATGATCCGGTATTGGAAAGCGAGCTGATGAAGCTATCCTCGCCTTTTCTCATGCTTGAATGAGGGTGATAAATGATCCAGGTTGCTTGGTTGCAGCTCTTCACTCGATGCTCTTCTCTCGCAACCTCTTCTTTTGTTTCACTTCTCTTCCCCTGCCCAAATGAATTCCGGATCCCTTGTTTTTGGCCGGGAAGGTCATTTACAGGAACCGATGGTGGTTACGTAGCCGATGGCGGTCAAGTAGGGACCGATGTCGGTCGTAGGTCAAAGTTGGCTATTTTTAGTAAAATAGCCAACTTTCCCTCCTTTTATTCCGAGGGATCGGTGGTGGGCTTGGTCAAGTTATTATTAGGTTTTTTTGCGAGTGAGGGTGATGAGTCATGGGTGTGAGTCTGACCAAGTCATAGGTCTTAATTAGGTTGGTTTAGGGTTAGGGCTAGGTCATGCTTTGAGGTGGCAAGGTGAGGTGGCGGGGGTGGAGATGTGGATTTATTAATTATATGGTAATTAATAAATAATTAAGTGTGTAAGGTTTAGGTGGTGAGGTATGGTTAGGTTGCGAGGTGATATGCGGGGTACAGGGCGTTGTAAGACCCAAATTTGGTGTCTACAAGAATATGTTCTTATTGATGAAATGAGTTTCATCGGGCCAAAGTTGCTAAGAAAAATTAACAATAGGCTCCGCAAAGCTTTCCCACACTAGAGAACATCTGAATTTGGGAACAAATTAGTCATCCTCCTCGATGACCTCGGGCAATTACCGCTGGTTTTGGACAATCCTCTTTACACAAGTAATTCCTACGTAACAACCCTTTGCAAGGATTTCAATCTTCCATTACATTTCGAACAATATTTCGGCAACAAGGAACAACCAATGCACGGGTTTCATTCTAGAATTTACTACTCCACATGAGAGATTCAACCCCTCTAATTGAGGATTGGGAACTCATGATGTCTCGCACAGACACACACCTAACTCAGCAAGAGCTCAATATTTTTAAGGACACACCACATTTGTTTGCAAAAAATGATCAAGTGGCCTGCCACAACCTACAGATGTTGAAGGCATTGAACGTTCCGATCGCCCAATCCATTACTGAAAGTAACAGGTGGACTGGACCAGGAAATCCTGATGATTATCAATCGAACACAACGTTCTCTATCAGCAAAACAACAAAAAATCATGCTTATTGCAAATCTATGGGTTGATGCAGGCCTCGTGAATGGTGCCACAGGAACAATCACCGACATTGTCTACGACGCATCAATGCAACCACCAACATTACCTTTATTTGTTGTTGTAAAATTTGATAGATACAACGGCCCATGTTGGGATCCCTCCAACCCGTTACATATTCCCATACCCCCTATTTCGAGAGGGAATCGAAGACAATTGCCAATTAAAATGGCCTAGGGATTAACTATCCACAAGTCGCAGGGACTTACTTTGCACAGAGCAACTCATCGACATTGGAACCACTGAAAGGAAAGGTCTGACATTCACAGCGTTCTCCAGAATTCCATCACTTGCAAATCTAGGCATTTCACCCGCTTTTTCATTCGAGAGATACTCAAATATGGCGCACCTACCAGCACTCGAAGCAAGAAGAAAGAGTAAGCAAGACTACTATCATGCAACCCATCATAAATAATAGCCTCTGCTTTAAAGACCTCTTCTACTACATGTACTCAACATTTCTTCTATCCAAAGCGGCACAGTCGTTCAAGGGATATCAAATGTAATCAAGTTTATTGAAACTAAAATTGCCCACTAAAGGCTACCACTCATGATATAAATACTACAAACGTATACATGTCTCATTACGTGTACGTATACCTACATTTATTTTATGTTTCCAAATATGGTATGCAACTTTAAATGTACGAACCTGTAACATAATTAAATGTACACATACAACATTACAATGTAATGTTTCAACTAAAGTCCTACACTACAACTATCAATCACACACATTATCAATTGTATAATAAATGTTTCTCCAACAAAACACCAACTGAACAACCGATGCACAACTAACAACATCAACTATAAAATTGATTAACTATCGAAAACGGTATCACAAGTAATCATGTACGAATTTATAACAAGTTTGAAATGTAGAAACAACCTTCAGATTAAGTGGATCAATAATAACTGTACCTCTAAATCAAATAACATATACCGTTCGGCGTTCACATCTCATGAAACACATGCGATTGCTAGTTTTATAGACCTTTGAGCATATTAAAAAAGGGTTCTCCATCCTCAACATGAAAAGTCAAGCTTAACAGGAGTGGTTGAATAATAATCTTGATTTTTATTTATTTCATATAAATTTTTGTGTAAATTTAAAACAATTAATGTTTTTGGAAAAATTAGTTTGTTTTATTATATCGCCGAAGGCAGATGATATAGTCTTCAAGAAACTAATTAATTATTTATGCTTTGTCCAGTTTTATTTTGTCAAGTGTCATTTACTTTTTTAATATAAAGTTTTATAAAAACAAATATTTATTTTCTTTTTACAAAATCTTTAATTCATTTTTTTGATTGGCTGAATTATTTTTGTAAGCATATTAACTATTTTTCATTAGTAAAAACATCTATTTTTCTTATCAACCAATATAAAAATGACATGTGACAAATATTTAATTTTTCTATAGTTTGGACATTAGCCAATTTTCTTGAGAAGTCTTAAATGATTTTTGCATTGAATGCTCATTGGACACATCATTGTACTTGAAAAGTGTCATTGTTTTCATTATGATGGCATTAATAATTATTTTTGTTTTATTCAACTTTATTTTGCCAAGTGTCAATTGCTTTATTTAACATAAATTCTCATAAATATAAATATTTATTTGATTTTTTACAAAGTCTTTAATTCAATTTTTGTAGTCATATTAAATATTTATTATTAGTAAAAAGATATTTATCTTATTAACCAATTTAAAAACATGTGGCAAATATTTAATCTTTCTATAGTTTTAACATTACATTTTTTTAATAAGTCTTAAATGATTTTTGACTTGGATGTTGATTGGACACACCATTGTACTTAATGTGTCATTATTTTAATTTTCATAACATTATTAATTATTTTTACTTTGTCCAATCTTATTTTGCCAAGTGTCAATTGTTGTCTTTAACATAAAGTTTCATAAAACTAAATGTTTATTCATTTTTTACAAAATCTTTAATTCAATTTTTTGATTGGCTAAAATATTTTTGTAGTCATATTAAATACTTTTTATTAGTAAAAAAACAAATTTTCTTATTCACTTCTGTTATTTTTTCTTCGCAAATATGGTGTCTTCGAATTTTTGGATTCAAAGTAGATCTTGAAATTTAAATGTGCAAATTAGAAACATATATTATGTTTACTTTCCCTATAGTGTAAAAATGGAGATTTGTGGCGAAGAGATAGCAAGGCTACTACGAAATTTGTATATATATCCATGAGGATCTATATCTAATTCATAATTTTTTTGTATTGATATTACATGACAATATTTTCCTATTAAATTTATATTCTTCCACCACGAACTTGTAGCCTTAAGACAATAGCTTCAGAAAATGGTCGTATTTCGACAATGCAAAATACTTGTTTGGTGTGCCTTTTCCTTTTCTTCTAAGTTTTGAACTTTCTCCCTAGTGGGAAGCAACAGAACCCTCTATCACATTTCTTAAAGTTTACCATGTCAAACTTTCGTGTTTATTGAACACTTCTAAAAGGCCCCCATGCAGTAGTTGAACTTATAGATTACTCTGATACCTTGGAACTCCAACATCCACTAAAAGGAATTTTGGGCATGATCTTTCATTTAAGATCTCCGGTCCCAACTAAGACGAAGCTTTTCCTTGCTTGCGCATCTAAAATCTTTGCCCAACACATCTTTTTCTGTAAAATTCATTGCAAAAGTAAAATACCTTTACTTTAACACTTCTTCAGCAGTATATGCCATTCATGGCCTTGTTAAATATAACTTTTAAAATAAAAGATATGTATTAAGTTTTATTTTGCGATTCAATTTTTGAAGTAAAATAGCTTCTAGAACAATTACAATAAGTAATAAATATAAGTATTTTGTTCATTATATTGAAATGTAATAAAAAAGGAAAGTGAAAAGGCAATTGTGAAAGCTTTTGAATGGAGCAACATCTATTTCAATAATATCTAAATGTTATATGTGTATACGTGCAACCATTTCAAACAAAACTTCTGTTTTTAACTAACCATCACATGAACTAATAGATTTGATTTATATGGCATTTGAACTATTTAACATCTGAGAAAAGTGATGCTAAAATACCATAGTATGAAATTTAAAAGAAGTGACGTATTAGTTGTTTTGCTAATTTATTGAATCTACCAAATCTTTGTAGTTTTAGCGGTAAGATTTGGCAAGCACAGGTATTCCTGAAACCAATTCTTCCAAGATGTATCATTTCATATATTTTAGTGGATATGCGTATGCCTTTCCAGTGATAAAAACAATGGTTGTTTAAACTGAAGCAAACAGGCATAGTATTATATCAAAAGATGTTCATTAAGTGATGATTGTACTATTTGTTAAGAGAAAGGAGGAAGGCCTTATTAATATGAGGAATGACACCACCGCCTGTGATGGTGCCTTTCATGATCCTCGTCTCCTCTGATGGAGAGCTGCAGATGTCGAGGAGAGATTCCTTGCTGGCATTGCCCGCCAGTTCCAACACTTCTCATGCCGCCACGTACTCCAGTATTGCCGCTGTATACACTGCTGCTGTTGCTGCAATTCTCATTCTCCCATGCACGCGTGACTTCATGTGACTGTGCACTCGCCCCACTGGAAACTGATTCATTCACAACATTATCTAATCAATAATCAATACTTACTTACTTAGTGGGTTCAACATTGAAACAAAACATGCCATAAAATTTGATTAATGGACCTCAAGCCCAGCACGAGAAGATTTTGGCACTGCCTTCTTCCTTGATTTCAACATTGCCTCCTTCCCCTTCGCTGCCGAATCCATTTTCTCTGTTTGCTTCCTGCTTATCGCAACTCGATCTGGTTCATATGGAAATTCCTGACCCTAATGCGGGCGAATGGAAACATTAATTGGCACTACACACTTGAGAGATTAATAGAATTAATGTTAATTTATTGCATTCATGCCGTTGAATTAATGCTATCAAATCACAAATTACTAGATGTTACCTCCTCTCCACATATATACGATTTCGCACAAGTCCATAGCTGTAAGATTTGTAGCACGTGTTGGGATGCTAAATATGACGGCAGTCCCGCCAACTTTGCCTCAAAATAGCTTAGCTTTCTTTTATAGATTTGAATGCTGCACAAATACATTATAATTTATGGTGCAAGAACGTCGGGCTTCCTCATCTCGGTTTAACTTTGAATAATAACTACGAATCGCACTTAAAATGTATGATGGAAAACACCAAGGGATATTTCAAGGAGTTAAATTGGAGGGAGAGAAACAAGAGGAGAAGAAGAACGGGGTTGAGGGTAGAGATGTGGGAGGGTGGGGAAAATGGATCGAGTAAACAAAGAAACTCAAACCTCCAACAATCGGAGATATGTGTTGAGCTTTGTAGTTGTGATCTCGCTCAAACATTTCACGTTACTTTAAAGAGTCCAAAATTTAAAATGTGGGAATTCCAAAATGTTGTAGGTTAAAAATATAGCAATGATTATTTCTTTTTGTAGCATTGTGCGACTCGCTTTAGTTCTAATCTCTTGCAACGCAAGAAACAACTTATGTAAAAAAATGTTAATAAATGAGGTCGCACATCGATTGGTTATTTGAATGATAAGTAGAAAATATATGACGGTTGAGGTCAAAAATTAGTCAACATTTTTTATCGTATTTACATTAATTTTTTCGAGATACCTAACAAGGACATGAATGGAAAGTCATAAATGAACATGTGGGAAGTAATTAATTGTGGATCTAACATGATAAAGAAAAGAAACAACATTAAAAAACTTTAAATGGAAAGTTGAAACCCATATGTTCATTTCAGAAGACGTAACAAAAAGTTTATTGTCAAACTTGGCAAAAGATATGATGGTTATGATTTCATAAAGAATTGGCAACATGTCGTAGGGCATGTTTTGTGGCGCAAGGTAGTGACTACCATAAAAATTGAGGTTACTATAATTTATTTTCGCCACAACGGTTTCAAGTGGGTAGTGTTCAATTTGTTAGAAAAGGAAAATATGTGAATGGAATTCAGGAAATAAAATGGGGGGAACTAAATACCTACATGTCCCACACTACGGCTTTGAATGTTCCCATCCAAAAAAATTGCACTCTGTAGCAAAGATTGTTTCAAACTCGTTTGCATTATTCAAATGAGTGCAATTGGTGCTTTAAGGGACCAAAAAAGAGGAAAATTCATTAGGACAAAGGTACAAAACCCAACGACATTGTTTGCTTCTTGTAGAACTTTGCAAGCCCCTTCTCGCTGTATGATAAAAATGATTTGTTGGTCATACTTTGTATTTTTCATTTAATTTTTCGCTTCAAGGTTGTAAATTGGATGAAATTTAATTTGGTAGATAAAACCAGTATATGAATGGAAATTTGGGCATTAAATGATGGAGATTACATACTTGCATGCCTCATACCTATTCCATAGAAAAAATTGTTCCAATGCAAATAATATGTGCTATATGCATCCTACTTTATAGTGTGGCTGTCATTCACACTAATCACATGAATGCAATCGCAAGTAGATTTTATCTTCCAATCAAGTTTCAAGATATCTTTTTATTTCATGGCATCAATGTTTTCGATTGGGCAATTTTTTAATTTGATAAATAAGACACAAATGAATGGAATGTTGGAAATCAAAAGGTGTGAATTAAATACTTGCATGTCCCACACCCATTCCATGGATCATATTGTTCTTACCCAAATAATATCTCTTATTTGTGCTCTATTTAAGCATTTCAATGTCACAAAGAGGGTGGGGAGGGGGGGTGAGACGGGGAGGGGGTGGGCGCGGAATGGGGAAAATCTAAAAGGTTCAAAGTTTGAACCATAATTTGAATGTTTGTGTCTTGTAACAATTTGTAGCCTCTGTATCAAGTTGCAAGCTCAAGTAATTGTAGGAAAATAGGTTGTGCGCGAACAACCATTGATAATTGAGGCCTTCAAGTGATTAGATATATTAGCGAAAGGTAGATTTTATTTGTCAATCAAGCTTGTTATTTTTTGTTTCATAGCACTAAGGCTTGCGATTTAAAAGCATTTAATTTGATAGGTAAGACATATACATGAATGTGTTATCTCATTTTTATTTTAGGCCAAAAATGAGATAACCCTAAGAATTTTTAAGCTGATTTTCTAAGAATCACCTTTCGAGAGATAATCGGGTTTTCGGTCTCAATAAAGCAAGACAACATGTGTTTTGGATGCTTCATGTTGTATGTTCCCCGAAACCTGAAACCCGCATCAAGTAAGTATTTCAGGTTTTCGGGTTCTCGAGCATCGGAACATGCCTTCGTCAAAACATGCTTCATGTCGCATGTCTTCCGATCCCCAAAACCCGAATTGCTCAAACCCCTTTGTGTCGCTTTTGGATATCCCAAGCATGCTGACATGGCATTAATGTCGAGTTGTCGAGTAGTTGGCATGTGTCAACTAAAGTGTATTAAATGCGAAAATTCTTATAAATATTCAGATTTCCATGTCATTTTTACCAGATGTACTTTTTACCTTGTGGATTTTCGTGCATGCGTCTTCGACCCAGAAACCTGATTCGCCTCTGCTGATTGCATTGCTCGTTTTTTTATCATTTCTTGTTATGGTTGAAGGTATTTTTCTTCATTCTTTGTTTGTGGTTTTTGTGGAATAATTGTGTAAAGAATTCTTCCAAGTTTCGTCTGTCTGCTTCTTATAAGGGTTGTTTGGGTTTTATCTTTTCCGTTTTGTGGGTTGTTTTCTAAATCAGGTTTGTGTTTTAGGGTTACCCCTTTGGAATGATCACTTTGTTTTATTCCCTAGAATGTCATTGTAATTAAAAATATATTTGGGATATCAACAGTGAAGAAAAACTTGCATGTTTCAACTTAACAATTACCCAATTCCCTCTTTTCAAGTTTCGCAGGGTGCTTTGTAGTGTTCAAAACCCGCAGTGTATCGGAAAGTTTAAAGTATCATATATTTTGAACATTCCGAATCCTCCCAGTGTGTCAGGTTTTCTGAAATTTCCGGCATCCTCCCAGTGTGTCGGGTTTTCCGAACTCTCCGGCATCCTCCAAAGTGTGTCGCCTTTTCCAAAGTTTCCTGTGATCCTCCTAGTGTGTCGGAGTTTTCCAAACTCTCCGACATCCTCCAAGGGTGTCGGGTTTTCCAAATTTTCTCGGCATCCTCCCAGTGTGTCGGGTTTTCCGAACTTTCCGGCATCCTCCCAGTGTGTCGGGTTTTCCAAACTTTCCGGCATCCTCCTAGTGTGTCGGGTTTTCCGAAGTGTTCAACACCTTTTGATCTCTCAAAACTCTCCTCCTTTGAAATTCCTCATGTCGGACCCTAGTTCATCACAAGATAAGACTGAAAAATCAGGGAGGATGAAGTACAAATTTAGGAAGGTGGAGTCTCCCTCCTACATTGATTGTAATTACGACATCCGGGATATAGAGCTCGAAACATAGATATGGAGGATTTTTGGAATAGGGTCAAGAGCTCTTCCCAGACTCCATGGATGAAATCAATAGTTGGCAGTGGTCTACCTCTTACAGCAGGTTTCCCTATGTCCGCTCAGTGCCCCGAGTTCATCTTAGCCTATGCTTCAAACTATGACTCTGCTTCTCGTTCTGTGAAAAATCAGGTGGGAGAAGTTGTAATCAAGTTGGACGGAGGTTACTTCAATGACCTTCTCAAGCTGCCTAATTTTGAGGAATATGGAGATGTGGATCTCAAGTCAGCCCAAAAATCTTGGGACAATGATCAGGAGGATTGCATCAAGCACGTGAATAAGAAGTTCCTAATCAAATCCAAACCAGTTGTTTCTAGGTTCCCAAGACTTGTTCCTAGAAGTGATTTCATTCAAGAAATCAATGATATCATTACTCTGTTGAGTCGGGTTTTTGGTTTCCCTGAGTCAAATGTTTTCCAAGGATGGATGTACTAGTTCATGATCATTATTAAGAAGAATCAACAGGGAATTGATTGGGGTACTCTTATCAGTAACGAGATAGATTCTCAAATGACAACAATCCTATCTACGGAAAGTTTTATATGTCCTCGTATGTCACCTATGCAGTAACTGGCATGAGGAACTATCCCGGATTGGACACCAAGGGGAACAAGACAGTGGAGCATGTTTATCGGTATTTTCCTCAGCTAACAAGAAAAGGGTCTGAAGACCAATTCAGAAGGGTAAACGATGCCTTCTTTTACGAGAACATCTGCAGGTTAAGCCCCAAACTGAGGAAAACGAGAGTCTCTGATGAGGCATGGGCTGAAGTTTCAAAATGGGGTTGTGTCTTCTTGTAATTTAAGAAGTTCACATATCTTCGAGTAGTCATGTACCCAGGGGATCCTTTCCATTTGCCCAGATATCTAGGGGAAAAACTGATCTTGATGGAGTTAGTTAGGCAATTGTTGGATTTTCACAAGTTCCAACAGAGTAAACACAAGGCCACTGTATCTTTCCCAATTTCTATTAGAAGGTATACTTGTTCGATGGTGGTGAAAGCCAAGAACGTTGTTCATGAGCTTCAAGATAAGTTGAAGAAGCACATGAAGCCCCGAGATGGGTTTGATTTTTGAGGAGTCCTTAAGGCATATGGAACTCTGCACCCGCACGTGCCAAGCATAGAAGACATCTGGATTGATTTACGTGATGAGGTTGCTATCCGAAGAAAAGATCATAGCAGGTTGACACTTGCTGAGATTCAGACACTTGAGCTCGCTGACATACCAGAAGGTACTGGTGATAATGAAAGTGTTCTGGATCCTTCCTATGATGGATTGAATGAAGATCAATATGTTTTCCCACCTATTGATTGGTCTATTAGTGAAAAAGCCTCCATTACAGATAGATCGGCCCTGATTCTTGCACGCACCAAAGCATGGCTCACCTCTTGGGGAATGAGTTTCAAAGAAGATAATTTTTCAAAGTTGGTTGCTGCAGAGGCGGGGCCCTCCAAAAAGGGAAAGGACAAAAGCTCTTCTAAGGGACCTATAAAGGTCAAGTTTGTCAAGAAGAGAAGAGAACAAGAAACCTCTTCAATTGTTACTCCAGTTGAAACGGTGAATGTGCCAGAATCACCAACACCACCAGAAATAGGAGAAATTTCTTTGGAAGGAGAAGTAAGCCAGCCCCTAGTTTCACCATTTGTTGACTAGCCCAACTGAAGTGACCTTATCTCTTGCATCCCAGGCTTTGGTGTCAGGATCTGCGCTTCCTCCTTCACAACCACTTCTACCTCCTCTTTCCCCATCTACTTCATCGGTCATGGCCAGCATTTTCTCTGGACTCTCACCCCTCTCTGCTGGGACCAAAGTAACTACCAACATGCCCCCTCTTGTGCCTCTTTTCACTGAATCTGCTACCACATTGGTAACTGTCCCCACTCCACCAGTGGATCCCTCTCCCCCTGAAAGTATGATACCAACTTCTACAATAGTGGCAACTCCCTCTGACACGCCTCAATGGCTACTTGAGAAAACTCTGAGGAAGAGGAAGGTGGTTGTACCCATACTAGCCTTTGATTTTAGTTCACTCAAGGCTTCTACTGCTAAATCAGCCAAGAAACCCAAAATAGTTTCAAGGGTTTTGGTGGACGCTTTGGGGCATAAGTTTGCAGAGATCACCACTCCTGCGACTGAAAAAACCAAAGAGGACATAATGGCCTCTGACTATCAGATAACCAAGGTGGCTCTAGGAGAAGTGACAATAGAAGGAGCACAACAGGATGCACGAGATGCTATGAACGTGCTATGCCAGAAATTGAAGGAAATAAAGGACAACAGAGATGAGCTTAAAGAAAAGGTGGAGCAGTTAACTGAAGTGTTACTTAAGCTCTCAAAACCCCTTGAATCCATACCATCTTCCTCTGTCCCTATCGGATTCGATTTTTCATCCGTGCCTATAATTGAGAAGATTAATGAAAAAGGGAGAGTGGTCGATGAATGGACCCAAAGGCTGCTCCAATAGGGGAAAGAAGTGATTCAAGACACTGGAAGTCTATCAATCTTTGGGGAATATACAGAGTGATGGGGAAAATATGGATGATGATTTCTCCCAAGAAATTGGACACCTTGATTTGACTTTCGAAGCTCTCCAGGTGTTGAAGAAAATTCCATCACGCATCTTGGTAGAAGAAGGTGTCATCCCACATGCGGATAAGCATTTCTAGCTGACCAAAGCCATCAGGTTCAGGGTAAAGATTCTCAACGAAGCTTGTGGAAAATTGAGAGAATCAAGAGATCAATTGATTGATGGAAAAAGTGACCTAGAAGAAGAACTGCTAAAAATTTGTGTAAAAGTGTCAGTTGGAAACTCGAGCATCCTACCAGCTGATGATCTTTTCAAAAAATCCAAGAATCTATTTAGCATGAACCAACTCATGGATTTGGTATTGTAATCATCGACAGGTTTGTGAAGATTGAACATTCTTTGGAGGCCTTGAGAAAAATCAACAAAAGATTGAGAAAGCTTCCCGGTAGTGCCAGTGACACTCACGAAACATGTGAAGTTTTGAGTGATCATTCCACTGCGCCTGACGAAAATGAGATGCAAGGTATAATCCAAAAGTTCCAAGAATTTCGGAACAAACAGGCTCAGTTAGAAGAAGAGAAAGATGAGGAAGAAAAAGATGACGATTCAGACTAAGTCTTGATGTAACATGTCATTTCAATCTTGAAATTGACATGTCTTTTTCATTTCTATTTCGTCACATAGGAATCATATTTTGACTTGGTCTCCTCGTATGAGAGTCAAGCAAAATAGGACTCTTGTTAACAAACTGTTTTATAGGGTTTGTCCTATTTTCTCTCAACTATTTTTATTATAAATAAGGGATGTGCATACATTCCAAAGGGTTGAGATTTTTGGAATATTGAGAACTATTGTGAAGAAGAAAAACTTTGTGTTTTCTTTTAATCATTTGAGGAATAGAAGCTGATACTATTTTTGCAAACTTTGTGTTGTGAGATGTGTTTTTCTTAAGATATTGTTCTTATGTTCGTAATCTTAAGCTATTCTTTGTTTAGCGTCTTGATGATCCTAATCATTTCAAACATTATATTTATGATCTAAAAGCTCGTATGATTATTTCGTGCTCTGTGTTTACTCGAAAGAAAATACGTTCCTCTCATTTCCTCTCCATTGTGCTTCTTCCATTGTAATAATTTCCGACCCAGTCCATTTATAAAAACAACATCTTCACATAGTGTGGATATGGATTTCGGGATTCTATCCCAACCCCAATGGTTAGATTAGTGTGAATATTGTATGCATTATTTTTATTGTGTTTTAGATTAATAATAAATAGGCAGCCTCACCTGTCTTTGAGGAGGGATTTAAGCCCATGTACTTGTGGTTGAACTTCATATTTTGGCTTGAAAAATATCCAACCAACAGAATGAAATGTTGGAAATTAAAAGGTGGGAATCAAATAGTCACATGTCCTACATCTATTTGACAAATTATATTGTTCCTAAAGAAATAGTATCAGTTACATGTGCTTCACCTAGTCGTCTCAACGTCATACAAAATACATTTTGAGATTAAAGGGGCCAACAAAAATGGTGAGAGTTCAACTAGGGCTAAGTCCAAAACCCAACGACACTTCTTTCTTCTTAAAGTATTTTGAAAGCACACTTTTCAGTTTTAAGCTCAAGTAATTCCAAAATAGCAAGCAATGCAAGACACAATCATTGGTAATTGATCCCCTCTAGGGAATGGACATATGAACAAAAGGAATATTTTCCATGTTCTAATGTTCATTGATATAGTTGTGATCTCCACTACGTTCCTCCTCAATAAGTTGTGGCACAAATCTATTACAAATGCCGAGACAATGCTTTCATTTGTGCTTAAGGTTCTGGCTTTCTTATTAGAGCATGGATCATACCAGATTGAGTGGTGTAGTCCTCGTAAAGGTGGGTAATATGGCATTCTTCTTTCACTCATTTTATGTACTCGTGTTTATCGTAATAAACTCATTTTCATTATTCACATGAGTGCAATTGGTTATATGAATGACAAGTAGAAAATATATATCGGTTGAGGTCAAGAAAGTCATGGTTTATGATTGTAAGACATTAATTTTTTTGAGATACTTGACGAGGAGATGAATGGAAATTCAGATGGAGTTACAAAAACAATTCTTCCGGATATGAACATATACTCGGGAAGATTTTATCTATTTACACCTCTATTTGTCTTTAAGCCCTTAAGTTCATCTTCAAATTTGCTTAATACAACACCAATTTTCTTACACTGAATTGATATATTGTTGATTTTATCATGCCTTAATTAATCCTTATTTTTTGTAGAAAGGATAATTGTATCTTCAGCTCCATGATTTTTGTTGAGTGTTTAAAAAAATCATGCATATAGATCATAGTGACAATCCCAATAGGACCAGATGAATAACTTTGATTTTTTTATAAAATGACACCCAACATTGAAATCACAAATTCTGCTTTGCACTTAAATAATTTGGATGATTGTAAAAATTGGTCTATTAATTTATTCATAACATTTGAACATAATTGAAAAATATTAAGACAAATGTATAAATTTTAGGTAGATCTACTGCTTAAAATTTTAATGCTTGGAGTCAATTAAATTAATAGATCCATTTAGTAAAAAAATTGGTTGTAAAGATGTAAATTTTAGGAAATATTAAAAATGGTTTAAATTAGACTCCAACATCTTACAAGTTGATCGAATGAATACCCCTCTTACATGTCTCACACCCATTCCATGGATCATACTATTATTACCCAAATAATATCTTCCATTTGTGCTCTATTTAATCATTTCAATGTCACAAAGAGGGGGTAATGGGAGAACTCGAAAAGGTTAATAGTTTGAAATGTAATCTGAATTCTTGTGTCTCAGTAACAATTTGTAGCTCCTATATCAAGTTTTAAGCTCAATTAATTGTAGGAAAATAGGTTATTCGTGAACAATCATCAATAATTAATGCCTTCAAGTGATTGGATATATTAGCGAAAGTTCTATTTTATTCATCAATCAAGTGTTTGATGAGTTTTCCGCTCTTGTTCCAAGTTAATGAAATGGTATGTAAGAAAATAAGAAACTCCAAAATATGGGAGGATTTAAGGCTACCTATTATGTGTGATGGCGATGAAGATAAAGGATAGGCGCAAAGATCCTCTCCATGGCAAGCTTGATAACCTACACAACACAAAGGATAACTAGACAAGAAAAATATTAGTAGATTATATGGTGGGCTGCCTGACAAATTCAGTCCCGAGAAGTGATAAAATTCCTAGGAGGATGTCAACCCACTTTTTTTAGAAATATTGATTGAAAATGAAAGATAGATAACATTCCCTGGGTATAATATAACACAAATATTTAGATGTATGATAGATAATAGATCCGATAATGCGAGATAATGATAAATAAAGAAATGCAAACCAGATAGGGTTGAGAAAACTCAAATGCAGATGGCAGGAATGTAACATAAAATATCAAAAGGTGTGAAACAAAAGAAGACCTAGAAGATATTTTTAGATATTGAATACGTCTTGGATCTCGGTATAGAAACACATAAACAAGAAAGGATGAAAATTACATGTAGATAAATGAGAAGTAGTTGATGCGCATTAGGTTAAACGAGACTAGAGGAAGAAATATGGCATTCGATGATGACCGAGGTAGAAAAGGTAAGATTTGAGTTGTTATATAGGAAAAACAGAAAGATTACAAGATATGAAAGATCTAGATGGTGTAGAAACTAAGAAGTTAATTGTAGTGGGGAAAAAATGTGGGAAAAATAATTGGTGTAGATTGGGTTGATGGAAACTAAGGAAGAATAAATGATGAATGAGGTTAAGTTAGGGTTTGATGGGGATTGATAAATGGAAAATAGACTATGAGAAAGAAACAAAGATGGACGATGATGTTGTAGATCCGTAAGAAAATAAACAGCCTCGCAAAGTCGATGGAAAGATGATGAAGCAAGATGGGGCTCCAAGAAAACTCCAAGCTTCAGATATCCAAAAATGATAAGCAATGACTCCAAGATGTTGATAAAGCTCACAAGAAGAGAATAAAACAAGAAAATATAGCAAGAAGTTGAATCTCTAAAGTTTTATCCTCTTTTAGGTAAGTGCACGAAGTTGGGGGGCCAAAAAGTGAACAAGAATTTGAACAAAGAAAAATGTGTACGCGTTTTGTTAAAACACGCTCGCGTTTTAATTTTTTTGGCTCAGGAAACACCAAAGCATAACGTGTACACATTACATAATGCATACACGTTACATAACATGTACACATTATGCCTACTATAAACAAAAAAGGCCCAAGCCTCTATCATTTTACCTCCCTCAAATGTGAGTTTCAGAGCTTGTTTGTGCCCTCACATTTTTTCATTCAGCTAGATCTCAAGCTCAAAGGATCATTTCTGGTCCACCGAGAAGATCTGAATCGGCAATGGCGCCACGGAGAAGAGGTAAGCACAATTATTTTCTCAAAATTGCATTCAAATATGATAATTATAGATTAAAATTTGAATTAAATACATATTTTTTATTGTTATAGTTAGAGGTCGAGGGAATCAACCACAACCAAACCCTGTTATTCCTGACATCCCTCCCGACACTCTCACAATTGCTCAACATCCCTTGGGTAGTCAAGAAGATTTAGTAGCCCAAATAGTTGAAAAAAATTTGAAATTGAGGATTTAATCAAAACAATGAGGGATGCACAATCTACAAACCCCCATTGCGCCTCTCTTGCAAACAGATTGGAGGAATTAGTTGTTCAAATTGATGTGGCAACAGAGTAAATTGATCATTGGACAACTTACAGAGAGGGTTATAGGGTTTATTATTCCAAAAATTGTCATATGTGGATGTAAAGAAAAAGAAATTTCAAAAGAACTCATATGTGTCTTATTCACGAACCCTTGCACTAATTTTCCTATTCCGTTGACATGTAAACAATTTCCCATCCATTGGTGCAATAATAATTTGATTAAACATAATTTTTGGGACAGATGGTGGATGGTGTTTGATTTTCCACCTTGTAATAACAACGAGGTGCCACTATACTTTCTGAGGAACCTCTATTGCGAGTTTATCCTCAATGAGATCCCAAATTATTTTGATATCCGAGATTTCCAGGGCCGAGGAAAAGGATCTACACAGATCGATCAAGTGCATAACATGCACCTATTCAGTAGGGTAGATTCCCCACACAGAAGCCCCCTCACCCTGAGATTGTCCCTCAAGCAGTGAAGGAGACAATAGAGATTGATACACTCCACGCGCTTCAGGGGATATCTGTGACCCTTGTTTGACATACGAGGGAGATTTCTGAGCTAGATGCTCGCGGAGGTACACAGAGTATTCCCTTAGGGAGTACTAGCATGAGGCCACATTTTTCTCGTCATGTGGTAGCATATGTTTGGGGCCCAAGGAGGACGATACTTTCATGCATACTGATTTTGGTGCACCTAGTGCTAGGGGTGAACATGATAATGTCACTATGTCAAATGTCCTTTTGAGTGAGACATTTGGATTACATTCATCAGTGTCACCTTCGTAGGTAAATTTGTTATGTTTTGTTATGTGTGTTACAAAAATTTTGGAGTACCTGATTTACTTATATATGTTAAATTTTTGAAATAATTGTATTTGTAAATATACGTGCATTGATATTACAACGTGCACGGAGGCACATCTTCATCTCAACCACAAGCGGCGAGCACCATGCATACACATACATTCACAGAGGTAATTTAGAATGTTAATTATGTAAAATTTTCACATACATGTGTGTGTGTCTATATATATATATATATATATATTAGTTTTGAAGTCAAATATATGTATGTTCTTGTATGTCCATCTAACTCATGTGATATACATGTTTGATAAAGATGTTGACTTCACTAGACACCCCACCATCTCTCGCGACAAGTAGATATAGGTGTTGCGCGCTTACGATTTCGTAATGCCTCACCCTAGACACCGGAAAACAGACCAATAATACGCTAATTTTTTTAATTTTTTTGAAGTGAATGCTTAATAATACAAATTGGATTCCCATTATTATTTATTTTAGTCTAGATTAATTTACCCGATTTCAAGATCACTAACCCCAAATAATTTTATTTATTTAACTTCTATTAAGTTACTAGAGACACCCTAGTAGAGTCTACACCTCTTTTAAATTAAATAGATTTCCCTCTTTTAATTTACTTTACCCACACACCCCCTTTTATTTATTTATTTTTATTCCCACCAAAATTCCCATAACTTTAAGTTGTGCAGGATTTAAAGTGCACCCTAGGATCAAACTAATTTTGGCCCTTGATTTTAAGATGCCCTAGAAAAACCCTAATCCATCCTTAACTTATCTTTTCCTTTCTTTTCCATTTGGTTTCATTTTTCTTTTATTTGTTTTCTGGTTTCTTCTTTGTGCAGGTTGAGGGCTATGGAGACTTGTTTTAAGGAAGGGCAGAGACTTACCCTTATTGTATTTTCCCCTTTAGAGGTCTGGTGTGGCCAAATTCTAAATAATTTTGTTTTTTTTGTATTGTCTTAGAGTAAGAATGGAGGGTATTTTATTTTGAAGGTGGAAGGGAGCGGTGGTTTTGGGAAGAGACCGCGTGTAGGGGAGAGGGCGGTGTGAGGAAAGGGGGATCTGTGTGAGAGAAGGGGTCAACGCGTAAAGGAGGAAAGGGGGGACAACGTGGGAGGAAGGGGTGTGGAGGTGCAGAGTTGGGAGGTCGGTGGTGGAGGGGGCAGCGATGGCGGCAGTGGATAGTGTGGAGGGGGAAGCGATGGCGGCAGGACAGGTGGTGGATGTGGGTTTTGGGGACAGCTACGCTAGGGAGAGGGGATAGAGGCAACGACCGGCTGGTGTGCGCAAGGAGTTGGGGAGGGGTTCGGCCCTCCCCAACCTATATTTTTTTATTTTATTTCTTATTTTTAATTTAATTTACGTGTTAAATTTGTTTACTTTGTTTTAAAACAATAAAATTTCTTTGAACCAAACTTGTTATTGTTTTTTTTTGTGTTTATTATATATAAATTATCACACACACACACACACACACACACACACACACACACACACACACACACACACACACACACACATATAATGTTTCATATTATATATCATTATATAAATCTGCCATAAATACTTATATTGATATAACAAGTAGAATACGACTATGTTTAAAAAATAATATAGTTACATTATAAAATAAAACTATATTAGATATATTTCTTAATATGATTATTTTATACACAATGATAAAGAATGATTATTTCAAATTATAAAATAATAGTTCTTATTTTGTTAGCTTGATGCAATATGGAACTTAACAATTTCAATAACTATTTACATTAAATGATTTACCTATTTTGAGGTAAAAGAAATGTAACAAGTATTTCAAATAACAAAAGAGACTGATTTCTAAAAAAAATTGCAAGGAGAATACTTATTCAAATCTGATTTCCTAATAAGAACAAAACATTAAGTTCACAAGGGAAAGAAAACAAACTAATCTCATATTATTCAATAAAGCTAAATTTATTTTCTTTTTTTAAGAGGAGATACATGGCAAGAAGGATATTGTTTTCCATGTAATGTTAATCTTAAAGCTCTATGTTAGGTTAACTTTCTTTTCAAATGCAATGCTAAATAAATATTTCCGATTTTTAAACAAGAGGGATATCCAACATGAAGTATATATTTTGTTCTTGAAAAACATATTCCCAATCTATATATTTTCTTTTCAAAAAGGAGATTACAATCAAATTTCATATTAAAGAAATCAACTATTACAATATTTCATTTTCAAGGATTGAAGTTCACATATACAAAATATACCCAAATACATAACTACTCAAGAAGATTTATTACAAGATTCTTGACAAGAATGAAGGAAAGGTTGTGCAAGCAAAAGTGATTCAAGTCTACAAGTAATACCAATACAATATGGGGATTTTTACAAGACTTCAAAGCTCCCACAAAGGCATATCCATTAAAGTTACATTGAGAGTGATTGTCACATAACTTGTAATCAAAGAGAGAAGCCAATAAATCAAGGACTCCAACCAACTTCCAACTTGTGATCCAACTTCAAATGCCTTCAAAAGAATCCAACACAAGGAGAAGAAGAGCTTGTTTAACCACCCAACCTTTAGGCATCATCACATGCCTTTCCAAGGTTGGAAGGCTTGCTATCCTCCCCAAGCCCATGGGAAAGAGGACTACTATCCACAACTTTGCACAAGAGTGAGGGTGAACAACCAACATTACATTCACATAAAGACAAGACAAATATTAAAACAAGACACCAATTTTGCAAAGATGAAAAAGAGGAGAAACCATATTCTACCTCTAAAATGGGGAAGAGAAGAAATGAGTTATCCAAAAGTTGTATCCAACATTAGTTACACAAAACCAAGATCTCCACTCCCTCCTTATTCCTCCAAAATCATTCCAAACCTCCTTATTTCTCCACCCTTTCACTAAATCCTTCTTGGAAGGATTTTCAAACCCCAAGGGGATTTCCTCACCAAGAACGGGGAAGGAGGTTCAAGCCATATGAACCACCTTCCCCACCTCAAACCATTTAAGAGGAGTAATTAAAATTCTACAAGGCTTTCCCATCAATCCATGAGGATCGAGAGGGAAAAATCCCTCTCTCTTCCCCCACAAACTCCAAAACTCCATCATGCCATATGATGGATGGAGCAAAATAAAGTAAACAAAAATAAAATCAACATGCAACAACACACATTTTAAATAACCAAGACTAATATCTAACATGATATAAACACACAAATGAGCTCAAGGAGCGTACCTCCAAAAGCTCTCAAACTTCTAACTTTTCCCTTTCTTTGTCCAAGCAAGCTCTAGCTCCAAAATCCACAAGCCTCCAAGAAAAAGCTCCAAAAAAGTTCTCTTCTTTCCCATGAGGGAGAATTTGAAGAGGAGCAAGCAAAAATCCTCACAAATGAGGGGGTGACATGTGTCACCCCTCTCTTCCCTCAAGGTCAAAGATTCTCAAAATAAAAGGGAGAAAGGATAAAATAGCTTTTAACCCTCTTCTCCCAAATTACCCAAAATGATAACCAAAACAAACTTGTGCAACTTTTAACAAAGCACACTTACCCATCCACCTTACATGGATGTGACCAAAGGAAGGAAAAATGGGAGGGAAACTCCCTCTAAGCCTTGGAAATAAGCCCCCTACCTATTAGGTAGGGTCCAAGGGCCCATTTTCATGCTAAGTGAACTCCCAAACTAAAAAGGGGTCCCTAAAAATGCCTAAAATAGCCCAATTTCGGGTTTGGCACACTTGGGCACAAGGGTAGAGGGTGTGGGGCCCACCCAAGGGTTCACATGTGACCCTAATCCCTTTTGATTAATTACATCATTATACAAACTCAAAACTTAATGTAAGTGGGGCCATTAATTCCCCAAAACAAGTTTACAACACAACTAAACACCCTAAGCAAGATTAATATTACAAGACATATTACATTACAAATGAGGGTCACTCATGGTGCCCAAAACAATGACTCTAATACTAAGGCCTCATATGATAAACACGGCTAGGACTTAGCATGTGTGGCTGTTGCTGTGTAAAATTATGTAGCTAGCTTGAATCCCACGTTCTCCTGTGACCTGTCACTTGCACACTCATTGCACACATTAAACACACATGTATGATAAAATGTGAATCAACTACTCAATAAGAAATCAATGAATTCTAAACTAGCATATCATCTTCCTAGAATCAAAATGTGACAACATGCACAATTATACACAATTCACCATAAGTTAGACATAATGATAAAGTGACATATATCTAGAGAATCCCAACATGCAACTAACTGAGTATCCATCAATATAATTATGGTCCAAAACAACATCATATCAATTAGTATCCATGACATCATAAGATAATGTGACAACATAGTAATCAAGCTAAATTGGCGCTATACGCCTAAATCTCCATACATGTCTAATAAGATCAAATATCCTAATGTAATGTCCAAAATATATCAAATCCTTGTTGAACAGGTGTATGAGAAAAAGGAACAATAAATAAATGAGGCTATAAAAATGTGGGCACTACATCCCCCTCTACTAAAATTCGACTTCCTCCTAGAAGTCACTGAAAGAGGTAGGGATATCTAGCCCTCAAAGGTGTCGCATCCTCCCAGGTAGTTGTTGTCTCATCATATCGGTCCCACTGCACTCTAACCTAGTCTAAGTCTCGACCCCGAAGGGCAAACCTCTGGTGCTCCAAAGATGTGTACGGGTCTAGTCTCCACTATCTTCCATCCTCTACCTATAATTCCACCATTCCAAAACATGAAAAACATCTGTACATATCTACGAAGTACAAAAACATGAAATACATCGTGGGCCCGTGTAAGATGTGGTGGCAAAGCTAGGTGATAGGAAATTGGACCGACGACCTCTAAAATATCAAAAGGCCCCACAAAACGAGGTGATAGCTTAGAACCCTTTCCATAGAGGATCGAAATCTTATGCGAACGAACTCTTAAAAATACTTTGTCACCCACCGAGAAGTGATGATCAATCCTCTTGTGTCCAGTGCATATGCCTTCCGCATGCTCTAGCCTACTCAAGATGATGTCTAATCGTAACAACCTACCTGCTCTAAATCCTACGAGATAAGCTGGTTCCGCAATGATCCTATCATCTAGCCTGTCCTAACTCAAAGGTGTCTTGCAAGGTCATCCATACAAAGCTTGGTAAGGAGCCATACCAATGGAACTGTGATAGTTGTTGTTGTATACAAACTCAACTAAATGAAGGTAGTCCTCCTACTTCTTCTGCTGGTCCATCACATACATCCTCAACGTGTCCTCCAATACCTGATTAACCCTCTCTGTCTATCCATCTGTCTCTGGATGATAGGCTGAGCTGAAATTAATTTGAGTACCAAGAGCGGCTTGAAAGGAAGTCCAGAAAATTGAAGTGAGAAATGGTATCCCTGTCATTGATGATGGTATTTGGAATCCCATGCAACCTAAAAATGTCCTCCATAAATACTTTGGTGATGGCCTATGCATTATAGGTGACCTTGGTTGGCGATAAATGCACAACCTTGGTCAACTTATCCATGGTGACCATAATGGCATCATGATGATAAGAAGACATAGGGAGTCCGACTATGAAATCCATGGAGATCACATCCCATTTCCACTCAAGAATATCATGAGGATGTAAGAGTCTGTAGGATGAGAATGCTCGCCTTGACCCTCTGGCACTCAAGGCAATGTGCAACAAACTTTACTGTGTCCTGTCAAAGGCTTGGCCAATAATATAACTCCCTCAGATCAGCATGCATTTTCTTTACTCTTAGGTGTGCTTGCATATGGAGCTCGATGAGCCTCTGTAAGGATGAAGCTGCGTAGATCACCTGACTTAGGCACATAGATGCACCTATGGAACCAAAGTAAACCATCTATCTCTAAAATACACCCTGAATATCTACCTATTAATGAACCCTGTGACTCCAACATATCCGTCTAGCACCCTCATAAAAATTGTCCTCTAGAAGATAACCAAGAATCCTACCTCTCAAATTTGATCAGTAGTGTCAAAGAAGCAAGCACATGTCATCATCTACTAAGTGCATCTACAACAACATTTTCCTTCCTTTGATATACTTGTACCTCCATGTCATACTCACATAGGAACTCCATCCAATGTCATTGATGAGCATTGAGGTTGGCTGTGAGAAGATATGCTACAAGCTACGATGATCTGTCCTCAAAATGAAAGGTCTACCCAAAAGGAAATGTCGCCAATGCACAAGTGCATGAACAACTACTGCAAGCTCCAAGTCATGAGTAGGGTAATTAAGTTCATAATCTTTGAGCTTACGAGACTCAAAGGCAATAACCCGATGCTCCTACATAAGAACTACTCCCAAACCCTCTAGTGATGCATCAGTACAAACAACAAAATCCTCTATAGGGTCCGAACTGCTAAGATGGGTGCCGTGGTTAACCTTTCCTTAAGCAACTGAAAGGCCTACTCACACTTTTCTGACCAATCAAAATTCTTCCCTTTTCTCTTAAGAGAAGTAATAGGGTGAGCAATCCTGAGAAATCTTGAACAAACCTATGGTAGTAACTTGCTAAGCCCATAAAACTCCTCGCCTCAGGGACTGATGTAGGCGTTGGCCAGTCCATAATCGGTTGTATCTTAGAGGGATCTACTGAGATACCCTCGCCTGATAAGATGTAACCCAAGTCTTGAATCTCTGTCTAAAAGAAGCTACATTTTTCCAAGTTCCCATACAACTTCTTCTCTCTCAAAACCTGAAGTACCTATCTCAAATGCTCCTTGTGTTCCTCCTTGGAATGAGAATATATCAATATATCATCAAGGAATACTAAGACAAAGTGATCCAGAAAGGTCCTAAATACTCCATTCATGAGGCTCATGAAGACAAATTGGGGCATTAGTCAAACCAAAAGGGACAACTGTGAACTCATAATGCCCATAACATGTGCGAAAATTTGTCTTATGAATGTCTGCATCTGATATGCACAACTGATGGTACCCTGACTTGAGATTGATTTTGGAGAACACTCTAGCTCCCCGCATCTAATCAAACAAGTCATCAATCCTAGGGAGTGGATAATGGTTCTTTATTGTGACTTTGTTGAGCTGCCTGAAGTCAACACAAAGTCTGAGAGAACCATCCTTCTTCTTCACAAATATGACTGATGCTCCCTAAGGAGATACACTAGGAAAATGAGACCCTTCTCCAACAACTCCTCTAATTGAATCTTGAGCTCATGAATCTCTAGATTCATCATCCGATAGGGTGCCCTAGAAACTAGTGTGGATCCCGGCACTAAATTGATGGTGAAATCCACCTCTTTGCAGGGGTGGTAACCCTGGAAGCTCACCTAGAAACACATCTAAATACTCCTTCAAAAATGCATGATCATCTAAGGGTGAATGCTCTGGGGTGCTCTCTAACCAATCACTGATGGTGATATAAAACAACTGACAACCTTTGTGCATGCTTTTCTTAAGTTTCTTAGCTAAGATCATACGTAAGGAGATAGGCCTCTGCATCCCTGATATCACAACTACACTCCCAAGATCATCCTGACACTCAATGACCTTATTTCTGTAATCTACCTTAGCCCGATGAGCCTCAAGCCAATCCATACCCAACACTACCTGATAGGATCCTAGAGGAATAACTCGGAGGTCAAGTGTAGTGGAGAAGACTCCTAAATCAAGTACACAACTCTCCACATACGAGTCCACGGTGAGTTTGGCCCCAGAGGCCAACTCAACCTGCCAACTATCTGGTTGCCTAGCCCACACTGGTCCACTATAGAAGGAGATATAAAATAATCTGAAGCACCTGAATCAAAAAGCACTGAGACATAAATACCCCTGATAGTACCTCTTGTCTCAATGACTCGTGGCTCGATGCTCACTGGCGGTTGTCATTAACTGCTGTATATACACGATGGGCACGTCCCACGTAACCCACCGTCTACTTGGATATGGAGGCTCTCTATGTATCCATGGTAGTGGGTTTGTGTGGACACATACACACATAGTGATCAGGGGACCCACAAATAAAACATCCTCCTGTACCCCTCTGAGATGGGGTCCCTCCTGTACTTTGGTGAACTGATCCTGCCGGTCCAACCCTAGTAGACTACTACATGTGGGCTGGTTGTACCTGCTTGAGTACCCTGCCTCCTATCCTTGGCTCCACCAAACCTCCTCTAGTGCCACCTCTCTGAAAGCTCTAAGTCTATCTAGCCCTCTATTGTTGGTGGCCATGATGTTGCATCTACTGTTGTGGGTGCATTGGAGCCCTCATGGTTCTGCTGATGGAGGCTAGAATCCTCCTCTAGGGGGTGGTGTTGTACCCGTGACCTCTAACTCTGAAAGGCATGTATCCTATCCTGAAAACTTGCTCTTGTTTCTATCTCGGTGCTCCTGTGCCTTGGTTCTATTCTCCTCAGCTAAGTAGGCCTTCTCAAGTGTGGGAGGAGATAACATCCTAATTGCTCCTACTATATTTGCATTAAGGCCTTGAATAAACCTGTTAGCCTATAATTTCTCATCTTGCAGGTAGTCCACATACTGCAGAAGATCCAAGAACCTACTCTCATAATGTGCTACTGTGATGATCCCTATCATAAGTCATGAAACTCATTGATCCTCTTCTACATGAAATGCTCTGACATATAACGAGCCCTAAATCACTCCTCGAACAACTCCCAAGTCACTGTCTCTCGAGTCGATGGAGCTTCCGCTCCTCATTCCTCCACCAAATGCCTACTGTGTCTTAGAGGAGGTGTATGGCGAACCTTTCCTTGACATTGCTCTCATAAGAGTGTAAGCCAAAGAAACTATCCAAGCTAAGGAGCCATGACTCCACCCCAAAGCCATCTATAGAGCCAGTGTAAGTAGGTGGTTGCAAGTGAAGAAGATCTCTAATCACACTGCCTGTATCTCAATCTTGGCGATGTAGTCCAACAGGTGAGTGGGGTCACCTATCCCCAAATGGTCCCTCAAGACTATGTGAGCGGCTACGATGGTACGAGGCTACCCTCTCGTGATGAACGGAAGGGCTACGTGACCTCTCCCGCCTAGGGGTATTGTGCTCTGGTGGCTCTGAATGTGCGTCCTCGCCTATCGGCTCCTCATCTCCTAACGAAATCTCCTCCTCTCTCGCCTCCTATGGTGGTGGAAGACACTACTACACAACACCGATCAACTGCTTTGAAGAGCCTCTAAGATCTGAGGCCCTAACTCAGTGCTGCGGTTCGGTGTAGGTGAACTACGTCCCAAACCCCTAACCGATCGTCGCCTCATGGGTGTCATCCTGTGCACGAGGTGAGCGAAGAGGTTATTAAATTATAATTAAATGGTTGCGAAAATTTTTAACCAATTATTTTTATTTATTTATTTACTCTAATGTTATTAAAAATACCGTTAACTAGTTAATTAATTACCTAGAGTGTCCGCGTGTGTGAACCTTGCTCTGATACCAAATGAAATGCCCCTTACTAGACACTTTGGAAAATAGACCAATAAGTCACTAATTTTTTTTTTTTTGAAGTGAATGTTTAATAATACAAATCGGATTCCCATTATTATTTATTTTAGTCTAGATTGATTTACCCGATTTCAAGATCACTAACCCCAAATAATTTTATTTATTTAACTTCTATTAAGTTACTAGAGACACCCTAGTAAGAGTCTACACCTCTTTTAAATTAAATAGATTTCCCTCTTTTAATTTACTTTACCCACACACCCCCTTTTATTTATTTATTTTTATTCCCACCAAAATTCCCATAACTTTAAGTTGTGCAGGTGATTTAAAGTGCACCCTAGGATCAAACTAATTTTGGCCTTTGATTTTAAGATGCCCTAGAAAACCCTAATCCATCCTTAACTTATCTTTTCCTTTCTTTTACATTTGGTTTCATTTTTCTTTTATTTGTTTTCTGGTTTCTTCTTTGTGCAGGGTTGAGGGCTATGGAGACTTGTTTTCAGGAAGGGCAAAGACTTACCCTTATTGTATTTTCCGTTTTAGAGGTTTGGTGTGGCCGGATTCTAAATAATTTTGTTCTTTTCTCTCAGTATTGGCTTAGAGTAAGAATGGAGGGTATTTTATTTTGAAGGTGGAAGGGAGTGGTGGTGGAGGGGGCAATGATGGTGGCGGTGGACAGCGTGGAGGGGGCAACGATGGCAGCAGGATAGTGTTGGTCACAGGTTTTGGGGACAGCTACGCCGGGGAGAGGGGGACAGAGGCGGTGGCTGGCTGGGTACGCAAGGAGTTGGGGAGGGGGTTTGGCCCTCCGCAACCTATATTTTTTTGTTTTTTGTTTTTTATTAAATTTAATACGTGTTAAATTTGTTTACTTTGTTTTAAAACAATAAAATTTCCTCGAACCAAACTTTTTATTGTTTGGTTTTTTTGTGTTTATTATATATAAATTATTACACACACACATACATACATACATACATACATACATACATACATACATACATACATACATACATACATACATACATATATATATATATATATATATATATATACACATACATACATACATATATATATATATATATATATATGTATGTATGTATGTATGTATGTATGTATGTATGTTGTTTGCATTTATAGGCTCATCTACATGCGAGTATTAAGTAGAAGAGGACTCAAGCATGGGCTCGGATGATCCAAAGTCATCTCATAGATCTCCATCTTCATCTAAGGGAGGACCTTCTTCGAGAAAAGGCCAAGAGAGGGATAGATTTTGATGATTAGGAAATATATATGTCTTACATGACATTATTTTTGTATGCATATGTGCATGGCATTGTATGTACACCTATATGGCATTTTAACTTGATGGTATATGACCTATTTGGGTATTTTTATATTTATTATGCACATTAAAATACTATTTGGAACTTGATAATTTTGTATAAGACCTTACATTTCTAAGATTATTTTCGCATGAATCTAATATGATGTGCACTTGACAATATTTAAGACATTATGGATTATTTTTTCATTTATTGGTGATGTACATGTACTAGCATTTTCAATGTATAATATGTATCAAACTTTGGAAATAAATATTTATATAATGTATGTATATAAAGAGTTACCTAATCTAAGTAATTATTCATTCAATTTATCAATGTGTATAGTGTATTTACCTTACTTGCACTTCTTCTTGCTTATGGTCTCTTTGTACTAGTTCCTATCTTATCATGCACTTACTACGTTCTTCTATCCTTCGTAGTCTTCTCCTTGTTAAAACACCGACAGTCGTCACAATTTGATGCCTTTCATCTATTGATATTTTGAGAATGTCTCTCCATATACATTACTCCAATGCTTGAGAATGTCTCCAGATGCAATGACATTCGATTAAGACACTCAATGATTCTTAATTGTCTAATCTCGTCCAATTCATGTTACTACCTTTAAATCTTTAGGCATTTCAAGTTATTTGTAAATCGCATCACACCCTTCACTAGGCTTGATGACTACCCCCATCCTCTTAAGGTGCTTTTGAAAGCATCCATGGGTTTATCATAACATAAATTATCAATGAATGGAAGGTCATTAAGCCATAGGCCACCGACTCCCATCCAAAAATAAACAAGAAAGATTTACTCGGTGATTGATAACTCCCATGTATTCTTAGACATACCCCTATCAAATTCATTCTTAAGCCAATCTAGTCATTCAGGGACTCTTAAGTGACTATGCCCGACAGGGTAGCCCTACACCGACTCAAATTGCACTATTTCAAGTGTTTACAAAAATAACACAACGAGAGAACCAGATGGAGATAGATAAAACTATGAGAGTTTTTTGTAGAGGGCCCCGACATGGAGGTCTCGGATTTGACTAGACGTCTCTAGGTGCCACGAGTCCGAGAAATCACCCATGTCGAAGATATGGCGTGTTTAGACCTCGGGGCTCTTAAGCAACTACGCCAACATGAGGTAGACCAAAAGCACGGGAGTGTAGGGAACCAAATTTAAGCCTTCACTAGTGGTCACTAGGCCACCCCTACGTGTTGGCATAGTTGGTTTGGTCCCACGAGCTTCGTTTGCAAACTACAACCTCTAGTAGGCCTACACTAACTTAGAATGCACTATTTCACACGTTTACAAATAATAGCACAATGAGAGAACCAGATGGAGATGGATAAAACCACGAGAGGATTTCATAGAGGGCCTGACGTGAAGGTCTCGTATCTAATGAGACATCTCTAGGTGCCATGGAGTCTGAGAAATCACCCATCAAAGATATGGCGTGTTTGGGCCTCAGGGCTCTTAAGGGACTACGCCCGGATGAGGTAGGCCAAAAGCACGGGAGCGTAGGGAACAAAGATGAAGCCTCTAATAGCGTTCACTAGGCCACCCCGACATGTTGGCGTAGTTGGTTTGGTCCTATGAGCTTCCATTTGCAAACTACAACCTCTGCGCGAGTCTACACTTACTCAAACTACACTATTTCGAGCGTTTGCAAACAATAGGAAAACGAAAGAACTAAATGGAGATGGGGAAACCCACGAGGAAATTTTTTAGAGGGCCCCAAGATGGATGTTTTGGATTAGAAGAGATGTCTCTAGTGCCACGGATTCTGAGAAATCACTCGTCGAAGATATGGCATGTTTTGGCCTTAGGGCTCTAAAGGGACTACACTCGAGACGAGGTAGCCCGAAAGCACAGGCAGAGTAGGGAACCAAAAAAAATACTCCACTAGTGTTCACCAGCCCATATGGATGTGTTGTCCCAGACAGTTCCATCCCACAAGCTATCAATTACAAAATACAACACCCAACAACCTTACATTGACTCAAACTACACTATTTTGTGCGTTTACAAATAATAAGACAGTGAGAGAACCGGATGGAGACGGAGAAAACCGTGAGAGGATTTCGTAGAGGGATTCAACATGGAGGTTTTATATCTGATGAGATGTCTCTATGTGCCACAGAGTCCGAGAAATCACTCGTCGAAGATTTGGCATGATTGGGCCTCAGGGCTCTTAAGAGACTACGCCCGAACGAGGTAGCTCGAAAGCACATGGAGTGTAGGGAACAAAAAAATCCTCCACTAGTGTTCACCAGGCCATTTGGATGTGTTGTCCTAGATGGTTTGGTCCCACAAGCTACCGTTTGCAAAATACAACATCTAGCAGCCTTACACTGACTTAGACTACACTATTTCGCGCATTTGCAAACAATAGGACAATGAGAGAACCGAATGGAGATGGAAAAAATTGTGAGAGGATTTCATAGATTTCTCCAACATGGAGGTTTTAGATCTGACAAGACATATCTAGGTGCCACGGAGTCCAAGAAATTACATCACACAGATATGGCATGTTTTGGCCTTAGGGCTTTTAAGGGACTACGCCTGAAAGAGGTAGCTTAAAAGCATGAGCGGTGTAGGGAACCAAAAAATCATTCAATAGTGTTCACCAGGCTATATAGATGTGTTGTTCCAGATGGGTTGGTCCCACGAGCTATTGTTTGCAAAATAGAGCATCATCTAGCAGCCTTTACACCGACTCGAGACTACACTATTTCACGTGTTTACAAACAATAGGATAATGCGAGAGAACCGGATGGAGATGGAGAAAACTGTGAGAGGATTTCATAGAGGGATTCAACATGGAGGTTTTAGATCTAATGAGACATCTCTAGGTGCCATGGAGTCCAAGAAATCACATGTCAAAGATATAAGGTTTTTGGTCTCAGGACTCTTAAGAGATTACGCTCGAACGAGGTAGTCAAAGCACGGGGAGCGTAGGGAACCAAGACAAAGTCTCCACTAGCATTCACAAGGCCATTTAGACATGTTGGCCTAGATGATTTGGTCCCACAAGCTACCATTTGTAAAATATTGCATCTAGCATTCTTACACTGACTTAGACTACACCATTTCACGCGTTTTCAAATAATAGGACAACGAGAGAACCGAATGAATATGGAAAAACCGTGAGAGTATTTTGTAGAGTACCTTGACATGGGGTTTTGGATTTGATGAGACATCTCTAGTGCCATGGAGTCCAAGAAATCACTCGTTGAAGATATGGCGTGATTGGGCCTCGAGCTCTTAAGCGACTACACCCCGGATGGGGTAGCTCGAAATCACGAGGAGCGTAGGGAACCAAAATGAATCCTCCACTAGCGTTCACCTGGCCACCCCGACATGTTGACATAGTTGGTTCGGTCCCATGAGCTTCTGTGTGTAAACTACATCATTTGACAGCCCTACACTGACTCATACTACACTATTTCAAACATTTGCAAACAATAGGACAACGAGAGAACCGAATGGAGATGGAGAAAATCGTGAGAGGATTTTGTAGAGGGCCCCGATGTGGAGGTCTCGGATCTAACGAGACGTCTCTAGGTGCCATGGAGTCTCGAGAAATCACTTGTCAAAGATATAGCTTGTTTTGGCCTCAGGGCTCTTAAGGGACTATGCCTGACAAGGTAGCCCGAAAGCACGGGTGGAGGAAACCACCAATGTTCAATGATTTTTCCATATGATGCAACTATGTAGACTATGAACTTAGTTTTTTGGGGAGACCACCAATGTTCCAACTGTTCATTTTGAAAGAATGAATATCTTCAATCAAACAGAGAATGAAGAGCCTAAATTTTTTTGGACATTACAAAAGGTTGTTTGTGCCCAAAAAGAAGCCGAAGGCCATATAAATTTTCAGTCTTCAACTTTAGATGACAATGAACATCGTGAAGAAAAACAATTAGGTGAAGATGTCACTATGATTCAAGAAGAAATGCCTCCTGAAAGTCATAAAGAGTCAATTTGATTACCCAAAAACATCTGGAAGAACTTAAAGAGAAGATACGAGTAGACGTAAAAAAAAGGGAAGTGTGGAAGTATCACAACTTAACTGGAATGAAAGATCTATGTGATGTTGTTGATAGAATCATGGATAATCTTAAGGACAACATTCCAAGTTGATTATTTTTATTAATCCCAGCTGCTTCAACTTCACAAAACAAACTAGGTAGTTCCAAAAGTAGCATACTGGTAAGAAAAACTACAATTAAGTACCGATAATTGAGCTTGAACCTCGTTTAGAATTGTAATTTATTTTTTGATTGAGCATTCACCCATAGTTTTTTTAAGGAAGAAATTCATTTTATATGTGAGAAATAGAATGCTAATTTAGTCTATTACTCTGACTATTTAGGTTATATTTATGTAGTCGTTCAATAAAAGTTTGAAGCTCTTCAGTACTAACATGGAAAAATTGTCGCACCACCTCAGAAAGCCTCTCGTGGTTTTATCCATATCTATCTGGTTCTCTCGTTGTCCTATTGTTTGCAAATGCGTGAAATAGTGTAGTAGTCGAGTCGTGTAAGCCTACCATATGCTATATTTTGTAAATGGTAGCTTGTGGACCAAATCGTCTGGCCAACATGTTTAAATTTCTTAGTGATCGCTAGTGGAGTCTTCTTTTTGGTTCCCTATGCTACCCGTGCTTCTAGGCTACCTTGTCTGGGCATAGTGCTTTAAGAGCCACGAGGCCAAAACACACTATCTCTTTGACAGTGATTTCTCAAACTCGTGGCACAAACAAATGTCCCATCAGATCTTATACCTCCATGTTGGGGCCTCTACGAAATCCTATCATGGTTTTCTCTGTCTCCATTCGGTTCTCTTGTTGTGCTATTGTTTACAAACGCGTGAAATAGTGCAGTTTGAGTCGGTGTATGGCTGCAGCCAAAGGCTATAGTTTGCAAACGGAAGCTCGTGGGACCAAACCAACTACGCCAACATGTCGGGGTGGCCAGTGAATGCTAGTGGAGGCTTAGTTTTGGTTTCCTACACTCCCCTTACTTTTAGGCTACCTCGTCTGGGTGTAGTTGCTTAAGAGCCTTGAGGCCCGGTCTCGCCATATCTTCGACGGATGATTTCTCAGACTCTGTGGCACCTAGAGACATCTCGTTAGATCCAAAACCTCCATGTTGGGGAACTCTAAAAAATCCTCTCTTGGTTTTTCCATCTCCATTCAATTTTCTCATTGTCCTCTTGTTTGCAAACGCGTGAAATAGTGTAGTCTAAGTCAATGTAAGGCTGCTAGATGTTGTATTTTGCAAAACAAGACTTGTGAGACCAAACCGTCTAAGCCAACACATCTAACTAGCCTAGTGAATGCTAGTGGAGGCATCGTTTTGGTTCCGTATGCTCCCATGCTTTCGAGTTACCTCGTTCGGGCGTAGTCTCTTAGAGCCTTGAGGGCTAATCATGCCATATCTTTGACGAGTGATTTCTTTGACTCCGTGGCACCTAGAGACATCTTGTCGATTTGAGACCTCCACATCGAGGCCCTCTACAAAGTAATATCCCGCTTTTCTCCGTCTCCATCCGGTTCTCTCACCGTGCTATTCTTTACAAACACGCGAAATAGTGCAACTTGAGTCAGTGTAGGGTTGTCAGAGGATGTAGTTTGCAAATGGAATCTCGTAGGACCAAACCAACTACGCCAACATGTCAGGGTGGCCACGAGAATGTTACTGGAGGCTTCATTTTGGTTCCCTATGCTCCCCGTGCTTTCAGGCTACCCCGTCCGGGTGTAGTCACTTAAGAGCCCTGAGGACCAATCATGCCATATCTTCGACGAGTGATTTCTCGGACTCTGTGACACCTAGAGACATCTCGTCAACTATGAAACCTCCATGTTAGGGCACTCTACAAAATCCTCTCGCGGGTTTTTCCATCTCCATTTGGTTCTCTCCTTGTCCTATTGTTTGCAAACGTGTGAAATAGTGCAGTCTAAGTCAGTGTAAAGGTCAGCTAGATGTTGTATTTTACAAATGGTAGCTTGTAGGACCAAACCATCTAGACCAACACATCCAAATGGCCTGGTGAATGTTAGTGGAGGATTTTTTTTGGTTCCCTATGCTCCCCGTGCTTTCGGGGTACCTCGTTCGGGTGTAGTCTCTTAAGATCCCCGAAGCCCAATCACGCCATATCTTCGACGAGTAATTTCTCGGACTCTATGACACCTAGAGACATGTCTTTAAATTCGAGACCTCCATATCGAGGCCCTCTATGAAATCCTCTTGCATTTTTCTCTTTTTCTATCCATTTCTCTTGCTATTTGTCTTTTGTTTGCAAACGTGCGAAATAATGCGGTCACTGAGTCAATGTAGGGCTGCCAGACGCTATAGTTTTCAAGCGGAAGCTCGTGGGACTGAACCAACTATGCCAACAAATTGGGGTGGCTAGTTTAACACTAGTGGAGGCTTCTTTTGATTCCCTATCCTCCCCGTGCTTTTGGGCTACCCCGTCTAGGCGTAGTCACTTAAGAGCCCTGAGGCCCAATCACGCCGTATCTTCGACAAGTGATTTCTCAAATTCTGTGGCACCTAAAGACATCTCGTCGAACTAAAACCTCCACATAAAGGCACTCTATGAAATTCTCTCACAGTTTTTTCCATCTCCATTCGGTTCTCTCGTTGTCCTATTGTTTGCAAACACATGAAATAGTGTAGTCTAAGTCAGTGTAAGGCTGTTAGATGTTGTATTTTGCAAATGATAGCTTGTGGGACAAAACCGTCTGGGCCAACACATCTAAATGGCTTGGTGAACTCTAGTGGAGGATTTTTTTGGTTCCCTACGCTCCCCGTGATTTTAGGCTACCTCATTTGGGCATAGTCTCTTAAGAGCTTTGATGCCCAATCACGCCATATCTTTGACAGTAATTTCTCGGACTCAGTGGCACCTAGAGATGTCTCATTAGATTTGAGACATCCACAATGGGGCTCTCTATGAAATAATCTCATGGTTTTCTTCATCTCCATCTAGTTCTCTCGTAGTCTATTGTTTGCAAACCCACGAAATATTGGAGTTTGAGTCAATGTAGAACGTAGGGTCGCGGACATTGTAGTTTGCAAACGGAATCTCATGGGACCAAACCAACTATGCCAACATGCCAGGTGGCTGGGTGAACGATAGTCAAGGCTTTGATTTGGTTCCCTATGCTCCTCATGCTTTCGAGCTACCCCGTCCGAGCGTAGTCGCTTAAGAGCCCTGAGGCCCAATCATGCCATATCTTCGACGGGTGATTTCTCAGACTCCGTGGCACCTACAGACATCTCGTTAGATCCGAGACCTCCAATTCGGGGCCCTCTACGAAATCATCTTGTAGTTTTCTCTGTCTCTATCTGGTTCTCTCACTGTGCTATTGTTTGTAAACACGTGAAATAGTGTAGTTTGAGTCGAAGTATAGGGTTCAGAGAGGTCATAGTTTGTAAACGGAAGCTCGTGGGACCGAACCAACTATGCCAACACCTTGGGGTGGCCTCGGTGAGTGCTAGTGGAGGATTATTTTGGTTCCTTATGCTGCCCATGCTTTTGAGCTTCCTCATCTGGGCATAGTCCCTTAAGAGCCCTGAGGCCCAAACACACCATATCTTTGACGGGTGATTTCTCGGACTCCGTGGAACCTAGAGATGTCTCGTCGGATCTAATACCTACACGTTAAGGCCCTCTACAAAATTCTCTCATAGTTTTCTCCATTTTCATCTGGTTCTCTTGTTGTGCTATTGTATGCAAACATGTGAAATAGTGCGCCTCTTAGTCGAGTGTAGGGCTGCCAGACGCTATAGTTTTCAAACGAAAGCTTGTGGGACCAAACCAACTACGCCAACACATTGGGGTGGCCAGGTGAACACTAGTGGAGCATTCGTTTTGGTTCCCTATGCTCCCCATGCTTTCGGGCTACCCCATCCAAACGTAGTTGCTTAAGAGCCTTGAGGCCCAAACACGCCATATCTTTGATGGGTGATTTCTCAGACTCCATGGCACCTAGAGAGATCTCGTCAGATCCAAGACC
The DNA here is from genome assembly GCA_018340775.1 of Taxus wallichiana var. yunnanensis. Taxonomy (NCBI): domain Eukaryota; kingdom Viridiplantae; phylum Streptophyta; class Pinopsida; order Cupressales; family Taxaceae; genus Taxus; species Taxus wallichiana. The sequence continues at coordinate 95,151,364 of CM031240.1, forward strand.
TCCATGTCGGGCTCTCTATGAAATACTCTTGTAGTTTTCTTCATCTCCATCCAGTTCTCTTGATGTGTTATTGTTTGCAAACACATGAAATAGTGCGATCCCAGTCGTGTAGGGTGTCGAGGCTATAACTTGCAAACAAAAGCTCGTGGGACCAAACCAACTACGCCAACACGTTAGGGTGGCTAGGTAAACACTATTGGAGCATTATTTTGGTTCCCTATGCTCCCCGTGCTTTCGGCTACCCCCGTCCACACGTTGTCGCTTAAGAGCCCTAAGCCCAAACATGTCATATCTTTGACGGGTGATTTCTCGACTCCGTGGCACCTAGAGACATCTTGTCGGATATGAGAGCTCCATATTGGGGCCCTCTACAAAAGCCTCTCATCATTTTCTCCATATCCCTTTAGACCGAGTTAGTGTAAGGTTGTTCATTTCCAATCACCTAAATAATATATGTGGTTCATACAAGATAGGTGGTGAAATGATAATTTTAATAAGATATTTTTACAATATAGGTGGTGAAATTAGAATTTATATTGGTTGTTCCTTTATAATATTTAATTTCACTTAGCTTCACTTCGGCTTCGAGAGAATAATAAATTCTCTCTGATTGTGCAACCACCACGTGAAGGTGGAAGCTTTTTGACATCACTAACCTACATAAACATGTTAGTAAGTAATTAAATATAGTTTTAAATCATACAAAATTTAAACAAAATCATTTAAGTAAATATTCAAATTAAATTCATGAAGAAAATACCTTTGCAAATTCAATCCAATGAACCGCAAGGATCAACTCTATTATTGATAGTAGCAAGAATTTCTTCATGATATGATTCATGAACCTTCCATGATTTTTGTTTGATGGTCGTGATGAGTGCATTGTTTTGCTCATTGATATAATTTCTTCAAGCTGAAAATACTCTTTTGATATGACTCATTAATACATGGGGATGTTTTGTGTAGTTATATCTTAGTACTTTTGATGAATTTTCCTTGCTTTATAGTTTCGAAAACCGATTATCACATGAACCTCCTACTAACTCGGCTTTGTGAGATAAAACATGGTGATGTGTGTAGGGAATGATGGATGTTGCTGGTAGTTATGGAGCCCGAGTTCGGAGCATGTGGAAGGATACTGTTTCCACCAAGTTGACCTATTAGTTGGGGCTTGTTCCTAACTGTCCATAGAAATTTATGCATTTTAATTAGTATTTGGTGGACAGTGATTAATGCACTTTGTTATGGCAAGCCTTGTAACTAACAGTACCTATATGAAGACTTCATCTTCAGAACATATGGGGAGGAGAACTACTTTTGATATACTGAGAAAGATTATCTGCATTCGGTTTTTTTGTATTATTTTTACTGTCTATGTTATGAAATTTATTCTGAGTTAATGAAAGTCACAACGTTTTGAGAATCAAAGGTTGTTAATCCCTCTATCCCAAGGATGAGCAAGGGCCCGCTCGACTAAGGAGATAAGAGGTTATTTTGATTTCATTTATGCATACAATTCTTTGATTGGATTTATTACAATTGTTGTTTGAGAATCTTACATACATGCTTTGATTGACTATATTTGTTTTCTTCATTACCCCTTTCATTTAGAATAGATGTTTCTATTATGGAAATCTGGTTAACAAGTAATCTTGCTTTTTGCTAAGCTTCATTTATATAGTCATAATTTCATTTGTTAAAAGTAGCATATGTGTATTTCATTTTCTAGCAGAAGATTAGCTATTAGTTTCCTTTCATCACGAATAGTTGAATTTTGTAGAACTGTATTTCAATTCCATAGATTTGTATTGCATTTCCGTAGATTAGTCACTAAACTAAGCAACCCCCAACAGACCCAACAGATAACTGGTTCCACTAAACTCCATTGCATACTACCTAGGACACAACCTTGGTTTAGAATGACACTAACAGGAGATTATTTCACTTAAATGATTGGAGCAATACATCGACCCATCAAGCCGACCTCAATATTTGATCAATTTAATATTTGTTGCAAGGACCAAATGTGAATAGTGAAGTATCTTCCGATATACTTCATAGTCTTCAAACAACCAAATGTTTGATTTTTTGATAAGATATCATCAAAGACAAGTTCCAGATGACTACCACCGATCTAGTGGGATACTCAATGTCTTCACCATAAATGACTGTGGAAGTCAAAAAAATTCCCTTCTACACAACGAGATAAGAAGTAGTCGGTTCCTCTTCGTTAAATTCCATTGCAATAACTGCAAAAATGTGCCTTTGTATCGCAAAGTATAACTATTTAGTCAATTTATAAATACATTAAGAGTTGACCATTTAATAATTTATAAATCTAAAACATGGCATGTACATATATGTATGTACCTTGTTGCACTAAATCGAAGACTTGGTCAAAGTTAGGTGATGTTGTCATTTGAACCGAAGACCCTATAAGTTGTAATGCTCATGGAAATTGATGTGTGTCAAGTGGAATTAGAGGTCTACAAGTCCATTCATCCACCCACTACTGTGACTCACATTCATTCCACACAAAATCAATGCATGATATACAAAAACATGTCATGCACCTAGTATAACTAGTCCAAGGATTTGCATCGAACTACGGAATGAGTGTATATCACTTGATCCTAAACCGTTATAAAATATTCAAAGTTTTCCAGATTTTGTTGCTCTATCAACCAAAAATATCTACGAACCATTGATCTCTCTTGAGATTCATGGCCCATATTCTTGACACACTAATCAACAATGTTTTTCAGCATCTTTAAATGTAGCACCATCCTTGAATTTTAACTCTTCTCTTGCAAGTGATCTTTTCACACATGCTCCTGCACTATCATGCTCTCCTTTTCCATGCCCTATCTCAGTAAAAATACAGATATGTTGTACATTTGTTTCTTTGTGCATCCTTCTTAGCCAATAAAACATCCGTGCATTCTTGAATTGTGATGTGCAGTTGTCTGACCAAATGTAATGTTGATTGAAACTAATGTTCCTCTCATTCAAGTTTGCATAAAACACCTGGAAACACCCTTGTACATATTCTATAGAATGTGTCCGATCATCACTGATGTAGAAATGATACTCTCTTAATATTTTTTGATCTTTCTCAGTGCTTTCAAGAGAGTGCATGAATGTTATATGCACAAAAATAGAAACATACACTGAGTTATAATATTGAGACTAAACCTCCATTTGTGGCTACAATGTGTAATTATCTGTGAAGTCAACTACTGAAACAATAACACCAAGTGGGAATGTGTCCTTTCTTAACTTGAATTGTTCATCCAACCATCGAGCTCTATGTGTGTGCCTTGCATACTCATTAAAAATTTCCTCTCCGAATTTGACCATATATTCGATACGTAATAATTGTTTTCTAACAAGCTCGCACCTCTTAGATTCTTATCCATCTTTTACTTGATATGCCACCTATTTATATTTGGTGAAATTAACCAATTATTTTCCTATTGAATATTTATTCTCCTCGTGGATACAAATTTTCAGATTTGGTAAGCCACCGCATACATTGCATGTTCCATCCAAACATGTTTTGTTATAAAAAAATTGTCTTATTGATTTTTCACAAAATATTGTTGGAATAAATTCCCTTGAAGATTTTTGTGGGAATTTTATTCCACACTCCTACAACATGATGTTAGTATGCAAAACACTACGTATTTAAAAAAACATCATAATGGATTGAAAATTCAACATGATGCCTGCAACAAGTGGTACGTGAGTGATTGATTTTCACATAAAAGGGTTTTCTCATTTAAAAGAATCTTTGGCTAATGTTGATTTGTGGATTTTCATTTTTAAACTTAGATAACAAGTTTGAGTTATATCTAAGAAATGTTTTGCACATGATTCACGATTACGAGAACATATTCTTCTTTTTCGTATCTCTTCTATTCAAGTGTCACCCTTGCGTTCTCATTCCAAAATTTTACAATTAATTCTTTTAGAATATCGATGTATTCTTGTCTTTTCATGGAATTCTGCTAGAGAAATCCTAATAGTTAGTGTTATTGACTAACTCAAGATGTTTACGTCTCTCTATTGCTTTCATTAGTGTTTTTTTGTTTAGCCACAATATATATAAGAAAATAAAAATGCGTACGCGTTACATAACGTGTATGAATTTTGCATTTTCTCTTTTCCCAAGCCATGCCTCAAGGCTTGGGATCCGGTTTGGATCCCCAAGCCTGAGGCATGGACCTACACAAACACAACAAACAATGAGTTTTTACAAGAAAATATAAAAATGACACTTCCTCTATGATAAATAAAAATAAAACAATCAATCCATTTTAAAAAAATTATACCACGACGTAGAGCAGAGTCTCTTCTTTCTAAAAATATAATTTTTCAAAATTTTTGACTAATATAAGATCTCCATATTATTTATTTTCTAACTATGCCTTTTTATACCTATTTTTCAAGTGTAAATATGTCTATCTTTCATGGTGTATCATTTTTTTGGGTGATCGAAATTAAAAAAATTATACTAGCCCCAAATAGGCATAATTCTATACATATTGAAAAAATAAAATCTAATTTTTGATATTTTTTGAGGTAGTTAGGGGGCACAATCGGAGCTCCATTATTTTTCAAAACATAAAATTTTTGTACTAGAAAAATCATAAATAAAAAAATATTCTCTAAAAAAATCTTTAAAAAATGGAGCCCAAACTAGATGCTCCTAGCTATATTTCTACTAAAGGGTTTTCAAAAATACTAAATGGTGCTCAAAAATGGTGGGGGCACGAAAGTCACTCTATTATGTTTTTAACAAAAATAGGAGCATCTGTTGGTAATTAAGTTATTTGACCCACTTAAACTTATTTGTTTTCAATAAAATTTAGTACCTTAGAAACTAGACTCAAAATTCTACGATTCATATTTCTACAACATCTTCCAATTTTGAGTGTAACTATTTCGAAAAACTCATACAAGTTGAAGTTTTTTTATTCAGAAAAATGCTTCCACTTAAGACCCCCTTTTGGCCCCCCAACTTGGTGCACTTACCCTTTAGGAGGGGGTAGTGGTGTATTTATAGGGTCTTTGACACTCGGATAGGGTCATCATTGACCTTGGGGAACTGTTGATTTGGCTAATGGGTATGATACATAACTCGATATGAGATACCCTATTAGGGTTAGATTAGGGTTTCGAGTTGATTTGGTGGATTAGGGTTGTATGGGGATGATAAATGGTAGCTAGATGGTTGGAACATTAAATGAAAAGGGTAGATGATGGTTTAGGGAAGATAAATGAGGGGTTTATGGATTTGATTAAGATAATAAGTGCATTTAGGAATGATTAAATGTGATTAAGGGTGAATAATGAGGGAAAAAATAATGATATGATAGGATTAAGATAGTAAAATGGGAAATTAAGAGGAGTAATTGAGGTTTAGGAAGGAAATATTAATTTGAATAGGATAGGGGGTATGAGTGTACATGATGATGACAAATATGGTAAGCAATGCAGGATGGGGGAAAATGAACTAAATTTTGGTGTCTACATTTTTCCCCCTTTTTCAAGTGGTTTGTGTTAAGCAAGTCATGAGACAAAAACTAGAAGTTATAGAAGATGATGGTTAAGGTGTTCCCCCTCAAACTAGGCTTCAATGACACGAAGAGGAGGTGATTACTAGGTTGATAGAGATGGATGGAGGAAAGGAGGAAAGAGTGAAATAATGAGAAAATAGTAGAAAAGATTCCCCAGTGGAGAGTGATACGAGCATTGCAAAAGAAAGATAGGATAAACAAAAAAATAAATATGGTGGTGATCCTAGAAACACATCAATAGGGAACATAACACGACCTCAATGGAAGTGGCATTAATTTCTTATGTACCCCTTATTGACAAATATCACTATAGGATGGAGGGAATCCAATGGGAATCCACTCGGATGGATAAAGATGCCAAGAATCCGGAAAACATAAGTAGGGAACATGATACACCTCAGTAGTGACGATAACATCCTACAAAACCACGAGTCAGAAAAGATCACTGCAATATGGAGGGAATCCAATGGAAATCTTCCAGAGGGATGTGCAAGTCATGGGACCAATGGGTCAAAGATAGACATCAAAATGATGTGGAAGAATCCAAGGATGGTCAAGAAAATGGTCTAACAGATGTCGGGCAACAAAGTAGGGGAAACATAGCATGCATTGTCCTTCAAGTATGAGGAAGTGAGAAAATATGCATCTTGATGGGATGGAAAAGGTAAAATGGCCAAAATGGTGGGATTAAGATGAGATATGGTGCCCTGAGAGGGAACACAGAAATGGCCAAAAAGCGGGCTATTGGATATGATTAAGGATGCATGATGAGATGAGTAGATTAGAAAAAAATAGGAAAATGAGCTATACAAGTTAAGGTGTGTTATGGGTGACACACAAGTATGAAGTGGAAGAAAAGATAATTTGGATAAATAGATTAGATGAGATGAGATGAAGGGTGAAAATTAGGGTTGGGTCGACGACGATTGATCTTAGGTTGACGCCGATTGGTTGGGTCGATGGAAACTAGGTCGGTGCACCTATATAAATGATAGAGACGACCAATAAGGCTCATTTGAACTACACAATTTGGTGATTAGAGATCTCTCGTGATATAAAATTTTGAGATTTGAGAAAAATGGATGTTGACAAGGTGGAAGGAAGCTCTAGAGGTCTCAAATGAGTGGTAAGTGTTGAAAACTTATCTTGGTTTTGGTTTTATTTTATTTTGTATTTTTAAAAAATTTGATGTATTTTGAGGTTGATTGGCGGTGATCGGGTATGGTCTTCGTCAACCTAGGTCAGGTCATTAGCAAATTTGTTGGGGTTGGTGTCAACTAAGTAGATTGTGAAAATTAATTAATTTGTTTGGATGAAAAATGATATTTTTAATGTTTTTGATGATGACGTGTATGTGTTGGTTGATTTTATAGGTGCGAGACACCTTGTATTTATTAGATAATTCCTTACCATGTTGGGGATGATTAGGGTTGATGTTATAGATGTTGATTGTGATCACTTAGATGTATTTGGATTGGGCAGGTTCCACGCACTATCAAAGGGTTCCTTGAGATAGAGGGCTCATTATAACATTGATAAAGAGATGGGATCGAGGACTAGCACCTTTTGGTTCCGCATAGACAATATGATCATCACATTAGAGGCTACGCAAGTTGCACCTATAGGACTAACACCTTATCTAGGGGCACCTATACTACCTATCACATAGAGAGTTAGGGAGATGCACTGCGACAAATTTTCAAAGAAGATGCCCCTCACATTACCTTCATATCAAGGGAATTTAATTTTGAAACCCATTATCATTTGTTGGCTTCGGAGAACTAGTTGATATGATTGGTAATTATGGAAATATCATGTTATCAACTACGAGATTCATGTGGGGTGATATTTCCATGGGCCTTAGCATAGTAGTGGTGGTAGATATAGTAGAGCACATAATAGTGTTTTGTTTGAGGAGTCTCTCTTAGCACATGTTTATTGTGAGATGTGGATGTATGTGACAGAGAGGAGATTGGGTTTAGACGTGGGATTTCTATTACATTCTTGGGCCAATGAACACATAGTTGTGGTGAGGCTACTAGGGATTCCATGGGTCGAAGCTATCACATAGAGTTGGCCATTAGATTTATATGATGGAGATTTTATCACGAACATGATGATGGGGGGAGAGAGGAGGGGAGTAGTATACAAGGATATTGGGGAGATTTGCGGTGGATGATGTTAGATAGAGGTCATACAAAGGGTTTCTTGAATGGCTAGGCACATAAATATAAATCATAGGTCCGAGGAGAGTGAGATGCTGGGGTGATACAATTTCCATGAGTGATGAGGAAGTTTGGAGTGGTAAACATGTTTCTTGGGGTACCAATTAGATATATAAGTAATGAGGTGGAGGGGGACCTACCCATTCTGGTGATGGTTTATCCATTGGTGGAGGAGGAGCTAGTGGATCTAGATGAGGATGATGTGGGGGTAGAAAATGGGTATGTGGAGTAGATGACTCCACAATGGGTGGCCCGTAGAGCGAGAGGAGGTAGCACAGGAGGAGAGAGGAGGAAATTCCAAAAGTCGAGAGAGGTAGTAGTGCCTACATGTGGGAGATGAGGAGGTGTAGGTGGAATAACAAAGATGGCAAGACTAGAGGTAAAGCTATATGCATCATGTTAGGAGTGCGATTCACTTTTCTAGGAGAGGACCTGACTATACATTATCTAGATAGATACCAAAGGTAGAGAGAGAACTTGAGAGCTAGATACGAGAGATCCGAATAACTCCATTAGAAGTGACAGAGAGAGTGAATTAGGTGGTTGGACAGGGGTTAGACAAATGGATCCTCCTAGTTCCATGACTATGGAGTGGTATCAAGCTCTAGGAGATGAGGCACAATACTATGAGCACATCTTGAAAATGATATTACCCGATATACGCCTATGCAACGTATCTGCTAGTGCAAGAGAGAAACGAGAGTGTGGCAAGTGGTTTCGAGTGAGTATAATGAGTGTAGCGCATTCTAGGCATGATTTTGGTCCATATGGTTGACAAGGAGGAGGAAAGGGTCTTCTTCCAGAGATAGAGTCTTAGATTTAGATTTCACCACTTTGTTGGTGAACATTATAGATGTATAGATGTTGATGCAAATAGAACCCATTGAGGCCTATCACGGATGTATAGATATTTTGATGATATATCTATGTGTGTGTGTGTGTGTTATTTTTCATGTATTATATGTATTGTGATATATGGATGAGTAGATTAGATGTCTGAAGATGATTATGTGATTTTTATTAGATTATGGATGTGAAAATGGTTAGATGTTGATTTAGATATTTGATATGATGTATTGATTAATTTATATGATGTGATGATGTGATGTATCTAGACTAGATATAAAATTGATGTGGTGGATTTAGATTAGATATGATATGATGGTTAGATTAGACATGATGTGATGGTTTTTAGATTAGATGTAATGGTCTTGGATGTAGATTAGATTTTGTTAATTGGATTGGATTGGATGTGATAAATAGAACACGACCTTGCTAGGGTGACCCAAATATAGGAAGTAAACTTCATCATAACAAGGATTACATGTAGGATAAATGCCTTAGGACTAGATTGGAGGTAAAAGTGAAAAGGAACATGAACAAAGCAATGCACTTACAGCCATATGGCAGGTGTTAACATATAACCAATGATAGTTAGCCACATATAAGATCGTGAGGGGAAGATGGAAGGTGTGCTTATATACCTATTGTAGACATGATGAGGGATTGATATGTATCTTATACAAGGGAAATATTTTATTCTTAAGTTTTTGTCCTAGGTCTATGCCCCAACTTTGAGAAATATTGTGCAAAACTGATCAATGCGGAAGTTTACTTTTGAAGGGAAAGTTGATCGATGTGGAAGATTTCTTAGGATGCTTTCTTTTGGATGGATTTATTTTGCTTTTTATATTATGAAGGTTGATCAATGTGGGAAGCCTTTACTACCATGATATAATAAAGTATCCATCCTTTGAGGGAGTGGTCTATGCATATAAATTCTTTCTTTTGATTTTAGATGGTAGGAGAAGATATGTAATTATTTTCCTTCGAGGATCAATATATATTTTTGATAATATTTGTGTTATTTGAATAGTTGTCCTTTGAGGGAGAAGTCTGTATTTTAGATAATATAACTTTGATATGAACATCTACGATTTTTTATTTTTAAGATTGAGTTGAGGATAGCCTATTACACCACTTGGGGAGGGAAACTAATGTGTATAAGCTACATGTTAGAACCCTTATCATAGTTCTAGTAGGTAGATAATAAGGAGATGAATGTAATGATTGTGGGGTTCCCACCTAGAAGGATGAAATTATCCATAAGGAATATGCTATGAGAAGATCCTGGTGCCCATATTCAAGGTCACAAATAGGATAGTGATGGAAGACCCCATGATTACAAATCATTATGATGAGTGTTAGAAAATTTTAATAATGGAAATGGGATCATTAATGTGACTAATATCACATTGGTAGGTGTGTTAACAATATAAAGGCCACAAGTGTAATGTGTTGAGAGGTTTCGTTTCTGGTTTACCATTGAGGGAAGATAAGCGGTAGGCCCTGGATCCATACTTATGAGTGATAATGTATGGTCTAATCCATTTGGGAGAAAACTTTCCACGTTGGCTCCTTTCTAGAGTAGTGACATTCTAATTTTCTTTTAAGAAAAGGTCACCAATGTTAAATTTTCACTCTTTGATGTGTTTATTATAGGTGCATTTGATATTATATTGGTATATGCGATGATTTTGAGGGTGATTAAGCAACGTTCTCTAGCAATTCAAGTGTGTTAGACGCTCTTGGTGATAGTCCTCATCAGAGATGAATTCACAAAGAGAAACACACAAGGATGGGATTTGAACTTTGAGAGGAAGGATAGCTTCATAGCCATAGACAAGAGAGAAAGAAGTAGCACTCATACAGGTGTGGATTCTAGTATGATAATCCCAAAGAGTGAAAGGGGATATGAAGGTGCCAATCTTGACCTACCTTATCGACATTTTTGGCAAGAATGTTGTAGAGATTCTTGTTAGTAGATTCAGCTTGGCCATTAGCTTGTGGATAGTATGGAGAAGAGAAGCTAAGCTTGATATTGAAGGTGTCACAAATCTTCTTAAGATATTTTTTTTAAGGAATTTCTGTTGTCCGTGATGATTTTATGAGGAATGTTGAAGTGTCGATGATGTCGACAAAAAAGTTATAATGTTTTTATCTTTGGTTGACGCAAGTGGAATGGATTCCACCCATTTAGTGAAATATTCAATAGTGGTGAGGATGGAATGATGACATTAAGAAGAACACAGATTAATGAGGCCAATGAGGTCAAGTCCCCATTTGTGAGAAAGGCCATAGATCTTAAGTTGGCTACAAAGCTTGAAAGGGATGCATATGAGATTGGAATTTTGTTGACACTTGACACTTTTTAACATATTCATAGTATTCTTGGTTGAGGGTGGGCCAATAGTATCCCATCCAAAGAACGTGATTGGCAATGACCAAACCACTAAAGTGTCCACCATATATGTTGTTGTGGGATTCCTGTACGGCTCGGATATATTCATGGGATTTAAGGCATTGTAGTAAAATACCGTCAAACCCACATTTATAGAGGATGCCAAAGGATAACATAACGGTTGGCATGTTGAAGAAATGACCTCCTACCATTTTTGGATAAGTCAAAGGGAAATTTTGAGTGAGAAAGATAGTCGAAACTGGGTATACCATGTATCAAATTGGTTGGTGTCGATGAGATTGATACAAGGAAGCTCATTGGTATGGGATGGTTGATCAATATGATGAACAACAACAAAGAGTTTGGATTCTTTTGTTGTCTAAGGGATGAGTGATGCAAGGGATGCCATTGTTTCTGCAAAGCGATTGGATGAATGAGGAATGGTTTGTATAGTATATTGAGTGAAATATTCAAGGATAAAGTCACCGATGTCCTTATATTTTTAAGGACTTCATTTTTGTATTGATATACTCATTTGATTTGATTGATGATGAGTTGGGAATCACCATAGATGTCGAGTATTTGGACTATGATCATGATAGTCATTTAGAGGCCTAAGATAAGGGCTTCATATTCATCCATTTTATTCATGAATTCAAAGTTGAGCTTGTAGGTGACAGGGATAGGAGTTTCCCAAGCAGGAATAATGTTGATGCCGACACCTCCCCTTGATACTTAGAACCATCAAAGAAAATTTTCATTTTGAGGGGATAATACTCATGATTGATGATCTGTTGATGATTTTTTTGAGGAATTTCTCATGAGGGAGTCACTTATTAGGAAGAGGGATTCGACAAGTTGATCAATGATAGTTTGGCCCTTGATTGATTTTTGGGAGATGAAATCTAGGTCAAACTCAGTCATGAGCATGAGCCATTGAGTGATGTGATCGTTGTGATATGGTTTGGAATGCATGGTTTTAAGGGGGTTGAAGCTAGTGATGACATATTTTTTTGATTGAGAAGATAATGGTGAAGCTTGGAAGTGGTGAAGTGAAGAGCGCAACATAGCTTTTTCAACTTCAGTGTAGCGGGTTTCATATTCGTGAAGACTATCGATGATATAATAGATAGCCTAATCCTTACCTTTCTCATCACAATGTGCCAACATGACACCTCGAGAATGATCGGTAGGAGATATGTAGAGATAAAAGGATCCCCTCACATGGATACATGAGCACAAGTGACGATAGCATATAATGCTTAAGTTCGTCAAAAGATTTTTGTAATTGGCATCCTATTTGAAGTGGGCTTATTTTCAAAGGAGATTATGGAAAGGTTGGAAATGATCAAATAGTTGCGAGATGAAGTGACAGATTGATTGAAGTCATCCTTAGTGACTATGAAGTTTCTTGATATTGATAGGAGGAGGAACTTCAAGGATGGCCTTGATCTTGGCAGGTCAACTTCAATACCCTTGATGGAAATGATGAAGCCAAGGATTTTTCCAGTTAGAACTCCAAAAACACACTTGGCGGGATAGAGATGAAGGAAGTATCAAATATGGTACACAAAGAGGATTTCAAATATGGTAAGATGGTCCTGTCAATGCTTGGATTTACCCAAAGAGGTCATCAACATAATCCTCTATGGTTTTGTGGATGAGATTGTGGAAGATATAGGTCATGGCACATTAATAGGTGGACTCTACATTTTTCAAACCAAAGGGCATGACACGATAGTAGAAGGTTCCCCAAGGGGTGATAAAGGATTTCTTAGGTTTATCTTATGATACGATGAGGATTTGATTATAACCTGAAAAATCATCCATAAGAGAAAGAATTTTGTGGCCGGTGGTAAGGTTGAAAAGATAATCAATGTTAGGAAGGGGAAATTCATCCTTAGGGAAAGTGAGATTTAAGTCTCAAAAATTGATGCAGATGTGAATCTTTACAAAGGATTTGGAAATGTGTATGATGTTAGAAACCCATTGAGGATAATTGATAGGTTGGATGAAGTTGGCGGAAAGAAGACATTGTAATTCTTCTTTAACGAGGAGAAATACAAAAGGACGTATATGTCTTTGTAGATTCTTATTAATGTGTTTGGAGTTAGTGTTGATGGTGAATCACAACACCCATGAATGTTTGCAACTCGATGGGTTGAGACTCTCAGTGTGATTGTATAACATGGAGCTTTTCCCAAGTGTGGGACCTTGTGAATCGGAAAGCTCTCCTGGATGAAGGTCGGTTCCTATTCCTCTATTCGAGATGCACACATAAAAATGCAGAGGGTGTACTCAAAAACCTAAACTAACCTTTCAAGGAGACATGGTAAGAAGATGCATAAAATAAAACCTAAACTACAAAGGTGATGCACCGAGGAATGAAGAACACCTGTCTTGCCAATAAACACAAACCATTAAAATGCAATGCAAGATCATGCACAGATAACAAAATTTGCAGTGAAAGATCAAGAGGATGCAAATGAACATAGAGAGGGTTGAGAATCATCCACAGACATGCATTATTTTCTCCAAAGATGATACAATACACTACAAAATGCCAAGAGGCAAAGTTGCATTACAGTTTTAGATGGGAGGTTTGAACTCCACAAATTCACCTACCAAAGAGAAGAAGGGAGGGGCAAAACAAGAATGTCCAACCTTTAGAAATAAGCCCCTCCTTACAATTTATAGGAATAATGAGAGAGAAAAGAGAGATTAATTCCAAATCTACCCTAACCACCTCCAAGTTGCATTTAATTCATCTCATTATGGTGGTAGGTGGGAACCCTAGCAAACCCAAAAATGGCGAATTATATTTTGCATTTTTGAAGAAATTTTTCTCACATAATTACAGATATCCAATCATAGTTGGACAAAGGACCTTGTAAGCTTTCCAAAAAGTCCAACCTTGCATGAATCCGAGCTCACTATGAAAAGTTATGGCCATTTGAATATCTGCACCAGGGTTTGCTTTCTGTCGGGGTGTCAACGCTCAAAATGTTGCACCTCCTAAAGATGCGCCTCGGCGCATCCATCCTCGTGTCGAAATATTTTGATGTGCACCCTTAACCTACACCAGGGCACATCCATTTTTTTTTTTTGACATCTTTTTATGTGCGCCCTTAACCTGCGCGCTGCATCCATTTTTGTGTCGACATCTTTTATGTGCGCCCTTAACTGCGCGCTGGGCATCCATTTTGTGTTGACATATTTTTATGTACGCCATAGGTGCTGAAAATGTGGTGTTGACACTTTGTCTTTGTGCACCCACTGCGCGCCTTGGGCGTGAATTTTCACATGTCGACACTTTGTGTTGTGTGCCCCCTACTGCGCCTTGGGTGCGAATTTTCGCATGTTGACACTTTGTGTTGTGCGCCCCCAGCCTACACCTTGGGTGTGAATTTTTACATGTTGACACTTTGTGTTGTGCGCCCGCCCGTGCCTTGGTGTTGGTGACACAAGAAAATATTGGGCTTTGAGTTCTTTGATTTCCATATTCTTCTGTTTGTCTATATTTCCCTAGGGGAGATATATAATACGATTAGATATGGTGATGATGTTATGAAAGGTGGTGCTAGGATTGAGGCTTGACATGTACATGTATGAAAATGTGAAGAATTTACTATGATTGGAGGAAAGTGGTGAAGGCTTCTAGCTCATGCGGATCAAGAGATTAGTTGACTTTGAGGATGCATGGTTCTTGCAAAGTCCCTATGTTGATATCGATGGTGGATTCATTGAGAAGGGTAGATGTGTTAGGAGGTAAGGCCTTATGAATATGATAATCTTTGACCCGCATATAGGAAAGAATACAGTCATCATCGCAACATTGAAATTTTTGATGGTAGGGGAATCCTCCTCTACCATGTTGGGGAATTTGAGAGGAAGGGACCTAGTTTCACCTCCATCCTGATAGGTGACTAATCCCAGAGTGATCATGGAGATTAAAAAAATTTAGAGGAAGGGACATGGTGTCATTCGTCATGGGTTCTTCGAATGGAGGAGGAGGTGATGGATCGACGTGCATGGGGTGTAGAAGAAGTGTGTGTAAGATAGTCACGGGGTTTTATTTGAATCCCAATATGTATTTCTCATGGGGTTTATGGGATTGATCAAGGGTTTTATATGCATTCAACTATTTCAAATATGTGTGCACATGGATCGATTGAACTCGAATGTCCCCTGCAACGACGCGACTAGTTTTGGTACCCAAATTTATTCTCCTTTTCAGTATGAGCAGCATCAAAGATATGGCATAAAGCTTGAAGACAAATAGATCATGATGTATGTCATTTTGTAGCCAAGGATGTGATCTAACTGACACTCAGATTTGTGGAGAGATGGATAGCACTCAAATAGGACTTGATCTTGTCCTAACTATTTTAGGTTGTGCCTTTCAACCAAGGTAAGAGAAACTATTTTGTAACTATCAAATGGTGAAGGACATGAAGATATCCCTCAATTTGTGCAAATAGTATGAAAACGGTCTTGGGAAAATATGATCAACACTCCAAATCTAACTTTCACAAGTTGTCACTTCTAGATTATGGAGATACTTTCAATGTAAGGCAAGGGTTATTGAAGACATTTTGAAATGAAAGAGACAAGGGTTACTTGCAAGAGACATTACCGTGGTTTGATATGCATTCAAATATTTCAAATATGTATGCACATGGATCGATTGAACTAAGAATGTCCCTGCAACAAGGCCACTTTGGTGTTGGTACCCAAATTTGTTCTCCTTTTCAGTCTGAGCAACATTAAAGATATGGAATGAAGCTTGAAGATAGATAGATCATGATGTATACCATTTTGTAGGCTGGGGATGTGATCTAACTAGAACTCGATTTTTGGAGAGATGGATAGCACTCAAATAGGACCATTCGAGAGAGAGGAGATGTGTGGTGATTAAAACCTTCAACTTTGTGAATAGTTACGTGGAAGAATCCACATGTTGCTGTGGACATTCTTAGTTACATCTGATCCATGTGCATACATATTTGAAATATTTGAATGCATATCAAACCCTTGATCAATCCAAGACCAAATCCCTTCCATACACAACAGTGGAGATAGGTGTAGGCAAAGGATTTTTTATAGAGGAAATCAAATCCAATCGTTTATACCTTAGTATGGGGTTGATCATTGGCGTGGGAAGAAGGGAAATCAATGTCACACTAAACATGGTTGGTTTTAAAATGAGGTGGGCCAAAGGAAATGATATCCCCAACATTCACTTGATACATGGGAGCTTTTTCAGTGTACCAAATAAATTGGGCATGGGAAGAGCATTAAGAGTGAGGAGTTAATACTTCCCTAGTGAGAGATGTTGCATCATGTTGTTGAGAGATTTACCATTGGGTAGTGTTAGTGTAAAATCACAAAGGCACCCCCGGATGTAGATCAGGCTTCTAGGTTGATCACTCGGGCATCCAAGTGTGATTGCACAACATGGAAACCTCTCTCCAAGCATGGGAATTGTGAAACTAAGAGAGGAATCTCCGAGAGAAGGCTGGTTCCTGCTCTAAACTACCTACCACAAGCTATTCCAGTAGGCAAGCTAATCTAATCCTAATCTAACAATGCCAAGGAGACAGAGAGAGAGAGAGAGAGAGAGAGAGAGAAGAGAAAAAGAAAAAAGCCTACGCTAAAACGGTGATACACCGAGAGAAGGAGAATGTTGGACATCTATCAAAACTGCCATGGGACAAAGAGAGGTGAGCAATGGGAAGGATGGACGAGATGCATCACAGTCCAAGGATAGATTTCACATAGAAAATGTCCCAAAACTCCATGAACACAGACTCCAAACCTGCAATGAAAATTCAAACATGCACAAATACACTGTAATGAAGAGAGGCGAAGAGAACAAGCAAAAATGAGCAAGGATGGACAGGATGCATCACAAAACACGTTTTGATGCTCCGAAGTTTGCACGAATATCATTTCAATAGTAAAAGGCAAAAATGCCATTACAGAGCAAGGGAGGAGGTTCGAACTCCATTTCCAACCCTAGAGAAGAAAAGAAGGGAGGGCAGAGCAGAAAAGATGAACCACTTGTAATCCCCATATAAAATGAGCCAAATCTGGCTTTATACAATGCATGGGTCGAGCCCAGGAGACAAAAAACATAGGAAAACGTGTAAGCAGCCCAACCATTGACCAAAACGCATTCTTCATTAAAATCGGTGGTTGAGACATCACTTCTGGCCATGCTGAAGAAGAATGCGACCCATGTGCATTAAAACTGGTTGTTGAAACATCGCTTCTGGCCATTATCACGCGTCAGAGCCGTTTCTCAATTTTCTCTCTCTAGACTACACCAAAATTCAAGATTGATCCTAGAATCATGTAGAGAATTTCATAAGCTTTCCGTTGATATAAAGAACGTGCAAATCCGAGCTCTGGATCGAAAGTTATGGAGGTCTGAAGTTTTAGGGCACAAAACAGGTGAAAACATGTTTTGAAATCTTTCCCGCGCTCTGCCACCTGGATGACACGTGGCACGCATTGATTGGTCACGTGATTCTCTCTCCTCTACCTTTCGGTGGGCTTTCTTTTGAAATTTCCTTGTGGGCCCCTTAAACTTGGACACGTGGCATGCATTGATTGGCCGACAGGGGCGCGGGGCAGACCTTGGCTTTTAGCTTTTCGGCCAAAACTCATGCCAAATTCTCTAACTCCTTCCCGAGCTCCGCATTCCCTGTTCCATAGGACATGTGTCCTCTTTTGATTGGCTCGGGCTGACCCCTCAAAATTTTCCCTTTGACCTTTGGACTCTTTCCCCTGCGACACGTGTCGTGATTTGGTTGGTTCCCGGCCCTTTTGGCTCCTTCGCGCCTTTTGCGTCTTTATGTCCCGGATGTCCCAAACTGCTTGGGCCAAAAACTTCCGATCCGCCCGAAATGGGCTTCCTCGTCCCTCATTTGGCTGATGATGTGGCGTTGTTTGATTGGCTTTCTTCTCCTTCGGCGATCCCTTCGTCCGATGTCCCGGTAAACTTTCTGTTTTTTTGCGAACCGGCCGGTTCGCGTCATCACGGCCCAAATGTCCCAATTGCTTCCGGACTATTTGTTCTCATTTCGGCCGATCCGGCCGGTTCGCGTACTTCGCGTACTCTTGTCCCGAACTGTCCCGCTCAGCAGTTAGTCATTTTTCTTCCTCTTTCGGCCGGATCGGCTTCTCGCACCCGCCGCGTACTTCTGTCCCAGATGTCCCTTTGCTTCACGGGCCGCCTGGAGGCTTTTCGGCCGATCCGCGCCTAGATGTCCCAAATGTCCCGACTGCCCCTAGGACTAGGACTTAGTCATTTTTTATGATTTTTCCTGGATCAATCTACATGCTTGGAACTGCAAAACTCTGATGCATGTTATCGAAATTTACCCTGGGGGTGAAATTTTGACAACAGTTTGGTGACTCAGTGGGGTCATCTGCCTGCTAGATGAATGATCAGTAGCCTGAAGCAATCCATTGGGCATGGAGTCATAAGCAAGCCTGAAAACTGATCTGAACTTTGAAAACTTCCCTCTGAGCCACTTGAAACCCACCGGACATGGAGTTGTTCTTACCAAAATGCCACTGAAACGAACTGTGCAAGAGCAAAACCAGCAACACCAAAACTATGTACAGAACTGAAAATCATACATGCTCCAAAATGAAACATGCAGAGTGTGCACAAGCACTTCTTCTACTGAAAGCAAACCTACCTACTCTACTCTAACTGGAAGCAAAAGCAAGCTAAACAAACCCTGCAATTGGTTGTGAGAAATAGCTTCCCTTTCTCAAAAGTGGCAGCCATGCAATTGATTTGGAGCTGATCATGGCTGTTAGGATGAGTGGAAAATCAACAAGAAGTCTGTTATTCCATCCAAATCATCAAGGTATCAGCTGAAGGCAAATTCAATACCTCTTTTAGTTGCTCTGCATTTGGATTGAAGAGGTATGACGGCTGATCCTTGGTACTTTGTAGCTCATCCTCATGCTTAGAAGTAAGCATGACCGGTTTTGGCTTCTCCTTTGGCTCCATTGAAGCCAAGTACCTGATTGGGCACGGTCTGATCCGTTTGATATGCCCATAGCTCTGATTTTCAACTCCAAAAATGGAGTCTTCTTGTAGACCCTCCTGAATGGATGGTGTGGAAGAAATGGTGAAGTTCCTTTGTCCCTTCTCTTCCTCCAATGAAGAACATGAAAGATTAAAATCTTCCAATCTTGATTCCGAAGAGTTGTTATCGATGCGCGAGTGCTGCAAATGAATGTTCTCCTTCATGACAACAGACTCTTGTGTTTGGAATGTGGATGATGAAAGAGAGAATGGTGGAAACTCAACCGGTTCTTCTCCATCAAAACAGTCCTCCAAATCTGACAGGTAAACTGCCTCATTGTTGTCCTGCTGTAAATGCTCAACTTCCTCCATGGTGTCTTCTTGATCTGTAACTTGACCACCATGGTTTCTTTCTCCCTTCAACATTGAGTTTGAGAGGTCAAACTCCTCTTCAGCACTGGAACTTGAGAGAGGTGAAGTAGAAAAAAGAACTGAAGGTTCTCCTGTAGCCTGCTTTGTGCTCAGAGCTCTTGGATCTGCACTTTTCTCCCCCACAGCTGGAATGTGCTCCTCTTCTTTTGGATTTGGAGCAGCTTCTCCTTCCTCCAATGTTTGAAGACAATCTTGCTCTTGATTGAACTCTTCCTCCAGCATGAAGTTTGTCAAGTCAAACTCTTCAATCTGCTGCTCTAGAGGACAAGTTGGGACTGCAAGATCTTCTTCTTCTGCTGCAACAAAATCAGTCCTAACCACCACCTGTTCTCCAACCCTAGCCTCTTCTGTAGGTTTAACCATCAAGGGGATCTTTGTCATCCCAAATTTGGCAGCCAAACTTACTAAGCTCTTAATCATTTCTTTTTTTTTTGGCTCTTCCTCTTGCTGTCCTTGATGACTGAATTTTGCAATTTCTTCTTCCCCACATGGAATTGGGAATGCAAGAGGAGGGATGGGTTGTAACTCAACTGATTTGACAATTTTTTGTGGTGGTAAAGGAGATGAAATATCTTGTTTCTTTAGAGGAGGGGGGATTTCTTTTAGCTCTTGTGGAGAGGATGACTATTTGGAAGGAAAAAGGAAAGAAGAATTGAGGTGTGGTGGAAGACTGAGAGGTGGAGACATGGGATCAACATTTGGGACAGCAGATGGAGAGTTTAAAATTTGCAAGTCCAAATGAGATGATGTTGCTTGAGTAATGGGAAGAGAAAAACCAGATGATGGTGTAGAACTTACCCATTGACAAGGTTGTTCAACACCGAATGTATAGGCCTCTATTTCTGCTTGTCCATTGTGCAAGTTGGGGCAGCATCTTTATCATGAAGTCCAGCTTCTCTTGAGGGCTGAAGTGTCTTGGAAAAGGGCCTCCCCATGGACAAGGAGTCCTGCAACCAATTCTGAAAGCTCTCATCTGAGCTGTTGCTCTGGACTGCACCATCTTTGCCTCCATCTTTTGGATTTTCTCCAACAGACCAGCATCTTGGATCTGATGGTCTTCATTGTATGCATACTCTTGCTCTTGGAAGGCTCCATAGCCAAACTGACTTTGGCACTGCTGCTCATATGGGTATGCATACTGATCTTGAATCTGCTCAAAATGTTGATTTGGAGGATTTGTAAAACATGTTGGAGGTGGAATATACTGCTGTTGTTGATGTGAATTCCATGATGGAAATGAAGTCATGATTGCACAACCTCATGGAATGGGAAAGAATGAAAGAGATGGAAAGAAGGATGAACGTGAATGGATGGAAAATGGGTCTGCAACTTCAGAAATGGGTTGCAAATCAGATGGAGTCGCCAGATGTGTTTGCAAGTGCCTCCAAAGGATGAAATCTTCACAGGAACACACCAACCTGCAAAAGATGAAGTGGAAGACCTCTAAGGTCCCAACGGGCGTGCCAAAACTGTTGAGTGGTCGCACGGTGGCTTAAGATTTTCTATTTGATAATGAGACACCTCTGAAAGATGAAACTCTAACTTCTGTGATGTCCCACCGGGCGTGCCAAAACTGTTAGTGCAAAATCACAGCACCCCTGGATGCAGATCAGGCTTCTAGGTTGATCACTCAGGCATCCAGTGTGATTGCACAACATGGAAACCTCTCTCTAAGCGTGGGACTTGTGAAACTGAGAGAGGAATCTCCAGAGAAGGCTGGTTCCTGCTCCTAAACTACCTGCCACAAGCTATTCCAGTGCAGGCAAGCTAATCTAATCCTAATCTAACAATGCCAAGGAGACAGAGAGAGAGAGAGAGAGAAAGGAAAAGAACAAAAGCCTACACTAAAATGGTGATACACCAGAGAAGGAGAATGTTGGACATCTATCAAAACTGCCATGGGACAAAGAGAGGTGAGCAATGGGAAGGATGGACAGATGCATCATAGGCCCAAGGATAGATTTCACATAGAAAATGTCCCAAAACTCCATGAACACAGCTCCAAACCTGCAATGAACATTCAAACATGCACAAATACCTGCAATGAAGAGAGGCAAGAAGAGAACAAGCAAAAACGAGCAAGGATGGACAGATGCATCACAAAACACGTTTTGTTGCTCCAGAAGTTTGCACAGAACATCATTTCAATAGTAAAAGGAAAAAACACCATTACAGAGCAAGGGAGGAGGTTTGAACTCCATTTCCAACCCTAGAGAAGAAAAGAAGGGAGGGCAGAGCAGAAAAGATGAACCACTTGTAATCCCCATATAAAATGAGCCAAATCTGGCTTTATACAATGCATGGGTCGAGCCCAGGAGACAAAAACATAGGAAAACGTGTAAGTAGCCCAACCATTGACCAAAACACATTCTTCATTAAAATCGGTGGTTGAGACATCACTTCTGGCCATGCTGAAGAAGAATGCGACCCATGTGCATTAAAACTGGTTGTTGAAACATCGCTTCTGGCCATTATCACGTGTCAGATCCGTTTCTCAATTTTCTCTCTCCAGACTGCACCAAAATTCAAGATTGATCCCAGAATCATGTAGAGAATTTCATAAGCTTTCTGTTGATATAAAGAACGTGCAAATCCGAGCTCTGGATCGAAAGTTATGGAGGTCTGAAGTTTTAGGGCACAAAACAGGCGAAAACGTGTTTTGAAATCTTTCCCGCGCTCTGCCACCTGGATGACACGTGGCACGCATTGATTGGTCACGTGATTCTCTCTCCTCTACCTTTTGGCAGGCTTTCTTTTGAAATTTCCTTGTGGGCCCCTTAAACTTGGACACGTGGCATGCATTGATTGGCCGACAGGGGCGCGGGGCAGACCTTGGCTTTTAGCTTTTCGGCCAAAACTCATGCCAAATTCTCTAACTCCTTCCCAAGCTCCGCATTCCCTGTTCCATAGGACACGTGTCCTCTTTTTATTGGCTCGGGATGACCCCTCAAAATTCGCCCTTTGACCTTTGGACTCTTTCCCCTGCGACACGTGTCGTGATCTGGTTGGTTCTCGGCCCTTTCGGCTCCTTCGCGCCCTTCGCGTCTTTATGTCCCGGATGTCCCAAACTGCTTGGGCCAAAAACTTCCGATCCGCCCGAAATGGGCTTCCTCGTCCCTCATTTGGCCGATGACATGTGGCGTTGTTTGATTGGCTTTCGGCTCCTTCGGCGATCCGCGTCCCGCGCATCCCTTCATCCCGGATGTCCCAGTACGAACTTTCTCTGTTTCGGGCGAACCGGCCGGTTCGCGTCATCACGGCCCAAATGTCCCAATTGCTTCCGACTGTTTGTTCTCATTTCGGCCGATCCGGCCGGTTCACGTACTTCACGTACTCTTGTCCCAAACTGTCCCGCTCAGCAGTTAGTCGTTTTTCTTCCTCTTTCGGCCGGATCGGCTTCTCGCGCCCGCCGCGTACTTCTGTCCCAGATGTCCCTTTGCTTCACGGGCCGCCTGGAGGCTTTTCAGCCGATCCGCGCCTAGATGTCCCAAATGTCCCGACTGCCCCTAGGACTAGGACTTAGTCATTTTTTATGATTTTTCCTGGATCAATCTACATGCTTGGAACTGCAAAACTCTGATGCATGTTATCGAAATTTACCACAGGGGTGAAATTTGACAACAGTAGCTTGGATGCGAGTAAAAAGGAACTAGTGGATGCTTTGGAGGATGAATATTTCTTGGGGATGAGTACATCATTTGGTTGGTAGTTCATGTAACATGCTTTAAAGGGAGGAAGATCGGCGGGGAGGGTGTGGATCTTCCCCTCCCGCTTATACTTTAGGCAACAATGAAGGGTGGATTGGACGTAATGTATAGTCCAGATCTATGGGCATACAAGTAAGATATTATATTGGAATTCTCCTTCTATAGTGTAGAATAGTTCATGGAGGATTTTTACCAACACATATAAAAGGGAAAATTATTCCCAATGCAAGGGCAACAACATCATTAAAGGTGTGAAGGAACATGGTGACTAGGTGAAAATAGTGTCGGGAAGATTGATTTGATTGAAGGTGTGGGATGAGATGATGTTAATGTTAGCACCATTATCAATCATGTATCATCTGGATGAAGGTTTTGTCGATACTGAATGGTGACAAAAATGGGAAGGTCATGATATTTAGGTAGAATGTAGGGATTTGAAATCATTGAAAGATATGGTGGTGGAAGCGGTAAGAGCACCCATGAGGGCTGAACAATTTTGAGGATCATCACTTGTGATTCATATGCATTAGAAAGCTTTGATGAGATCATGTTGATAGTTAAGAGAGATTTTGATAAGATCATAAAGGGACATATTGACATAATTATGATGTAGTTGTTTTATGATACTTTTATCTATGGTAATAGGATTTTGGCTTCATGGAGGAGCTATAATGAATACCTTGGCCTTGGATGAAGAGGGAGATGGAGTAGGATCGTTAAGAGGAGTAGTGATGATGACTCTTGGTTTTGTTGAGCATAATTTTTAGAGTCATGGGAGTGAGAGTGGGTGGTGACTCAAATGACATTTATGAAAAGAGGGGGACAATATTTATAAGAGGTTGAATTTGATGGTATTATTGGTAGTGTGGATGGAGGGAAAAATTTAAAGGCCTTAGAAGCCATAGGTTTGGTTTGAGAGTTGTGTTTGGTTATGGATGAGCTAGTAGATGGGAGAGGGTGGTCTTCTTCGATGAGAAGATCATCTTCTTCTATGAGGTTGTTGATAAGGGTTTGAAGATCCTTGAATTGCTGTTTCATTCCCAAGGACATGATTGTAAGTAAAAATGGTGTTATAATCAAACCATTTTGGCTTCCATTCACGTGAATCAAAATAATTGATGGGGGAAGGGTGATCATAGATGCTTGGATAAGGCAATTAAGGATATCATTTTATGATCCAATGGGATTTTTGAAAGATTAAGTATCATGGAGTTTGGATTAAATTTATTTAGGAGATGAAGATGATGAAAAAAGGGGTTCTCTACACTTATGGGGTTTGGTAGGGATCTTAGATTTAGATTTGGACTTGAAAGGGGGAGTACATAGTTTTGATTCAAATGTGGTAGGGACAGGAGATTCAGATGACTTGGAAATGGTCTCAAAATAGATGGCTAAGGTCCTAAGATGGATGATTAGATAATGGGTGTTTTAGACTGATGGGGATCCAGATAGGAGATCTCTTACTTATTTTGTGAATGAGTAAGAGATATTTGGATGGGGGTGTCAAGGTTTTATATTTTTGTTGTGAATTTTTACTATTGGAAGGAATACCGATGATTTCTACATAGGATTCTCCTTTAGGAATAGGATGAGATGGTTTATATACGGATTAGGTTGTAGAAATGGTGGTAGAATATGGGGATAGTTTTTGAGTAAGATCATCGGTAGAATTAGGAGGGTTCTTGAATGGTGTGGAATTGAGAACCGCTGTTGAAGTAGGAGTTATCATCTTGTTGGAGGTAAGGATGAGATTGGGATATTATTGGTGACAGAGTCGAGGGTAGATGTTTATTTCATAGAGGTTTTAAAAGGTGATATAGATATGGTCATGGATTCCAATGTGGCTATAGATGTAGATATGGGTGTTGATATAAGTATGATAGTAGATGTAGGCGTAGGTGTTGAAGTAGACATGGGTGTAATAGAGGTGGGTATAATAGATGTGGGTATAACTATGGTTGTAGATGAAGATGTAGGTTTTGTTGTATCTGCAGATGTAGATATGGGTGTGGATTTAGATATTGAAGTGGATGTGGGTATAGATGTAGAATTCGATAGGGGTCAATATATTAAATCTTAACTTAAATTTTGATTGCATGAGGATCAGTGTGCTTGAGATGTGAGAGGATTTGCTTAGTTGTTTGGTGGATGATTCAAAAGGGTGTCTCGTATGATGAAAAAGTGACATGCAAGCATGGGAATCCACAAGTAACTCTTCCTCATACCCGACCTCTCGAGGTTGTGCCGAAACGGCCAGTGAATTTGGAATATGTATGGATACAGACAAACTAGTTGGGTGATCGTATATCCTTAATACGTAATAATGGAATCTGTGAATCTAAGGCAAAGAAGGCCCTCCTAGCCTGAATTGGTCTAATGGATCATTCGGATATAATAGTTGTTTGGAGGCTCCAATCAATGTCAAGCTCTGCCAAGATCTTGTTTATTGGCTGTTGGATACGTGGGAAGTGACCTGTAGGTGCTTCATGTATATTTCCAGACAAGGTCATGAAAATGGTGATGGGAGGTGTAGTGGATTCTACGGGGTTTTATGGACAATTATACGGTGTAGTCCAGAAATCCTTAGCTTGATTTGTTGCTACGTTTAATAAGGAGAATTGCATAATGATGTCTGGTGGGAATGGTGAGGACCTGAATACTAGTGTTTGTAAACCAAAATCAATGTCTGATTGATCAATAGGCCCATTGGGTTGTGGGACCTGTGGATCATAACTGTAAGTTTGTGGTTGTGGTAGACCTCCTATGGTCATATGAAGAGTTAATCTCTCCTTCCGACTATCCAATAATCATACACCTTTTCATGAACTAGGAGTTGTGTAATTTTCTCAGAATACCTTACAGGTGTTCTAGCAACTTGAATGCGTAAGCTAGTGTCTATGTCGATGAGGAGGTCCCTTGCGTTGGGTTGTGGAACTAGAGGATTGCAACCAAATATTTGTTCTCTTTCGAGTCCTTGTACAGTCATACGAGATACCCTATCAAGGCAGTCTATAGTTAGGATGATTTGACCAAAATGTGTATGCCTTGTCGTCTTCAATATTTAACTCTCTCAATTGTTCACTAATTACTCGTAGGTTTACTTGTTGCTCAAAAGACCTGGATCCTAAGGTCTTGATCTATATCAGCTAGTGTTGTGGGTAGATTTGGTTGAGGCACTATCGGTTCAAATATGTATTCTCTGGGCTCTCTAGGTCCCGTGATTGTCATGCAAAAATGATTCAACTTTAACTAAAACTAATAAACTAATTATGAAAGATGTATCTATACTATGCATGTATTCTTTTATTTTTGTATTTTCGATGAAGTATTTTAACGAAATTAAAAGAGCAACTATTCTAATATTTTTAGAAAATGGACAATTAATCTAGTAACAGAATTAAAACAAACAAAGTAGCCTGGTGTAGCTATTTGCCTGTGTAGGTGTGAATTTATCCTAAATATCTAAATAACCAACTAGTTTAATCGAAAAACTCTCAATCCTACCTCAGAAGTGAGAAATGAATCATAGCTTCTCAGAAACTATCATTCCCCATAACTTCCATGGCAATATTGAAAGTGAACTTTAACCAAAATGAAATAATTTACTACTCTATTTGATACGTTGTAACTAGAAATTTGATAGCTCAAACTTGGAGTTTACAGAACAGTGGTAAATCTAGTTGTGTGTGACTTTGTCCCCTCAGTGTGATCTCCTCGTTCCTTCATGTTCTCGTGAATCCAGAAAAGTGTGTATATGATAGCATCAATAGAAGAAGATACTCAAACAATGGTAGATTTCGAGATAGACCAAATACAATGTGAGTAAGAGAGGGATAGTGCAAGTAAATAGAGCTTGACTATGCAATTCCTAGTGGGATTTATTATGGGAATACAACACAAATACATTGATAGTTCTAGAAACTATCTTTTGTGACTAGACAAAACCTACAACTCTAAATGGATTCTAATCTAAGAATGAAACTACCTTATTCTAAACTAGTTTGCATGGAACAACAATGAAGCAAGATTGAAACAAGAAGATCAAATGACCTCTAAACAACAAAGGAAGACTAACAATGGATGCAAAACATGAAACTATTGGAATTCTAAGCAAGAAACTCAAAAGACTGAATGATTAAACAGAGAAGGAGAGGGGCCTCTTGTTTGAAAACAAGTTGGCTATTTATAGAAAATGAATTCACTAGAAGGTAACTTGGAATGGAACTCTTTTACCATTAAACAAAGAGAAAACACTATTCACAGGGCGGCCAAAACATAAATGCAAAGCAAAGTAGCTGAAAAATGCGGATAGAAACTTGAATTTTACGTTTGACAAGATCATCGGAACATTTTGGAAAATGTGCACAAGATCACCGCCCGCATAGGGCGGTGGTTATAGGACCACTGCCTTGTCCTGGGTGGCGGTCACGGGACCATCACCCAGGTAGGGTGGTGGTCTCGTCACTTAAGACCAAAACAGAAGGAAAAGGGTGGGCAGAGGGAAAAACAAAGCATGCAGAGGCCATATGAGGCATACGGGATACAAACTTATACTTGGCAAGATTTTCTGGATCCCGAACACCTTGCGAGGAGATCTGTATCATCATTAGGGTATGTGTAACTTCTTTCCAAAGTGGTACAAAGGCCCCAAAATTTTGGGTACGTACATATTGCCCCCTTGAGAAGCATCTTAGCCATGAAGAGGCGTAAAATGGTGGATCCGAGTATGGTGGTCCCGAAATGGGGAGTTAGGAGTTATACCTGACATGCCCATGTGTTGGAAAGTTGCCATCCAAGATCCCGCTATTTGCAAAATGAAAAAGGGGACTCAAGTGTAGATAGATAAAATAAATTGAGAAATAAAACTAAATTGATATGAAATGAGGACTTACCATCTACATGGGGTTTAGAACTTACCTCTATCGACACTCCAACCTTGCGAAAGACATTCAAAATCAATTTTAGAAAGCTATATATATATATATAATGAACTCATTTTACTATTCATTTACATGTGTTGATTTGGTGGTTTTTGAGCTCTGGGACCCACGGTGACCATTTTCGACGAGAGTACAGTCAAAACATCCGTTGCGAGAATGTGATCATGCCTCCGAGAGCGAACATCGGCCTACGAAGTCTCAGGTTAGTTCTTCTCAATTTATCATTTTTAAATCCAAAACATAGAAATGTTGAAATCTTTGTCATGGGGGGATCATTTTCAAAAATGCTAGTTTTAAATGAGTCTCTAGGGGGCGCCCATAGGGTAGGTCTTTATTTTGTTAAAAATGGTGTTTTCTTGCATTTTTAATGTGTTTTTAGGGCTTTCGAGCCATTCATTGCTTTCAGACAGGACCGCCACCACCACAGGGCGGTGGTCATGGGACTACCACCCTAGAAGGCGGCGGTTATGGAACCGCCGCTCTGCATAGGGTAGCGGTTCATAACAGAATGTAAAAAAAGATGTTTTATTTAATTGTTTTTGCATTTTTAGCATTTTTACATGTTCTTGATAATTTTTCTAGTCGATTTTGTTACTAACTTACTCTTTTTCTGTGTTTTTGGGTGGATGTAGAAGAAGGAGGAGTATATTAGATGGAGTAGAGAGAGGGAGTGTGATTGGCTCCTAGTAGTGTTAGAGGCACTGACCCAGATAGGTGAGACACTCTGTAGAGGGCCGGTATTTGGAGGATCACACAAGTTCCTCATGTTGACTCCGCTAGTCACATATTATGTGACTTATTTTCTTATTGGGACACATATCGAACACTTTCTGATTACTAGGTGTGAGGGGTGAGTGGTCCATCACCCAAGAGGATGTTTACCATATACTGGGGGTTCCGATCCTTGGGAGGCGGTTGTCTCTCAAGACAATAGTGTTGAGATCTCAGTTGGTTTAGTGGGCTACTTATATGGGGGATGCCATTGTTTCCATGGGGTCGAAGAAGGGGGTGAAGGTCCACTCCATTGTTGAGTCAGATATTCCTATGCTCCACAAGGCTATCATGGGCATCCTTTCTTCGAGATTGATTGGGGACAAGGGAGGGGACACTCTCTTATATTGTTGGGCTCCCATTATTACACAGATTGAGGGCCATGGCCATGTTTATGCTTGGGAGAAGACATCATTTAAACCACCTACAACAACTTGTACAGGGTGGTGACTACAGGGGGTCATTGAGCCACCCTACTATTTTCATGATTTGGGTGTATTAGCACAAAGACCCCGTATGGGAGAGGTGTAAAAGTAGAGGATCCTGGGGCCATTAGGGTAGTGAGGAGGATAGGGATGACCGTTCTTAGAGCACCTCACCAGCCAGTGGCTTCTTTGACTATTGCAGACATGAAGGCTACTCCTTATCAGGCCATGGCAGGGTTATGGGGGGAGGAGACACTCACATTGATCGCTTACCACACTACCAGTTAGTTGGTAGATAGGACGGGAAGTTGGAGATCCACCCCTTTGACAGAGTACCACAGTAGTTTGGCCTCCCATATATTGACATGTTTCCTCCAGCGGGGCCAGTGTATAGATCTATTCGTGAGGCTCGGGAGGTCCTAGAGGTCGGGGTTGGACTACGGTCACTCCTAGTGTCCCATCGCAGCTAGGAGGTTTGTGCTCGAGGGGCATCCAGCACTCCTTGAGCACCCTTACTTTAGATTGGCACATGTCCTGCTCATAATAGAGATGAGCCTATTGACATGGACTCCAAGTCTGAGGAGTTCACTATGGGGAGATAGACGAGGAGACAGAGGAGGCAGAGATCGGAGCTGGTGGGACAGGTGAAAAGGATGACAATGATTATGAGTGGCATGACACTTAGGATATCTTGAGGGCCGAGAGGGTGGATCAGAGTGAAGAGAAGGTGAATATGATTTCAGAGGAGTTTCCTTCTCGAGATTTAGGGGGAGATGGCGATTCCATGGCAGTCGTCATATTTATCTAGATATAGGAGAGGGATGACAGCTTAGTGGCGGTGTCGTACAGTAGGCATGGACCCTAGAGATCCCACTTGGAGGCTTGGAGATCTGAGTGAGTTACCACTCTTTTCTTGACTTTGTTTTAGTTAGAATTGTTTAGTTGTTATTTCCTTTTATTGTTTCATTTATCTTTGGTCTTATTTTGGACAACTTTATAACTCATGTGTTTCTCCTTTTATTTACAGTGACTGCTGAGGGATGGCGAGACTTGATTTGCTAGGTGTGCGTCGACACTCTATTACTCCCTTCTGATGGTACTCGGGCTGAGCTTACTAAGGATGTTGGGGAGCCCTCAGTAGCTAGTCGACATACAAATGTCTTTGCCCCTGTCTAGAAGGTGGCAAAGATCATTACTTCCCTTCGCACCAAGTTGGCTAGATATAGGACTATTGAGCGCTTAGTGAGGAGTCACTCTCATAGTGAGACCACAGCTGCTGGCTATGATCATGAGCCCTCTGTCTATTTAGAGTGTTGTCACAACAAGAGTCCTAGGCATGGCCATACACCTTCTGAGGGATCTCGTAGAGATTGAGAGATCATAGTGTCCTTTTTGTAGTGACTTTTGGTCAGATATTTGTATGATTGTTTTTGTATTTTCCGGGCTCATTGAGCATTTTGACCATGCCTTAGTGCATGATGGCATTGTACATGAAACAACATATATATATATATATATATATTTTTTGGATCTAGACTATTCTACTCGTTTCCCATGTGTATACTAGATGTTTTCTTTTTAGAGTATTTGTTTTCATGCTTTTCAGAGTGTATGCAATGGATGACAAATGATAGAAAATACTAAACATAATGTTTTACTTTATATGCTTTTGTAATGCTGACATGTGATGACGAACATGTTGTAGTTTTGAACTTTTGGCCTCTTTGGGCAATGTCTGTGATTCCTTCTTATGTTGGAAAAACATGATGAATGTATAGTGATAAAGAGATGAACTTGTCCCATTCCCAACTCCATGCAACCAGTAGGATGCGAGGGCTCAACACCAAGAGTTGGGAAGGGCACAAATTGTATGAGTTTGAATGAATGGAACAATGAGAGATGGGAAAACCAAAGGATGTAAACCAAACTTAGACCTACACACTTACCTCACTCAAAACTACCACCAAGCTTAGAAGGCCAATTATTTTCTAGTTTATCTAGACTTAGACCTATAAATGGTAGCCTGGTTGATAAAATATGGTTTTGAGGATTCGATCTCTTTGGAATTTGGAAACTTGTTTTCACTTAATATAATTTGATTTGTATTTCTAGAATACCAAGATTTGTTAATTTGTGTGAATGGACCCCCACACCCTATCTCATGCCACTAGTAAGAAGCATGGGTTTGTCACCAAAAGAAGGATATAGGTGAGTAAGGGCACTTCTTTTCTTTCCCAACCTCACACCACTAGTAAGAGATGCAGGCTTATCACCGAAGGTTGGTGGGGAAAAGGACTTTGTAAAAGAAATTATTCTATTTGCTTGGCATTTTTTATTCTATTTGATTTTGACACTTCTGATCTGTGACTTTGGGATATCCTTTCTCTCAAAGAGACATAAGAGGGATAGATGTGACACCAAGAAGCTTCTAGAATAGACCATAGGTAAGGACAACTTTACCTAGTAGAAAGAAAGAGAAAAACCAAGTATGCAAGGCCTTGGTATGGTTTTCGTCAATACTTGTCTGTCAAACTTGATGATGAGATTTGAAATTACTTGATGATGTTTGAAGAGATGTGATTTGAATGATTTTGCCAATATTTTCAGAAATTTGTAATAGATTGCTTAAGAGTAAGTTCCTTGACTACAACTTTTACAAAATGAGTGGACAAAATGAAACAACAAGATGACTAATGCAATGTAGGTAGCTATAATGTACAAGTGGTGATTCTTATGTCTTATGCGTAAAACCATTTAAGATGCAAGGAATTGACAGTTTCATTGAATTCCTCACCTTCTAGTGTGCATAAGAGATACACACCATTTCCGTAGTCTTTCATGACTCGGTATGGGCCCAACCACTTGGGCCGGAACTTCCTTCCTTCACCGGTTTTCTTATCAATCATTGTCTAGTCTTAGAACTAGATCTCCCTCATATATTTCTCGCTCATATAATTTTTTGTTATACTTCCGTCACATTTGGTCAGTATAGGCTCTGTTCTGCTATTTGGCATTTAGCCTAGCCTCGTCAAGGCTTTCTAGTTGAGAGAGGCATGCCTCCCTATAAGCTTCTTCATCCAAAATCCCTTGTAATGAGATGTGGAGACTGGGTATTTCAACCTCAAGTGGGAGAACTGCTTCTACCCCGAATACCAATGAGAAATTGGTTACTCATGTTGGTGTTCTTATTAAAGTTTGATGGGCCCACAAGTTTGGATATAGTTTTAGATGCCAATCTCGCTTGTTCTCCTTAACTGTTTTGAGGAGAATAGCCTTTAATGTTTTGTTTGTTGCTTTGGCTTGTCCATTGGCTTGAGGGTAGTAAAGAGAGGCCGTGTGATGGTTTATTTTGAATTTGCTGCATAACTCATGGACCTCATCATTTTTAAAGGATGTGCCATTATCTGAGATAATGACTTGTGGGACACCATACCTGTAAATGATTTGGTTCAAAATGAACTTGCAATTACCGAACTGGTATGGTGGTGAGAGGCATGGCCTCTACCCATTTGGTAAAATATTTCGTGGCTGTAATTATAAAATTATGGCCATCGGTTGATGAGGGAGAGAATTTCCCTATCAAATCTAGACCCCATGTGGAGAAGGGCCACGGGGTTGCTATTGGTTGCAGGGATTGTGTTGGCATGTGAATCTCGTGAGAGAATTCTTGGCATTTGTGGCACTTACGTACAAACTCTATTGTGTTGTGTTCGAGAGTGGG
Organism: Taxus wallichiana var. yunnanensis; assembly: GCA_018340775.1. Classification (NCBI taxonomy): domain Eukaryota; kingdom Viridiplantae; phylum Streptophyta; class Pinopsida; order Cupressales; family Taxaceae; genus Taxus; species Taxus wallichiana. Next base: position 95,184,458 of record CM031240.1, read on the forward strand.
CCAAAAATAGCCCATCCGATGTATTTTACGAGCAGTGGCATGACCACCAAAGTGGCCTCCACATATCCCACTGTGGGATTCATAAATAATCTTCTTAGATTCTTCTGTGTTGACACATCTTAGAAGCATGCCGTCGAAGGCTTTACGATAGAGTACTTGTTCTAAAACAACATATTTAGCAGTGATAATGTGTAACCGCCTTCTTTGTTGTGATGTGGCACTTTCTAGGTATGTGTGGTCCATGATAAAATTGATGATATCAGTGTACTAGGGACATGTAGAGATGGGGGGCCTAGTTTCGACAAAGTATATACACTCATCAGGAAAGTCCAAATTTACCAGATCACCTCCATCTAATGGATTGTCAGCTAACCAATCCATAATGATTTGTCCCTTAACGGATTTTTGGTTTATAAATGTTAACTCAAATTCACCCATTAAGGTTATGAAATGCCCAACCTTTTTAGATAAAGACCCTTGTGTGAGGAATGTTCGTAAATGATCTGTCTTTACAATGACCCTTGTTTCTTGGTTTAACATGTAATGTCTTAAACATTTTGTTGCAAATAATATGGCAAGGCATTCTCTCTCTTCCTGTGTATAACGTGTTTCATAATCGAGCAACGTTTGGCTAATGAAATAGACCGCACTTTCTCGTTTATCATTGTCTTCTTGAGCCAGCATATAGGCTAGTGAGACATTAGTGGCCCATGAGTATAGGATCAAATGGTGGTATGGTCTCGGAGGCATTAGCGTCGGTGGAGACAATAATAAGCATTTAATCGCTTGAAGGTCTCGTTGAATTCTTCATCCCAATAAATGCTATAATATTTTTTAATAGATTTTTGATTGGATGAATGACAAAACTTAAATCGGGATGAACCTTCGATTGTAGTGAGTTTCCCAAGAAATGACTTGATTCCAGACTCGTCCGATGGTGGAATCATTTTGAGAACATCCCAGATTTTGGCTGGATCAACATCAATCCCTCGTGAAGATATAATGTAACCCATAAGTTTGCCTCTGTCACACCAAACATGCACTTCTCTGGGTTTAATGTGACGCCATATTCAATCAATCATGAGAGGATGATACAAAGTACTTCTAGATGATCACAACACTTCTTGGCCTTAGCCAATAAGTCATCCACATAGGATTCCACAATTTTATGGATAAGATCATGGAATATGTATGTCATTGCCCGCTAATATGTAGCGTTGGCGTTCTTAAGACTAAATGGCATGACAACGTAACAATAAGTTCCCCAGGGAGTTATAAATGTAGTTTTGGCTTGATCATGTTAAGATATTTTAATCTGATTATACCCTGAGAACCCATCCATGAGGGACAACAATTCAAATCTAGTTGTTGCATCAACAATAACGTCAATGGATGGTAACGGGAAGTCATCTTTGGGACAAGCTTTGTTAATATCCCGAAAGTCTATGCAAATGCGTATCTTCCCATTCTTTTTGAGAACATGGATGATATTAGATACCCATTGTGAATAGTCAACGGGTTTGATGAATCCCACTTGGAGAAGTTTTATTACTTCCTCTTTTACCATGAGAGCCACTTTTTGCTTAATTGGTCTTGACTTTTGTTTAATTGGTTTTGCATCTGGTTTAGTGACAAGGTTATGTACCGCGATGTGTGGTGCAATGCCCGTCATTTCTTTATAGTTAAATGTGAAAGCCTTTTGATGTTATTTAAGGACTTGGGTGTGTATTTCTATCTCCTCTAGAGTTAACGAGGATCCCAACTTCAAAATTTTGGTTCTTCCTCCATCCCGATGTTTATGTCAATGGTTTCTTCTATTAAAGAAGCGTTACCTTCTTCAAATTCAGGTGGGGCTGGAGGTAGTTCCAAGCTTTCTCTATCTTCTATCTCGTAGATATCGAGATCCTTTTGTGGAGGAGACTCTATCATGGGATTTCCAAAATAGGAAGAGGAATGTGGTATTAGGGAAAGATCCACTATGCGGTGAGCAAGGTGTAGCTCTGCATAGGCATTTAGATATTCGAGAGTGACTCTATCACCGTCAAAGTGATCCAGGATAGGAAAATCATTCTCAGCTTCTCCATGAGTGAGGAGTGGGTTTGTTGGTATTTTACGTATTAGCGGTTCAGTATGAAGTGATACTGTGAAATTTGTATCTTCCAACTCACTGTTTGGAGTGAAACGGGAATCGATGTTGCTATTGAATCTATGAGAAGGTTCTGCTCTCATGGGATTGCTTCAATTGATATGAAGTTGAATCCCTTTCTTAGATCTAATACCGTTGTTTTGTAGAGTTGTAAATGTTCAGCCCTAGTTTCATATACCTCAGAGACTTGGTTTGCGACTAGTTGCGAGTCTCCTAGCACTCTAATGTTATCGAAACCCATTCTTTTGGCTAGGATGAGGCCAAGGAGGAGAGCTTCATACTCAGCTCTATTAATTGTATATTCAAAGTTTAATTTAAAGGTGAAAGGTAGGATCTTTCCCTTAGGTGAAGTAAAGATCACTCCTACCCCAGCTCCAAAGTGACATCTAGCTCCATCGAAGTGGAGAGTCCAATATTTGCTTGGAAAACTAGATATTGGGATATTCATCATATCTGTTTCTTCTACTTCGGTTACTTCTATGATAAAAAATTTGTCTGACATAAGAGAAGTAATTCTTTGGGTGTATCCCATACCCATAGAATCAAATGGTAGGAGAATAGGTAAATATTTCTCTAGTAACTCAAATTTTTTTGTGGTAGTCCCTAATGACACTATTTCTATGACGTTGGCCTCATTTTTGAGTGCCGGGATGCCCTCGACCAAATTTGTAATTTCCAACTCTGTGGTGGGTATCAACTTCTCTTTTGGTTTTGAATTAATCAGTTTGCTAAGTTGATTTTTGGGAGTTCACACTCGGAATGAATGCCTGATATTTTCTTCAAATTAGCTAGGTTTATATCGAAGGGTTTTGGGTCACCTTTTGCAACAAATATTTTCCCTAAGTGTAGAAATCTTATTTCTTGGAATAACGTGGAAGGGATTGCCTTCATGCGGTGTATCCATGGCTGACCGAGGATCATATTATAGTTGGTTTCCTGATCTATAATATAAAATTTGGTGAGGACCGTCTTGGGTCCTAAAGTGAATGGTAAAACTATGGTTCCAATTGAGGTGGCATTGAGGCTATCATAACCTCTTATCATATTTCATGTTGTGGAACTGTTTGTCTCTCTCGTATCCTAACTTTTGAAATAAAGTGAAGAGGACTATGTTAACTACTGCCCCATCATCAATCATTACACATTAAACATAATTATTGTAAACCCATACTTGTAAATGTAAAGCTGGGCCACCTCTTCGCGTAATTTCCATGTCTGTTGGCATTTTTCTTATATCAAATATAAACTCAATATCCCTATTTGGTTGCCCTGAAGGGTAGACATCAAATTCTACATGGTTTACTTACATTTCCAGAGGAGGGGTAATATTAATTAAATGACCAAGGCCTAATGCTTCTAAGAAAGCAGCCCTATTAGCGGGAGCATTCTTTAACAAGTCCAAGAAGGAGATGTGAGAGAAGGTTTTCGTTAAATCATTAATTAAATCATAGGCACCTATGGGTTTTACCAACATTTGTTGAATGTTGTCTAGTTCTAATGGATAACTTAGAGTTGGTTGAGAAGAATAATCCCGTGTTCTTGTTATGGTTTCTACAGGTAGCTCGGTGTCTAATTCTACTAGACCAACTATCTTGGTTTGTAATCAATTTCCTAATTGGGGTGCGACCGGTGGATTTAATGAAGTTGAAGCTTCATGATCATTGTTTCCTATTATAACACCCTTTTTTGTTCCACTTGGATCTAACCTGTTATTGTTAGAATGGTTTGGGAGTGGATCATTAAAGATCTTGAGGGGTACATTTTGAGGGGAAACTGCCCCTGTGTAAGTGTTTGGAGTGGGTACTACAGAATTTGCTAAGAACATATCTATAAAGAGTTATTTTTGATCTTCTGGAAAACGCTACATGAATTTATTATAGTCACGACAAGTCCTAGTATCATGGCCTTGAATTTTGTGGAAACCACAATACAAATTGGGATTATAATTTCGAGGTTGTTGATTTGAAACCTGTTGTGGCCCAAAATTCTGATAAGGTTGCTTGGTTGTTAGAGTTAAAATTTTGAGGCTATTGCCTTTGGTTTTGACTCTGATATCTAGTTGGGTTTTGATTTGGACCTTGTGTTTGGATTTTTCATTGTCGTTGTTGTTGTGGTCGTGGTGGATGATTAAAATCCACCATGTTGATTGTTGGAGTAAAATTGTTATTTCACTAATTGTTAATGGGTGGCGAAATGTTCACAACATTTTCTCTTTTAGTTTGGTTAGTTACTCCATCTATTGTAACTCCGTAGTTCTTGTTAAGGATCTTAGGTCCTTGATTAGCATTCCCTGGTATTAGGATAGGTTGTGGTGTTTTGATTGGGAGTGATTAATTTCCCATTTTTTCCATATGTCTTACGACCACTATCTATCACTGCTTGGTCGATTCGGAGATCACTCTCGAGTATTTCATTGTAAGTTATTAGTGGGAACTTCTAGACTTCTTCCTTTATCTCTCTATTGAGAGAATGAAGGAATAAACTGCATAGTTCCATCTGATCCATGTTTGGAGCACTTGCTAATGAGTAGATAACCGTATGCCATCTTTTAATAAAATGAGCAGTGGATTCATTATGTTCTTTTTAATATGCAAGAATTCCTTGATTCTTGTTCTTAACAATTTGTTCATATCAAAAGCTTTGATGAACTTTAACACGAGTTGTTTAAATGAGTGTATCAAGGCTTCAGGTATTCTGTAATACCAATCAAGGGTAATACCCTCTAAGGTTTTAGGGAATATCTTAGCAACAACCCCATCCCAAGGGAGTAATTCTGTATGGCTGTGGCATAGGCCTTAATGTGTGCATTTAGATCTCCTTCCCCTTTGTATTTGGGTAAATCGAGAAGAGGTCTTGGAAGCATAACACTTTGTATGGTGAAGTCTAGGGATCTTTTAAATATTTTGAATAAGTCCCTACCGCATAGGCCTCGACCATCGATGGTTCTTGTTGAGGGGGTGGGGGTGGCATGGTTTGTTGATATGGCATAGCGTATGCATTTGCAGGGATATAAGGGAATCCCTATGGTTGAATGAACATCCCGGGAGAAGAGAACATGTCTCCTTGTGGTGATTTTGAATAAATGTTTAAGTAGGGAGGAGCATTTTTCTTGTATGGGTTGTTTTGTGCCAAGCCGGGAGGTATCATATTTTCATTTGGAGCAGCATTTAAAAACGCAATTCCTAGTTGGTGTTTTCTGTGGGTAATTATATGGATGTTGAGGAGGCATGCCTAATGTGCCTATTCCTGTAAGGAGGTCAACCTGACTGGGGTGATGCAGAGGGTTGGGGATTCCTGCTTGCCCAAAATATGAATTTTGATTTGCTTGAGCAAGTTCCAATCCTCTAACCTTCTCAACTAAGGCTGAAATGACCTCTATTGGTGAAGACATAGTGTTTTTCCTTAATGGAGTTTGTTGTATACCTTGAGGTTGTAAAGGGGTATGATACCCTGCTATGAATTGATCATTACCCTGCCAAGTTTCACCAAGAGCATTTCCCACAGGTGGAGGAATGGGGGTGTTTTCTTGGAGTAGGGTATCGGATTGTATTTGCAAACTCCCTATAGGTGGGTACATGTTTTGGAAGCGTTGTTTGCTTCTAGCGTAGCATGCTAAGTACTCCTCATCCAAAAATGGGAGCGGATCTGACTGTCTACTGATCTGTGGTCCGAAAAAGACCCGAGGAGATGAAGTGGATTCTCCAGTAAATGTCATATTATTAGAGCCTGAGGGCTCTGGTTATTGTGTTTGTACAAGTTGATCCAACTCCTCAATTAAGAACGAAGAATTAGAACTATTTCTTTAAGGGGAGTTTGAGATGACAAGTAATTACTTGAATAGTTATCAGCCCATGCAGAAAGTGAGGGTGACGATTGTCTATTTGTTTGACCATAATTTTCTTCGAGACCTAAGAGAGGTCTGCCATATGTGTCATATCCTAACATATTCGAGGGGTATATGAATACCCGTAGAATAATGGGAAAGAGCGAAGGTGGATGAAAGAAATGAAAATAAAAGGGGAATAATTGTTTGTTTCACATCGGGTTCACCAATTTTGTACAATGGAAAAGTGACATGCGAGCATGGGAATCTACAAGTAACTCTTCCTCATACCCAACCTCCCGAGGTTGTGCTGAGACAACCAGTGAATGTGGAATATGTATGGATATAGAAAAACTAGTTGGGTAATCTTATATCCTCAATACACAATAATGGAATCTACGAATCTAAGGTGAAGAAGGCCCTCCTAACCTAAATTGGTGTAATGGATCGTTCGGATATAATAGCTGTTCGGAGGCTCCAATCAATGTCAAGCTCTGTCGAGATCCTGTTTATTGGTTGTTGGATACATGGGAAGTGACCTGTAGGTGCTTTGTGTATATTTCCAGACAAGGTCATGAAAATGGTGATGGGAGGTGTAGTGGATTCTCCGGGGTTTTATGGACAATTCTCTGGTCTAGTCCAGAAATCCTTAGCTTGATTGGCTACTACGTTTAATAAGGAGAATTGTGTAATGATGTTTGGTGGGAGCGGTGAGGACCTGAATACTAGTGTTCGTAAACCAGCATCAATGTCTGATTGATCAATAGGCCCGTTGGGTTGTGGGACCTATGGATCACAACCGTAAGTTCGTGGTTGTGGTAGACCTCCTATGGTCATATGAAGAGTTAATCTCTCCTTCCGACTATCCAATAATCATATGCCTTTTCAGCCTCTATGTTTAGAACTAGGAGTTGTGTAATTTTCTCAGAATACCTTACAGGTGTTCTGGAAACTTGAATGCGTAAGCTAGTGTCTATGTCGATGAGGAGGTCCCCTGTGTTGGGTTGTGGAACTAGAGGATCGCAACCAAATATTTGTTCTCTTTCGAGTCCTTGTGCAGATCATACAGATACCCTATCAAGGCGAATCTATAGTTATGATGATTTGACCAAAATGTGTATGCCTTGTTGTCTTCAATACGTAAATCTCTCAATTGTTCACTAATTACTCATAGGTAATTGTTTCTTGAAAGACCTCAATCCTAAGGTCTTGATGTATGTCATCTAGTGTTGTGGGTAGATTTGGTTGAGGCACTATCGGTTCAAATATGTATTCTCTAGGCTCTCTAGGTCCCGTGATTGTCATGCAAAAATGATTCAACTTTAACTAAAACTAATAAACTAATTATGAAAGATGTATCTATACTATGCATGTATTCTTTTATTTTTGTATTTTTGATGAAGTATTTTAACGAAATTAAAAGAGAAGCTATTCTAATATTTTTAGAAAATGGACAATTAATCTAGTAACAAAATTAAAACAAACAAAGTAGCCTGGTGTAGCTATTTGCCTGTGCAGGTGTGAATTTATCCTAAATATCTAAATAACCAACTATTTTAATAAAAAACTCTCAATCCTACCTCATAAGTGAGAAATGAATCATAGCTTCTCAGAAACTATCATTCCCCACATCTTCCCTAGCAATATTGAAAGCGAACTTTAACCAAAATGAAATAATTTACCACTCTATTTGATACATTGTAACTAGAACTTTGATAGCTCAAACCTGGAGTTTACAGAATAGTGGTAAATCCAGTTGTGTGTGACTTTGTCCCCTCGCTTTATCTCCTTGTTCCTTCATGTTCTCGTGAATCCAGAAAAGCGTGTATATGATAGCATCAACAGAAGAAGGTACTCGAACAATGGTAGCTTTGGATATAGACTGAATACAATGTGAGTAAGAGAGGGATAGTGCAAGTGAATAGAGCTTGACTATGCAATTCCTAGTGGGATTTATTGCGGGAATACAACACAAATACACCGAGAGTTCTAGAAACTATCTTTTGTGACCAGACAAAACCTAGCAACTCTAAATGGATTCCAATCTAAGAATGAAACTACCTTATTCTAAACTGGTTTGCATGGAACAACAATGAAGCAAGATTGAAACAAGAAGATCAAATGACCTCTAAACAATAAAGGAAGACTAACAATGGATGCAAAACATGAAACTATTGGAATTCTAAGCAAGAAACTCAAAAGACTGAATGATTAAATAGAGAAGGAGAGGGGCCTCTTGTTTGAAAACAAGTTGGCTATTTATAGCAAATGAATTCACTAGAAGGTAACTTGGAATGGATCTCTTTTACCATTAAATAAAGAGAAAACACTATTCACAAGGCGGCCAAAACATAAATGCAAAGCAAAGTAGCTAAAGAATGTGGATAGAAACTTTTATTTTACGTTTGATGAGATTGTCGGAACATTCTAGAAAATGCACACATGACCATGCCGCCCTACACGGGCGGGGTTACAGGGCCGCCTTGTCTTGGGCGGCTATCACGGACCACCTCCTAGCGGGGTGGCGGTTTCGTTGCCACTTAAGACCAAAACACAAGGAAAAAGGGGGCAGAGGGCGAACAAAACATGCAGAGGCCGGCGATGAGGCATACGAGATACAAATGTATACTTGACGAGCTTTTCTAGATCCTCGAACACCTTACGAGGAGACTGTATCATCGTTGGGGTATGTGTAACCTCTTTTTGATGGTGCAGACCCCACAATTTTTGGTACATATAGTTTCCTGAAGACATCCAATGGCTGGTTAGGAGGAGCATTTGGATTATCTAATTGGAGGTCCCCATGATCGATAATCCATTGTATTAGGTCCTTAAAGGTTCAAAAAATTTCAATATCATGGAAATTTAGTTGACAATGTTTTCAATCATGTTCCTTGTGATATGACATGAGTTTGGGATATGAGTCATCAACAAGTCATATGGGATGAAGCTAGATAAGGTGTGCAACCATGAGCTTTTCAAAGATAGAGTTGTATGATTATCTAAGAGGAGTATAGTTGGAGGTTTGTCGACGAGTTATATGTGAAGGCTCGGTATGAGATGTGGATGTAGAAGAAGTTTTGATGAAAATGGAATTTCGGTATTCTTGGATTTGTCATTATGGTTGAATGACTTGGTGAATTCGGTCTTGGGCTTATTGGAGTGAAACTTAACATAGCTGTGCTCAAGGGCACGTAGTTATAATTTGTAATCCATGGAAAATCTTCCTTGAAATTTTTAAAGGACTAAATTTAGAGGGTGGATGAGATATGTTTGGCACATGATCAAGAGAAGATATCAATGAGCTCAATTTGAGGCAAGGAGATAGATAGGTGATAGATAATATCGTGCCACCTAGTGACAAAATCAGTGATTGATTCATCATCAAACGGTTTGATGGCATAAAGGTCGGTGATAGTTATCTTGAACACTATATTGATGGATAATTTCTCTAATAAAATCTTAACAAGTTGAGTGAAGGAGGATAAGAAAGTTGAGGGATGCCACCGTGCCAATCTAGAGTGGGTCCGGCTAATGACATGGTGAAGGTGAGAAGCATGAGGTCCCGATCATGGGAAATAAGATAACATGAGTTCTTAAAGGCACAAAGATGTTGTTAGGGATCTTCCTTGCTATTGAATTTAGAAAATTTGGGAAGCTCCCAATGTGGAGGATATGTATTAATAGGTATAGATGGGTTGATAGGTTCATTGCATATTTTCTCATAGGTGAATGTGCTCTTGGGACCCAAGGTAGCGGCCTCTAGGTTTTCCATCCTACTCAACAAGGATTGCATGGGGTCATTGGATGTGTGAGGATGGGGATAGAATATGTAAGGATGGTCTTGATACGAGTCATATTAGGTGGGATGAGAACCAATAATTATGTAGATTAGTTGGTTTGAGGGATCATGGTAGAAGACTCATGAGGTACATGTTCAATTTTGACTAATGTCAACTCATTCATGGCCCTAGGGAAGACAAAAAGTTAGGAAGTAATAAATTTAGTTTATTCAAATTATTGGGGATAAGCATAAAGTTGTTTAAGATGTGGTCCATCAATAGGGATATTGGTGGATTTACGAGATAAGTAGTTGTGAAAGGAGGTAGTATTAACATCAAGGATTTCCTAAAACTCCAAGCATCCATGAGGGATAGTGGGAGGTCGAAATGCTCCTAAGGTAGTAACAAAAGGATATGTAGTTGTTCTAGAGGGGACATAATGGTGATAGACTAAATGATTGGGTTCGACTTGGGGATTTGTTTGAATTGTATGAAGATCATGAGAAGGAATCATACAAGAAATGGGTTGGGAAACCAAAGATGAGGTGACCAAAGGTGTGGAAGAAGTAAGAACGAGGGTAGATGTTTATTTTGAGGAATTGTTTGAGATGGAAATGTTGATGGAAGAGGGTGATTTTTCTATTTTCTTGGCTTGGGAATGAGTTACAATGAGAATGAAGTAAACAATCATAAAACTTATGCATATTATTAATGCAACAAGAAAATTAAACAACAATTTTTTTATCTTATTTATTTATAGAAATGTGAAAAGGGGAAGAGGCTCAAAGGGAACCTAAAGAAGTGGTCATTCTAAGGATGGTTTCAAGTTGTTTAGGGTTGGAGTCCTCGATATACCCGAAGGTATGTGAGGCACAAATATGTGATGACTATTGGTATGTGGCTTATTATCGGGGCCTCTTGTTGCACTTCATGCACCAAGACAATAATGGTGTCAGTGCTTAGCGAGATATACCAATCGTAAAAAGAATTTACATGGTCGAACATCAAGGTAACTTCCTTATTGGGTGATGAAATCCCAATAGATCCACATAGTAGGAAATGTTTAGATGTGTAAATTTATGTGTGTGGTTTGGTTGTGTGTGAAGAAATGTGAATGAAAAATATCTACCACCTACTTAAACTATGTGATCAAGCAAGCATGAAAATATGTTTGTTTTTAGATCCAAATCCCAAATGTGATATTTGATGAGAACAAACAAACAAAGGAAGGAGGAATGATGTAAAAGGATAAAATAAGGATTAAAAGGAGAATACCTAGATAATGCTTTTCCTTTTTCTAAATTAAACACTCGTATTGTTGAGCAATCAATCAAACCCCAAGCACGTAAGAAAATAACCCCAACTTGCAGGGTTAGTGGAAAGGGAAAAAATAATGTAGAATAGAAAATGAAAATAAACAAGGAACTTACCAAAGGAGATAGGTAGGTCCCACCGGTGTGCCATAATGTTTGACGAGTTTTCTTCTTCTTCCAAGTTAATGAAATGGTATGTAAGAAAACAAGAAACTCCAAAATATGGGAGGGTTTAAGGCTACCTCCAATGTGTGATGATGATGAAGATGAAGGATGGGTGAAAAGATCCTCTCCACGGTGAGATTGGTAACTTGCACAACACAAATGAAAAATATTAGTAGATTATATGGTGGGGTGCATGAAAAATTTAGTCGCGAGAAGTGATAAACTTCCTACGGAGGATGTCAACCCAAGTTGTTTAGAAATATTGATTGAAAATGAAAGATATATAACATGCAGAGTATAAAAAAATAAATATTCATATGTATGATAGATAACAAATTAGATAATGCAGATAATGATAAATAAAGAAATACAAACCAGATAAGGTCGACACTGACCGTGTTGGTATCCAAATTTGTTCTCCTTTTCAGTCTGAGTAGCACCATAGATATGTCATGGAGCTTAAAGACAGATTAGACCATGTTGTATGTCGTTGGTATCCGGGGATATGGTCTAGCTAGCACTCAGGTTTGTGAAGAAATGGATAGCACTCCAATAGGACTTGATCTTGTATATGTTTTAGGTTGTGCCTTTTAACCAAGGTAAGAGGACCTATTTTGTAACCATGTAATGGTGAAGGAGATGAAGATGTCCTTATCTTTGTTTGAAATTATGTGATGGAGACCTTGATGAAAACATGATCAACATCCCAGATCTTAACTCTCACAAGTTGTCACTTCTCAAAACATGGGTATGTTCTCAAAACAAGGCAAAGGTTACTAGAGACATTGGAAATCCTGATCTGTTATGCATACTTTTGCAAATAGATTTTGATCTTCTATGGGTATACACATGCAAATCAGGGATAGTACATGATAGGATATTTGTTGTTAGATGATTTTTGGTGGGGGATTGACAAGACAAAACTGGGATAGATAAGATCTTTGACAATCTGTACAATACTTGAACAACTATCAGATGAAATGCCTAAAATAATCAGGATGTTCTTTCAATTAGAAGAGGCACAACCCAAAGGTTGCACTCTTCACACAATATTTGAGAACTCACCACAAAAGCTTGAAGTAAAGAACTCAATTAAACACAAAAATCCATGATCAAACCACACCTAAGGTACCCCCAAAGGCTTACAAGAAATCTCTACAGTCAAGGAAGGTAAAGTGATTTTAAATTTGTTTATCTCCTTATCAGATGAAGGCTCTTCTGAATATGAGATTGCAAATGCCACTAAACTATCAACTAGAAATGGAGATCCTATGTGACTTCTAAATATTTTCAATGCAAGATTGCAACAAGAACAATAAAATTTATTTGTAGGCATTTAAAATTGATAATAGACATCATATTGCCCAAATAAAAACACATATTTAATTCAAAAAAATTAGATTCAATAGAAGGGGAGAGTTACATGAACAATCTCGAGTTGTGTGGTGGCTATACACTTGTAACCAACCCACATACATGAATTTTCCAACACATGAGTCATTAACTTGGTTCTTTGGCAAATTTTCTCAAAAATGAGATTTTTCTTAGAAGTTACTCGTGATTTTCAATTTTCCCCTCTTACAAATTATCAAAATGCACTATATACCCTATGCCACATTGGAGCCTTCTTTCCCAAGTAAATAATATTCCATGGGATCAAGTTTGTTATAATAATTCTTCATGATTTAATGAAAATGACATCAAATAGAAAAAAACTCACACGTTGCCAAGTGTGTCAAAAAGGATTAAATCATTACAAATATATAGATCATTATCCATTCTGCAAGCATGCTTTTTTATGATTGAGGCATGCAAACACCTTTGACTCATCATTTTCACATTTTTACCTTTTCAAATTACCTCAGTAACTTTTAATTTTGTCATTTCACGTTTTTTCATGGGCCTGAGCAAAAATTACATAAAAACATGATAGATCAAAGAATTGAGTCATGAAAAAGATGCCAATGCTCTCAAGAGGCCAAGACGAAACAAAATCATATAAGATTTGATGAAATTTGATGCAAAAACGTGACTTCCAAGCTTCTTGGATCTCCCATAGCTATCAAAGCAAATGGATGCATAAGAACCATCGATCTCATCCACCTTTTAATATCCGCCCTCCACGTGAAATATGCAAACCAAAAATAAGCTCAATATTACCTTTTAAAACTTTAGATAAGGTGGGACACGTGTCAAAAAGTGATTGGATTAGGCCCATGCCTTTAAAAATGCATTCGCGACCTTTTGAAAATTTGGAAAATTTTGCCACTTTTCCCCACCTACCTCTTAGGCCCGCCATGTGTCCATAGGTGGGTCCCATTGAAACCATGGACCAATTCTATCAATTTTGCCTCTTTTGTGGAAAAAGGAAATTTTTCCACAAAACCTCCATGGGCCCGATGCCCGATCTCTTCCCCACCACGTGGCACTCTCCGATTCGCCGTGGGGCCAAGCCTCCTATTCTACCTTCAAACCTTCCTGCAAAATTTGAAAAATTTAAAACTTACCGTGCCCGCACTCTTCCTTTGACTTCTTAGAATGTGCCACATGTCCATCATGGATAGGCTACGGAGGCACACTTCCCATTTACACTTTAGCTCCTTTTGCCAAAAGGCAAAATTTTAATTTGTCCTCGAGGTCCAAACCTTCGCCTCCTCATACAAATTTCTTGCAAGCGGCAATGCGGACCATTTTTCAATTTTGAGATTTTTGCCTCCAAAGGAAAAAAATCTCAAAAACTCTCAAAACCCCGCTTATCCATTTTTCTTTCTTGGACACGTGTCACTTCCTGACTTGTTGTGGAGCTTTGGCCCAAAATTTTATTTTTACCATTTGAAGTTAAAAACTTCAAAGTCATTGCAAAAATCCATTGCCCCAACCTATCCTTTCCGTGGACACGAGCCAAAAATTCACTTTATCAACTTGAGCCATAAATCATCAAAATTCTCCAAGTCCCTCTGCCATCCGCATGCCCTTAGACCAAAATATGTGCCACGTGTCCTCTCCCTATTTTTGTGGGCCTTTGGGCCAAAATTTGTCTTTGAAAATTTTGCAAAATGAAATCAAAATTTCCTAAGGAAAGTCCACCACCCACCAATCCCTAGCCAATCAAAACATGCCACGTAGGCACCTCTTGCAGAAGGCGGAGCCACGGATCAAAATTTTCCTTTTTGCCAAAATTTCAAAAAATGATAAGTTAGAAATATTTCCCAACACCCCCTAGCCAATAGGAACCCGCCACGTTGCCATTACCTTGTGATGATGAATTTGACGGGAAAATGACACCCGTATGACCGTCAAATGTGAAAAATTTAAAGGATGCCCTAGAAATCAAATTTTTCAACAAGGATTGCAAATTTTTTATTTTAAATCAATTGAATCATGTTTTGACATTATTTTCGACCTTAGGATTGGGAAATTAACCCGTATAATTTAGATTTGAACAATTTAGATTTTTTGCACGATCGGTAAAGGAAAACAACACAACCCGCAAAATTGGAAAAACTAGGGCACAAAAAGGGGCAAACTTGGAATATTGTTTCAAATTAGGGAAAAACAACAAGTTTATGGGAATTTTTGAAGCATTCAACTGGAGGGGACAAATTACAGATCACCAATTTGAGACATAAAATGTTTCTGAGAAAAAATGGATATTAAAAAATAGGGGACACCATGCCAGCTCAGAAATGGCACCAACATCGGCTCTTACTTGGGGATGGGCACTCCCAGTGAGTGCCATAAGGACAAAACATAGATCAAGTGCCAAAATACCATTGGGAAAAGGATTCAAAAGACAAGGCAGCCCAAGAAACTAGAACCACCCAACAAAAACAAGCCAAGAAAACAACCAGAATGTTCGCCAAGAACAAAGGGAAAATCACACACCACAAACAGAAAAAAACAAATACTATACAACTATACAATTTTTACATACCTCAATTTGGGTATTAATCTAAGAAATATTTTAAATGTTTTCCATTAATAGGAAGCTCCAAAAATTCCCCATTTAGATCTTTGAGAAAAAGGTATGTTCACCAATTCGATATCAATGGCATAAGGGCCCATCATAATGCATCAAACTTGCCATGCTTTCCTTGTCTTCATGCCTACTATCCCATAACAAGACCAGATCTCCAACATTGAAGGCTCTAAGAGTGACCTTCTTGTCAAACAATCTCTTCAATTTTTTCTAAATCGACATGACTTTGATGGGATGCTCTTCTCTCCTCATGAAGCTCAATAATCTGATTGATCCTTGATTCATATGGGCCAAGCTCTTGATCTTCCAACTACTGGGTGAACTGAAATGAAGATAATTGCAGGTGTAAGGGAAACAAATCTTGAGTTCCATACACCAATTCAAATGGGCTTTTACAAGTAGTTCTTTTGGGAGTTATCTTATCAGCCCAAACTACAAATTTCAATTGTTCACCCCATTTCTTCTTGTTTTTTTCCAATATTCTTCTAATGATCTTCAACAAATTCTTATTGTTGGACTTAGCTTGTCCATTCCCTTGGGAGTTATAGTTCGAAGAATAAGGCAGATTGATTCCATATTCATTACACATTTCCATTAAAGTTTTGGCTTTAAAACACAAGGCATTATCAACTACAATCTTGACTGGGACTCCAATCTGCATATGATTTTATTTAACAAGAATTCCATCACCACTTGGTGTGTTGCCTTTTAGATGGGATTGCTTCAACCCACTTTGTAAAATAATCAGTGGCTACAAGAATCCACTTATGGCCAGCACTAGACGGATTTGAAATCTCACCAATGAATTCCATCCCCCATTGCTTGAAAGGATCCTCAATTGATAAAGGTTGCAAAGGAAGGGAGCTTGAATCTTTCAACCTTCCAGAGAAACCTTGGTAGCTATCACATTTTCTAACCAGCTGGATTGCAACTTTGAAGAGAGAAGGCCACCAATAACCAACTCTCAAAATCTTATGTGTTGTTACTCTTCTAGCAAAGTGTCCTCCACAAACTCCCCCATGGAAATCAGCAACTATCTTGGGAGCTTCATCTTCAGCTATGCATTTCAAGAGGACACCTTCAGGGTTCTTCCAAGCCAGCCCAAGGTCTGTAATGATATATTTTTGAAAAGCTAGCTTGAGGGCTCTTTTCTAAGTTTTACTTAAATGATCAGGACAGCAAAGGTTTCTAAGGTAAAATATTACATCCTTATACCACTCAGAATTTACCAACTTTGCAAGCACATCTACCCTTTCTTCCTCTAGCTAATTCACTTCCACATTTTACAAGTTTCTCTCACCATGAGCTTAGAAAAACCCAAACCTCTTACCAAATTTTTAGTTTGGATGTCCATATCATACTCTGCAATTTGTTCACCCATCTACATATTTTACTTGAGATCTCCATCTCGATAAGATGTCTTTCACCATGGTGTGGGGAACATAGGCAACAACTTTTGAACTCAATATATAAGGCCTGAAATTTTTGTTGCTTTCACCAAGGCAAATGCTTATTTCTCCATGATTTTATACTTTAATTTAGCAGCTTGTAAAGCCTTTCTAAAGAAGGCAATAGGCCTCTTAGCCTGATTTTCATCCTTTTGCAACAAAATAGAAGCAATGGTATACTCAAGAAAAAGGAAAATATTTGGAAAGGCCTCTTAGAGTTTAGGGCTGCTAAAACATGTGCATGTTTAAGTGCATCCTTAATTCCTTCAAAACCTTGAATGGAAGCCTCCTCTCATTTGATAAATTGGTCCTTCTTTAGCTTGCTTATGATTAGAAGAGTCAACTCAAAAAAGTTGGAAACAAACCTTCTAATAAAATTAATATGACTAAAGAAAGACTGGATGCCTTTCTTGGTTCTCGGGATAGGTACCTTGTTAATTGCTTCCACTCTCTCGGGTCTATCATAACACCATATTTTGACACAATGTGACCAAGAAACTTGTCCTTTTGCACGTCAAAATGACACTTCTTCGATTAAGATAAATTTCATACTCCCTACATCTGATTAGTATCTTCTCCAAGTCCTGCAAATGATCACCTCTCTGTCTTGAAAATACAATCACATCATCTTGGTAAACTGCAATGAACTCATTGATGTAACCAACAAAAGAAACATCCATTTCTCTTTGAAAAGTGGCATCAACATTCATCAAACCAAAGGGATCCCTATAAAAAAATATGTTCCCAAAGAGTAGTGAATGTTGTCTTAAGTCTTTCTGATTCTTTGACAACCACTTGATTATATCCAGAGAAACCATCCAATGTAGAAAGCAATTCAGACCCTATCACAAGCTACAACATATTTTCCATATTTGGAAAGGGATATTTGTCCTTCATGGATGATTTATTTAGATTTCTAAAATCCACACAAATTTTGATGTCTCTGTTCTTCTTTCTGACTGGCACAAGGTTTTGCAACCCAAGATGAATATCTAGTGAGCTAAATAATACCTCCACCTCTCAACTTCCTTAACTCCTCCTACATCTTCATGGAGAGAAGTGGATTAATTAGCCTTTACCTCTGTCTAAATGGTTTGGCATTTGTTTCAAGAGGGATATCATGCTGAAATAAATCTTCTCTATATGTTTTCAGCTCTGAATAGGACCAAACAAGGCAATATTGATATTTTTTCAAGAGTTGGGCATAGGACTATTTTTCTTCTTTACTTAAATTTCTGCCCAACCAAAACTTCCTTGGTTTGTCCTTTGTTCCCAATTCATGCTCTTCCACATCCCTTGAGGCATACATGTTTCTATTTCGATGCAATCAACGTTGTTAAAATTTGACTCAAGTGCAACAAGACCTCTAGGAATGGTGTTTGTTTTCAATTGGATGATATCTTTTCGAAACAAAGTTTCTCTTCCTTCAATCATGCATACCATTGGCTCCCAATAAATATTATGATTTGAAAATTCACCTTGGTTTTGCAATAACCTTAGCACTTGAGCATCATTGTTAAAAACTTGCCAATGTTTTACATTATCAGGGACATCTGGTCTAGTAAGCACTTCAATGTTGTATTCACAATAAATGGTGAAATTTCTAAATATAGAACCCAACACTACCAACTTTTCAGCAGCAGCATTGAGACCTCTATCATGATACACAATGTTAAAGGAATCAAACATTTCAATTAGATCCTAAACTGCATGTTTATAGTGTTTCATACGCTGATTTTTTAGCATACGCTTTTCTTATTTGTTTGACAACCAGCCTGAGTCTCCTTTTGCAATAATATCTTTCACTCCATACTTATATGTAATTCTTAACCCCAAAAACAATGCCTCATACTCAGAAACATTGTTAGTGCATTCAAAATTAAGTTTGAAGGAAAAAACAAACTCTTCCAAACTAGGAGAAAGTAGAACTATACCAACACCATTTCTAAATTTAGAGCAAGCTCCATCAAATAGCAAGGTCCAAGGAGAACCTACCATATCAAGGCACTTTGATCAGTCCATCTTGTGTTATTTTCCATTAGCAAAATCAATGAAATTCTCAAAGCATCTACATCAGCAAACAACTCTTCATAGGAAATATTGTTGGGATCTTCAATTAGGTGCAACATCTTCTTTTCACCATAGAGTTTGACAAGGATTCCCTCAATGGGAATGGTGGCAAAAGAAATATCCATCTAAACACTGCCACCAACACTTGCAGCCCATTTTCTTGACAAAAGCATACCCCATTTGGTAGGGCAGTCGACAATTACAACATCCAGTTTCAAATTCTTACCTAGATAGGTTGCAAGTTGCACTACCAAACCCTTCACACAACCAACCACCGGAACTTCCCTTGAATCCATGGCAGTACACTTCCCATAGGCAGCTATCACCTTGATATCCAACTCATTCATGACTTCTAGAGGCATGACATTACATGATGCACTAGAATCAAACATATAATTGTGAAGTAGCCTATCTTTTATGAGCAAAGTTGTGAAGAATGGATCAACATTCAACTGGGAATCAATCAAAGATGTCCCCAAATATACCTCAGGTGTCTCTCCAAGAACTTCAAATGCTAGTGGTGGTTCAAGGTCAGCAATGATTTGAAGAGGAGTCTCAACAACATTTACATTTCTGCTTGGGGTGATCTTCTCTTCCTTTAACCCCAAGTACTCAAATGCTCTCTTCTTATGCTCAGGAATTCTAAACAACTCAATGATTGGAACATTCACTTTAATTTGGCTCAATACATGAGCTATGTCATAGGGAATACTCTTTGGCAAAACAACATCGGAAGGGAGACAAGAAGATTCATCAGATGGCAAAGGATCTTGGCAGTTTGGGCATGATGAGTACTGTAATTTTTGCTTGGGACAGCAGAGCTTTTATCTAGTGTTTGTTTCCTAGGAGATTCTTTTGGAATGATTTTGAGCAAGGGTGTTTTAGGTTTGGCTTGAGGCCCACTTCCCTTAACAACTTTTCTTATAGTGTTATAGTCTTTCTCTTGAGCTACAACAACATTCATCAACAATTTTCTATCTTCCTCCGAAGGGATACCACCATCATACTTCTTAATCATCAAAGCTCTCAAGTATTCAAAGTCATTGTGAGGAATTTCAAAATATTGCACTACATCTACTTCAAGAGCATGAGGGGGAAGAAATATTTGTACCCATTTGATGCAATCCCAAAAATTTGCAGTTGTCCTAGCACTTATTACTTCAGTAGATGTTGCTCCTCCTTGTGAGCTTGAAGAACAACCCATCATGCAAATATCATCATCAGTTCCATCCTTATTATCAACTTCATCAACCTGTTGGTCCACTTCACATGGAGGATGAGGAAGAAAACATCTATCACACCAATCCATATCAGCAACCTCTTCAACATCAGTAATCCTAGCAGTTAAGGGATCAGGAAACACTCTTCCTTCACATGCTCGAGGATGTCTATTTATAGATCCAACAGGCCATTTACCTTTATCATCTACCCTTTGATCACCCCTTTAATGATTACCAAATCTATCTTTTGCTTACTTGCCTAGGTTGACCTTGTGAAGTCTACCCAATTCCCTTCTCGGCTAGAGCTAATTTGTATGAGATTTATTTAACAGCCCTTGCCAAAGTTTTCACAACCTCTTTTAAATCGGCACCTTTGCTAGCTTGAGGTTTTTAAGGGTTTAGTAATTGTACACCATCTCTCTTGAGAGGTTTCCCAATTGCTTTGATATTGTTATCAATTTGAAGTGCCATGGAGAAAGCTTGTCTTAGATTGGTTGGGTTCTTGTCTCTTAGGTAATAGGCTGCCTTCTTATCAAATGCATCTGCATATTTGATTAAACAAGATTCATCGCAAGGCCTTAGATTAACTAGCAGCATTCTCAAAGTTTTGTTAAACCTTGTGTTGAAGTCATGGACTCGATTCATTAGGGTTCTTCTTGATATCCTCAAAATCGATGAAAGAAATCTAGGATCAGTCCTGTCACCATATTACAACCTAAATACATTTTTCATTTTAGTCCATGAATCAATAGAATTATCAGTAGATCCTTGTACCGATCCTTGCATCTTCTTAGTGTATGAATAAACAACTTAATATACACATCTTCAAACTCTATCTCAAAATCTTCCATCATATTATCAAAAATTTTGAGATGCTTTGATCACCAAGATAATAGCATTGTTACCTGGAATTTTGGTAACCTATTTCGACATCTTATGGGACAACATTTGGGTAACCATCCATTCCTCTAAAATTTATAGGACCAAAGGTGTTAACAATAAATGCAGGTCTAGGCTAATCCATATTGTTTGGTGGAGGTGATCTTGGAGGTGAAACAAGCTGAGGAGGAGTGCAAGGTCTTTGGGGAATGGGAATGAAATCTTCAAAATAGATATGTTTTAAGGGTACTCCTTCTTGATGATCTCTAGCAAATTTAGAAAATACAGGAGTAGATTTAGGAGCAAGCCTTTCAAATGCACAAGAAGGTTCCTCACCTGATGGGGAATTCAAATCAGCAATAGGATTGTCCAAATCAGATCCACTTGAAGAAGAATTACAGTCCTCAATAACAGTGCTACTCACCTTCAAACTCAATAATAGGGATCTCCTTTCTTACAGTCAAGTATCCAACAACCTTCCACACCTTTCTTCCCTCTAGCTCTGAGTTTATTGAATCTGTAAACAACTTCTTGGTAGAGTCCTTGATGAAGAGAGATCTTCTTCCTTCCAGTTTTTAGCGAGTTGAGTAACAAATTATAAATGATAGAAAGGTAAGACAACTAGTATTTTCAAGATCAAATCAGCATGGAGTCGCCACTAAGGAATTTCACCTTAGTTGTGCAAGAATGCAATAAAATAATTTTTCAAATGTTTGCTAGCACTGAAAAAAATTTGCAAAGCCTTATAAATCAGACCTTCTTCTTCTTAGATCAATCAATCACAATGCAACCAAAGTGTGTAAACTACTGGGAAATGAAAAAGGGAAGACATGGCTTGAAATTTTTCCTTAAAACTTGCATATTTGAAGCATAGAATGATATTTTAACAATGTAGCAGCTCAAATAATTGAATACATAAATGCTCAAACTCTTCAAACACTTCAAAAACACCAAGAAAATCCTAGAAGTCCCTGCAATGTGCGCCACTCGTGTTGGTATCAAAATTTGTTCTCTTTTTCGTCTAAGCAAGCACCATAGATATGTCATGGAGCTTAAAGACATATTAGACCATCTTGTATTTTTTTTAGGTAGTCAGGGATATGGTCTAGCTAACACTTCGGTTTTGGAGAAATGGATAGCACTCAATAGGACTTGATCTTGTCCTAGTTGTTTTAGGTTGTGCCTTACTGAACCAAGGTAAGAGGACCTATTTTGTAACCTTTGGTAATGGTGAAGGAGATGAAGATATCCTTCTCTTTGCTTGAAATTCTATGATGGAGACCTTGATGAAAACATGATCAACACCCCGATCTTAACTCTCACAAGTTGTCACTTCTCAAAACATGTGTATGTTCTCAAAACAAGGCAAAGGTTACTAGAGACATTGAAACCCCGATTTTTATGCATACTTTTGCAAATAGATTTTGATCTTCTGTGGGTATACACATGCAAATCAGGGATAGTACATGATAGGATCTTTGTTGTTAGATGATTTTTGATGGGAGATTGACAAGACAAACTGGGATAGATCAGATCTTTGACAATTTGTGCAATACTTGAACAATTATTAGATGAAATGCCTAAAATAATCAGGATGTTCTTTCAACCAGAAGAGGCACAAATGGAAACCCAGGTTGCACTCTTCACACAATCTTTGAGAACTCACCACAAAATATTGAAGTAAAGAACTCAATTAAACACAAAAATCCATGATCAAACCACGCCTAAGGTACCCCCAAAGGCTTACAAGAAATCTCTGCAGTCAAGGAAGGTAAAGTGATTTTAAATTTGTTTATCTCCTTATCAGATGAAGGCTCTTCTCAATATGAGATTGTAAATGCCACTAAACTATCAACCAGAAATGGAAATCCTGTGTGAATTCTAAAGATTTTCAATGCAAGATTGCAACAAGAACAATAAAATTTATTTGTAGGCATTTAAAATTGATAACAAACATCATATTGCCCAAAGAAAAACACAGATTTAATTCAAAAATTGTTAGATTCAACAGCAGGGGAGAGTTGTATGAACAATCTTAGACCTGTGTGGTGGCTATACACTTGTAACCAACCCACATACATGAATTTTCCAACACGTGAGACATTAACTTTGGTTCTTTGGCGGATTTTCTCAGAAAATGAGCTTTTTTTCAGAACTTACTCATGATTTTCAATTTTTCCCCATCTTAAAAATTCTCAAAATGCACTTTATACCCTATGCCACATTGGATCATTCTTTCCCAAGAAAAGAATATGCCATGGGATCAAGTTTGTTACAATAATTCTTCATGATTTAATGAAAATGACATCAAATAGAAAAACACTCGCATGTTACAGTGTGTGTCAAAAGGATTAAATAATTACAAATGTCGAGATCATTATCCATCCCGTAGGCATGCTTTTTTATCATTGAGGAATGCAAACACCTTTGACTTATCATTTTCACCATTTTACCTTATCAAATTACCTCTGCAACTTTTAATTTTGTCATTTCACATTTTTTCACAGGCCTAAGCAAAAATTACATAAAAATACCATGGATCAAAGAATTAAGTCATGAAAATGATGCCGATGCTCTCATGGAGGCCAAGACGACACAAAATCATATGAGATTTGATGAAATTTGATGTAAGAACATGATTTCCAAGATTCTTGAGCTCCCATGGTGGTCAAAGCAAATGGATGCACAAGAATCTCATCAATCTCATCCACCTCCACATGGAAGATGCAATCCAAAACTAAGCTCAATATTACCTTTTAAAACTTTGGATAATGTGGGACACGTGTCAAAAATGATTGGATCGAGCCCATGCCTTTAAAAAGTGCATTCGCGACCTTTTGAAAATTTGGAAAAATTTTCCACTTTTCCCCGCCTGCCTCCTGGGCCCGCCACGTGTCCATAGGTGGGTCCCAATGAAACCATGGACCAATTCTATCAATTTTGCCTCTTTTGTGGAGAAAGGAAATTTTCCAAAAACCTCTGCGAGCTCGGATGCTCGATCTCTTCTCCCCACGTGGCACTCTCCGATTTGCCATGGGGCCAAGCCTCCGATTCTGCCTTCAAACCTTCTTGCAAAATTTGAAAAAATTAAAACTTACTGTGGGCCCGCACTCTTTCTTTAACTTCTTAGAATGTGCCACATGTCCATCATGGATAGGCTGCAGAGGCATGCTTCCCATTTACACTTTAGCTCCTTTTGCCAAAAAGGAAAAAATTAATTGTCCCTCGAGGTCCGAACCTCCGCCTCCTCATACAAATTTCTTGCAAGCGGAAATGCGGACCATTTTTCAATTTTGAGATTTTTACCCCCAAAGGCAAAAAATCTCAAAACTCTCAAACCCCGCCTATCAATTTTTCTTCCTTGGACACATGTCACATCCTCGACATTTGCGGAGCTTATTTAAAATTTGATTTTTACCATTTGAAGTTAAAAACTTCAAAGTCATTTCAAAACCTCTTTGCCCCAACCTATCCTTTCTTGGACACGTGTCTGTCCACTGATTTGGTGAGGACCTCCGTGACAAAAATTCACTTTATCACCTTGAGCCATAAAACATCAAAATTCTCCAAGTCCCTCTGCCATCCGCATGCCCTCAGACCAAAATATGTGCCACGTGTCCTCTCGCTATTTGTTGCGGGCCTTCGGGCCAAAATTTTCTTTGAAAATTTTGCAAAATGAAATCAAAATTTCCTAAGGAAAGTCCGCCACCCGCCAATCCCCTAGCCAATCAAAACATGCCACGTAGGCACCTCTTACAGAAGGCGGAGCCACGGATCAAAATTTTCCTTTTGCCAAAATTTCAAAAAATGATAAGTTAGAAATATTTCTCGATACCCCCTAGCCAATAGGAACCCACCTCATTGCCATTACCTTCAATGATGAATTTGGCGGGCAAATGACACCCGTATGACCGTTAGAGCGTGAAAAATTTAAAGGATGCCCTAGAAATCAAAATTTTCAACAAGGATTGCAAATTTTTGATTTAAAATCAACTCGAATCATCTTTTGACATTATTTTCGACCTTAGGATTGGGAAACTAACCCATATAATTTAGATTTGATCAATTTCAATTTTTACACGATTTGGTAAAGGGAAAACGACACAGCCCGCAAAATTGGAAAAACTAGGGCAGAAAAAGGCGAAAACTTGGAATATTGTTTCAAATTAGGGCAAAACAACAAGTTTATGGGCATTTTTGAAGCATTCAACTAGAGGGGACAAATTACAGATCACCAATTTGAGAGATAAAATGTTTTGAGAAAAATTGGATATGAAAAATTAGGGGACACCATGCCGGCTCAAAAATGGTGCCAATGAGACCCAACAACTGCCGATCGATGAATGTTACGGAAAATATCAAAATGTGTAGAAAAAGGAAAATCTAGAATATATTGTTGGATGTTGAATATGTCCTAGATCTAGTACAAAAACACATGAAACATAAAAGATGCAAATTACACGTAGATAGATGAACAATTAGTTGATACTGATTAGGTCCATGGTGACTAGAGGTAGATAAAGGGCAATCGATGGTAAGCGAGGTAGAAAATATAAGATTTGAGTTGTTAGATAGGTAAAACATAAAGGTTATAGGATCTGAAATATCTGGATGTTGTAGAAACTAAGAAGTTGATGGTAGGGGGACAAAATGTAAAAAAATACCTAATGCAAATCGATTCAAAAGAGACCAGGAAAAATCGACGTGGCGAGGCTAAGTTATTGTTTTGATGGGGATTGATAAATGTCAAGAAAACTATGATAAATAAACAAGGATGACCGATGAGGTTGCATGCGATCTCCAAGACGATGAACAATCCTACTAAGGTGATGGAAAGATGATGAAATAAAATGGGGCTCAGAAAAATCCAAGCTTCAAATCTCCAAAAAGATAAGCAATGAATCTAAGATAACTCCAAGATTTTGATAGTAGTTCACAAGAAGAAAAGAAAACAAGAAAATCTTGCAAAGTTTAATATCCAAAGTTTCATCCTATTTGAGGAGGGGGAAGTGGTGTATTTATAGGGTCATCAATTCTCGATAGGGTCACCATAGACCACAAAGAACCATTGATTTGACTAATGGGGATGATACACAACTCGAGACAATAGACCTTATTAGGGTTAGATTGGGGTTTCAAGTTGATTTAGCGATTAAGAATGATAAATGGTAGTTGGATGGTTAGAACATTAAATTAGGGTAGATGACGGTCGAGGGAGGATAAATTAGGGGTTTATGGATGTGATTAAGATAATAATCATGTTTAGGGATGATTAAATGTGATTAAGGGTGAATAATGAGGGATAAAATAATGATGGGATAGGATTAAGATAGGAAAATAGGAAATTAAAAGAAATAAATGGGTTTTAGGAAGGGAATGGGAATTCAAATAGGATAGGAGGTGTGAGTGTGCATGATGACAATAAAGAGGGTAGCGAATGTGGGATGGGGGATAAGCAAACCGAAATTTGGTGTCTACATCAAGCTTGTTGTTTTTATTTCATAGCACTAAGGATTACGATTTGAAAGCATTTAATTTGATAGGTAAGACATATACATGAATGAAATATTTGAAAATAAAATGTGGTAATCAAACATTCACATGTCCCACACCTATTTGACAAAGTGTATTGTTCTTACACAAATAATTTCAGTTACATTTGCTTCACCTAGTCATATCGACTTCATACGAGACTAAATTGCGAAATTAATGGGGCTAGAAAAAAATGGTGAGAATTTAATTGGGCCAAACCCAAAACCCAATGACACTGATTACTTATTGTAGTATTTTGTAAGCATACTTTTCTATTTTAAGCTTGAGTAATTCCAAAATAGCAAGTGATGCAAAATACAAGCATTGGTAATTAATCCCCTCTAGGGAATGGACATGTGGATAAAGGAATATTTACCATGTTATCATGCTCATCGTTATAGTTGTGATCTTTTCTACGTTCATCCTTAAATAAGTTGTGGCATAAATCTAGTACAAAGGCCGAAGACAATGCTTTTATTTGTGCTCAAGGTCTTAGCCTTCCTATTCAACTAGGGATCATACCTAACGGAGTGGTGGAGTCCTCAAAGGCGGGTACTATGACGTTCTTATTTGACTTCCTTTCTATGCCCTACTTTATCGTAATAAAATCACTTGCATAACTCACATGAGTGCAATTGGTTATATGAATGACAAGTAGACAATATATCTTAGGTTGAGGTAAAAATTCAAGGTTTATGATTGTAAGACATTAATTTTTTTGAGATACTTGACGAGGACATGAATGAAAAGTCAGATGGAGTTACAAAAAGTATTCCATCCAAACATATTTGGGGAAGAATTTATTTATTTATACCTCTAAATGCCTTTATACTCGGAAGTTCATCTTCAAATTCGCTTAATGCAAGACCAATTTTATTACAATGAATTGATATATTGTTGATTTTATCATGCCTTAATTAATCCTTATTTTCTATAGAAAGGATAAGTGTTTTAAAAAAATTCACGCATAGAAAGCATAGTTAGAAACCCAATCGGACCATATGAAAAAATCAAAACATTTTTGATAAAATGACACCTAACACTGAAATCGCAAATTCATAATTGATAGCACTTAAAGAATTTGGATGATTGTAAAAATTGGCCATTCAATTTATTCATAATGTTTGAAGAGAAATGAAAAATATTAAGACAAAGGTATAAATTTCAGGGAGTTCTACTGCTTACAATTTTAGTGCTCGGAGTCAATTAAATTAGTAGATCCATTTAATTAAAAAAATGGGTTGTAAAGATATAAATTTTAGAAAATATTAAAAATGGTTTAAATTAAACTCAAACATCTTACAAATTTGACTGAATGAATACCCCTCCTACGTAATTTACGAAAAGGTTGACATAAATGTTGTCGTTTATTTTGTAAAAAATTAAAATTACAAACTCATACAAAATGTTGGAAGTAAAACTGAACACTTAACACCCATTTCTGTATGAAAAACACAAAAGTCATCTGAATATATTTTTTAATCACAAGTAAATTGGATCTAATCACAATCTTATCTCGTCGATGTGTAAGATCCTCTAGGACCCGATAAAATTGAAGGCACGTTGATGTACTTAAAGCAAATGCAGGGGGAAAATAACAGAAAAATATCAAACACTGACCGTTGTGCTCAATATAACAAAATAATAAGATCCAATTTAAAAAAGTGGAAAATATCGTAAATCTAATGTATGAATTACGTAAGGTAACCGGTACTATGGTTTGCGATGTGAAAATTTGAAAGTATTATACAATTATTTAAAAATGTGTGTTCACTGTTGTCCATGCGGCGATGCACCCACAATTAAAAATCGATGTCTGAGACATTCTATATTTTAGTTTATATTTAAGGACGAGGTAGCCATTTATTTTTCTTTGCTACATGATCACGCATGGCTATGGCCTTTGCGTAGACTTATCCTCTCAAAACCGTAACAGACAAACCCAAATAACAACTTGATGGATACAATAGAAGAATAAAAGCTCAAAAATAATTGCATATATGAGATGAACTCGATTTACAGAAAATCTCACGCAAATATAGCATTGTACAATTCCAAACTAATAACAGATTGGAGAAGAACACTTCAATGGTTATACAGAGAAAATGTGGAAAGGAGATAATGAAAAGTAAACATATGTTTTCCCTCCATTAATTGGGAAAATGAAAAGCGATGGAATGATTACCGTCCGATTTGCGACCATGTACGGTCATGTCAAATTCAACTGATTTCTCTTCTCTAATTATAGTTTGGAGTACGCCTTTGACATAATAATTAACTTAAAAACAAAGCACTTGAAATCTTGAAAAACAGATCTAACAATTTTATATTATTGAATTATATTTATATATATTTATATAACTACACTTTATTTAATAATGAAACATAATAAAGTAGAACATTAATTTTATGAAAATAAAATGGAAAGAAACACATTCAAGAATGAAAGTCATCTTCATTATAAGTAGTCTCAAGAAAATTGTGTTAAACATTAATACAATTTCAAATTAAGGTTGTATAATTAAGATAAACATAATAAAAATATGGGTTGTAAATTTATTTTTGGATTTACAAAATTTAAAGAATTTTAGAAAGTTTAATATTCTACAAACTTTTGAAATATTCTATATTCATTTTATTCTTATTTTCTATACATGTCTATGCACACAACTACTCGCTATTATTTTTCCTAACAACCCTTAAAATTGGTTGGACGAAATCTAAAAGAAAATAAAACAAGAAAAGAATGGAGAGGAGGACATTGTGCTTATAGTCCAAGCATTCCTTATAATTTTAAGAATTTGGCTTCTATCATACACTTAGTAAATATATCAATTGCTTGTTCTTCACTAGAAACAAATGTAGATCAACAATTTTTGTGCATTCAAATCTAAACACTAAATTGACTATAAAATAGACATCTAGTCTAATATATGTCAAATATATACAAATCTAATAGGTCAACAAATTTCATATATATAATATGACACCAACCATATTTTTTTGAACAATGAACTTTAAAAGCTTCACTCAACTAAAAAGAAGTGCAAACAACCTTGTAATAAAGCATTATAATAAAATGATACCCATTGTATATTTTCATCGTGACATAAATATCCCATTTTGTAGTCTACAAACTTGCTAAATTAGAAAGTAATTTAGTTCACCCAATTCACTATGTTAAATGTTAGTATAACATCAAAATTTGAATCGATTAGCCCAATATTAGATCAGTAATAAGTAAATAATATGCATAAATAACAACCAAAATAATATCACCTTAGAAATTTCTTCATGTAAAGATTTGGATATAATTTGCACCTATGAAAACTATAATTTTGAAAATAGATGTTGGCCAATATTTGCATGCCATGCTATTATTGTTTGTTTAAGACCATAAAACAACTTCCTCGAAGTTAGAATATTTTGGATCTAGATAAACCAAAGTAGTTGGCATTAAGATATTCATTATAGATTTATTTTTAACATCCATTTTCAATGAAGATGCCACACATTACGAGTAGAAAAATAATAATAATAATTTTAATTATGTTCATTTTAATAAATAGATAAGATGTTTCTTCATAACTAGTTCCTTCTTTAATGATTGTATCCCTTAGAAACTAATATACTTTCAATTATTTTAATAATACCATTTGATTTCAATTTTGTTTTATAAACCTATTAATAATTAATAACATTTTTAATTATTGAGAGGGTCATATGTTCCCAGTTATGTTCTTTATCAATGCATCATATTCTTCCTTCATGGATTTCTCCCATTATTTCTTCCCTCTAGGTTACTCATATGAAAATGGATCTATAACCTATTACACTTTATCCATGAGTGCACTTTCATTTGTTTCTATGGTTCATTTCTCATAATTTTTCTAATGCTCCTATTTTTATGTAGGTCAAGAAACATTTTCTACATCACTTCTTATAAAGAAAGGTTAATCAAAAGCATTATATGTTTTGATTTCAACAATAAATATGTTCATTTCTCAAACATGTAATGATGTTAGGCTTATAATCATGATTGAAATTTATTGAATAATTAGAAGTGTATGTTGTCAATGTAAAGTGAGAGGGACATCCTACACAAATTTGAATGTTCATCAAAATTCACATCTCTACTTGATAAAGATATTATTTGCTCTTAAATCATAAAAGTTATAAGCCTTTTATTATTGACTTTAGCCTACAAATGTTTACTTTTAGGCTCCAATATTTTTCTCTTTTTATTAAGGTGTAGACACTCAAATTTGACAATCTATCCTTGTCACACTAATGGTTATGATTGTACTTCTTGGCTAAGATAATGTGGGAAGCGAATAGATCAATAGAAGAATGTGGAGTAAATATCTCTCAACACCCTTATTTTATTATGGAGAAGCACGTACAATTTATAGGAGAAATAGTAAACAACATTCCCCTAAACTGGAGGAGGAAGATATAAATGAAGATGAGAGAATAATGGAATACAATAGTTAAGAGAGAATAAAGGGATAATATAAAACAAACACACCTAAAAATATAAACTATGCTACGTATGCCAACATTCCCCCCTTATTACATTATTCTTGCAAATGTGACCTCTAAAGAGATCAAATTTAACTTTTCCAAGATCCTTGGTGAGAATATCAACTACTTGTGCTTCTGTAGGACAGTACTGGAGCTGAATATGATGGTTCAAGATGTGCTCTTGAATGAAATGACAGTCAATTTCAATATGTTTTGTTTGTTCATGAAATATTAGATTTTACGAGCTTCAACACACTTTGATTATCACAATAGAGAATAGGTGACTATTTTCAAGAATTCCCATGTCATCCAAAATGCGACATAACCATATCACTTGTCACACATCTCCTTGTGCGGTGTGATATTCTACCTCTGGATGAAATAGAAACAACATTTTGTTTCTTGCTTATCCATGAGATGGGACCAGATCCAAGATGAAAAATGTATCCTGTAGTTGACTTCCTGTCATCAATAGATCCAACATGGTCCGAGTCGACATATCCCTGTAAGAAGAATTGATCATTCTTCTTATATTCCAAACCATAATCAAATGTTCCTTAGACATATCTCAATACATTCTTTGTTGTTGTCCAGTGACATTGCTTTGGCTCCTGTATAAACCTGGAAAGATCGCTGACAACCAAGCATAGATTTGGTCTGGTATATGTCAAGTAGATGAGCCATCCAATAACTTTCCTATAGAGAGTAGCATCTACTTGAGGTGAATCCTGGAATCTTGAAAGTTGTAAGCCTTTCTCCATGGGAGTGGATATAGGTTTACAATCAAACATTCTCATACTTTTACGGGAGTGTCTTGGCGTACTTTATCCGGGAGACAAAAATGTGATGCTCATTTTTCCATATTTCCAAGCCAAGACAAAATGTGTAGTAGCCCCAAATTTTTCATGTCGAAGGTTCTTTTGATATCATTCTTAACAATATCAATCTGATCTTTTAAACTACCAGTGATCACAAGATCATCTACATATACAACAAGAATGAAAATTTCCTTGCCTACCTTCTTTATATACAAATTTGAATTTGAGGGGCTACAAGTGAACCCATGTTATAAAAGGTTATTGTCGATCTTGATAAACTATGCCCTTGGAGCTTGTTTAAGTCCCTACAGTGATTTGATGAGACGACATACCTTCGTAGGATGCTCTTCATCAAAAAATCCTTTAGGTTGGGTCATGCACACTTCTTCTTTCAAATCACCATTTAGGAAAGCAATCTTGACGTCCATTTTTTGAAGTCTCCATCCTTTTTATGCTGCCAGTGCGCAAACAACTTTGATGGTCTTGATCTTTGCAATGGGTGCAAAGGTTTCTTCATAGTCGATGCCCTCTTTCTGAGCATATCCTTTTGCTACAAGACATGATTTATGTTTTTCGATGGATCCATCTACCTTATATTTTGTCTTGAAAACCCATTTATAGCCTATGGGTTTCTTTCCTGTAGGTAGATTGAAAAGTTCCCATGTCCAATTTTTCATAAGTGAGTCATATTCTATATCCATGGATTCCTTCCACTGAGGTTGATTGAGTGCTTCATGAACATTTTCTGGCTTGGAGATATTAATCAATGAACTCATGAGTGTAAATTTTACCTCATTTCTTATTTGACTCCTTGTTTTGACTTCGGATGATGTATCTGAGAGTTGTTGCAAATGTGGGTCCTTGATGGTGCTTTATACCCATTTCAGACGAGAACTTGGCTGATTTTGAGAAGAAATGTGTCATTACCATGTGGATTGATGTGGAGTCGCATTCTCTAGTTATCCAAGGTCAATAAATAGCTCTCCTGGTAATATTTATTTTCTCTGAGTAGTCTCCTCTGGTTGTTCATTTGATTCAGAGACTAGTCAGTGAGAGGTGGTTGGTAATGGTTCTTCTAATGTCACTACAGAGTCAAAGGATGACTCATCACAAACCACATCCCAACTCTCATATATTTTCTTTGTCTCAAGATCCATGAGACGATATTCCTTCGAGGTAGTGTTGTAGCCAAGTAGGATACACGAGAGTGTCTTTGGCTCAACCTTCTTTCTCTTCTGAGCTAGGACATACATGTATGCTATGCAACCAAATACTCACAAATGAGAAATTGATGGCTTTCTACCACTCCATGCCTCTTTTGGGGTTTTATTTTTTAGAATCTTTATCGGTGCCCTATTGAGAAGATATATAACTATCTGTCATCTTGCTTGACCTAGTAGCGCTCCTCTAGCTTTGCTATTGATAGCATACAATGAGCCATCTCCATCACTATGTGATTATGTCACTCAACAATTCCATTTTGTTGAGGTGTGTAGGGAGTATTCAGGTTCTTCTTAATGCCTTGTTGGTTCAGGAATGCCAAGAACTTATTTGATGTGAATTCCCCCTTGATTTGAGCAAAGTAGAAGAAGTGGTGGTCTGGTCTCTTTCACAACACGATGATAATAGTTTTGAAAATGTTGAAGAGCCTCACTTTTCTTCTTCAGAAAATCACCCACATCTTGCGGGAGTGGTCATCCACAAATAGTTGGAAGTACTTGTATCCTAAAAATGAAGCAAGGAGAGGGTCATTTAGATCGGTATGAACAATCTCTAGATGCTTCTTGGCATGGAAGGTTCTTTCCTGAAATAGATCCCTGTATTGTTTTCTTGTGAGACAACTAGGGCACAGAGGCAAGGAACTAGACAATTTGGGTAGTCCATGAACCATTGCTTTTGAACTCATCTGATGCAATGAACTAGCCAATAAGTGTCCATATCTAAAATGCTAGAGTGCAGTAGATTGTACTATTGATGCAAATAAAGCTATTATAGAAGATGAAACAATATCTAAAACAAATAACTTATCTTTCGAAATTCTCTAGCAATAATCTTACCTTGTCGTGAGATCAAACATGATTTGATGCCATTTTGGACAAGAAATTCTACCTTCAGGTGATGATTCAATAGCTGAGTCACTGACATGAGGTTGTTAGTCAATCTAGGAACATATAGTACCTTTGTAAGCATACATTTTCATGATCCCCTGAAGGAATGGTGACTCTTCCTATTCCTTCTGCAATGTACTCTTTGTCATCGACTATTTGAACCCGATCACTAATGGGTTTTTTGTCTAGTGAATCAAACAACGCCTTTTCACCTGACATTTTCTTACTTGCATCGAAGTCTATCAGCCACACTCTCTTTGTGGGCTATGAAGTCTGAGAGACGAGCACAAGGTTCTTACCAAAATGGGCTCCTTCGAGGTCTCCTTATCGATTCATTATCTTATTGGCTCGTGAGATGTCTCTTGTGATTTCTCCAAAGGGGACATCGTTTGGACTTTTGAAAATATTCGAGCCTTGATGTGCTTGTTTGACTTGAAGACCCTTATTTCAAGCTATTGTACTAGTAGTGATCTTGTATTGTGAGTGTTGGATCTACAAATATGACACCACCTCTTTGACTTTTGATCTTTCTACGTTGTTTTGGTTGCACTTGACTTGACTTCTCTGGGGACCCTTTGATTCTTTTCCCACGCCACAATATGGCTTTGAGAATAGAGATTTATCCTAAGAATCCTCTTGGGATGAATTGATGGCCTCTTCCTACTGCAAAAATGCACAAGTTCTTCGAATGCCACTATTTTTTTAGATACATTCAGTTTCATAACGAACACTCAAGAATTGAGAAGGGAGTGCTCTCAAGGTGATCGATATGAGAATTTTGTCATCCACTATTTCACCAAGCGCTAATAACTCTGATCACATCTCAGCCATGCGACGTAAGAAATCCTCAACTTTCTCATCTGAACCATAGAGAGGGTGTGCAGATTTGACTAAAGATGGAGGATCTTAGTCTAATTTTTGGCTTCATAAATTGTTGTTAGCTTATCCCAAGCCTCCTTTGGTTTCTCCACATTTCGAACATGTGTTTTCACATCGTCACTAATACTGAGCATTATCAACATCAAGGCTTTGGCACTAGCCATTTCATACTTTATTAATTCATCAAGGGTTGTGGGAGCGGTCACAGATCCGGTCACGATGCCCCATAATCCTTCAAACTGAAGGATTGTCCTCATTTTTGTTTTCTAGGCCACAAAATTGGGCCCTTTAAGTAACTGAGCATTGGAAAGAAGAAACTTTGGAGCATACATCATAATAAAAAAATTATTTATTTATTCAAGAGTTATTACAACTTTTACTCACTGATGAGAAGTACTAGCTCGTAGATGCTCTCGATACTTGCATGCTGAGAGATGGCGACACTTGGTGGGGCATTCTTCTTCATCTTCACAGTTGACATCATACCCAGCTTCTAACTCTTCCCAAACTCACTTTTCTTGGTAGCTAACGTCGAAAAGGAAATATTCAAGAAGTCCTCATCAAACTAGCTCGTTGAAGACTAGATTGTTGGTGTTCAAGCTTGTTTAGCAAAGCAAAGTAGAACCTAGAGCTCTCAAGAGATTCTTCATAGTGTTCTTTGGCTGGCAATTCGACATTGCGGATTTTAGCAGTCTCGATCATTTCATTTACACTTGACATTCAGCATCGCTTTGAGAGACTCAAAGTTTCTTCAACTAGGCATTTTTTTAATTATTGTAAGAGACTTTCAGGCTTTCACGAAGCCATATTCTCCTCTCCTCATACTTCTCTTAACTCTTCATGTGGGCTTATACACATTACATGCAGCTTTCAACTTCTTAGTATGCACCTTCTCCATGTAGGTGAATGGTAATTGATTACTCTTCTGCCACGTTTTTCATGCAGAGAAACAAGTCACTGCAATTGATGGTCTCTCCCACGCAGTGATTGTCTCCAATTTCTCACACCGGTTTGAATGGATACCAAACTTTCAAAATTTTCTTCCTTCATCATGTCCCAGCATCCATGCAACATGTGGATTCTTCCAAAGACCTAGAGTTTGAAGTTTCTATAACAAATAAGACAAAATATTCTTCCATGCAACCTGTGGGTTATTCCATGCAACTCTACGTAGGTTGAAGGTTTCAATCACCACGCATCTCCTCTCTCTATGTAGGCTATAGACTCCATGCAACAAAAACTATATGCCTTCTCCCAATTACCAAGCAGAAGACAAAAAACTTCTCCTTTCCACGCACGTTTGGGATAAGCACATATTTCTTTGAGAAATTCCTTTTATGCAGATCTTTTAATAAATTCCACGCAGGTTTTCAAATGACCAGGTGCACTAATATTGTCTCCATGCAGAAGTTTTGACCATTCATCTCATTCCCACGTTATTGTTCTCCATGCTACTCCACACCAAGCACATAGGCTAGAGATATTGATGCTCTGATACCAAAATGTGGGAAGTGAATAGATCGGAAGAAGAATGTGGAGTAAATATCTCTCAACACCCTTATTTTATTATACAGAAGAACGTACAATTTATAGGAGAAATAGTAAACAACATTCCCCTAAACTGGAGGAGGAAGATATAAACGAAGATGAGAGAATAATGGAATACAATAGTTAAGAGAGAATAAAGGAATAATATAAAAGACACACCTAAAAATATAAACTATGCAACGTATGCCAATAGATAAACACCCATATTCTATCCCCACTTAATGTAGGGTATGTTCATGGCAATCGAAGACTAAAAATGGGTCAAAAGTGGCCACTTTTTCATAAAATCAAAAAAAATGTTAGGAAATAAGGGATAAAATATGTGGAATAATCCCTCACAACATCGCAACAGAGAAACTAATATGCGAAAATATTACAGGACCTCAAATAAAAGTGTAGAATAAAATAACACAACACAAAGAGACAATATTTAACATGGTTCACCCAATTTGGGCTACGTCGACCAAGAATCACTTGCTCAGATTTTATTACAAGCCACCAATCTCTCAATACAATACCTAGATCTATTTGGAGCTATGCTTAACAAACTCTATAGAATTCAAACCCGGATTCAAAACACATCTCGTAATGTTAAATACATCTACCATATGCATAAAACCATATAAATAGACAATTGCTAAGAAGTTTTACAAAATCGTGGTATCAAAACCATGGGACAAAACCATCCCATAAACCTATGGGTCAAAATCCTACCCATGTGAGAAAAACATGTTTCCCGGTATATCGGGCAAGTTTTAAGGCCAAAAATGTTTTTCTCGGGGATGCGCCCCAGACCCTGCTCGGGGGCCCCGGCCCCAAACCCTGACAGACAATGTGAAAAGTGTAAAATAATCTTAGTGTACAAAGTGTTTAACACTTTCACCCATGAAAATAGGCTCCACAACCTAATAATCTCCCACTTGGAGACTAGTTTTCTTTTGAGAAAGCTTCTCAACACTTCACTAGTTTTTGTGAAGACCAACCAAAGCTGAACATAGCTTCATTTTTTCCCTTATGACCACTTTGGTCATCATGTCCGTAGGATTCTTACTGGTATGAATCTTCCCCACTTCAACTTCTCTTCCTCGAAAGTTGTCCCGATGAAATGGTACCTTAATTGTACATGCTTCATCCTAGAGTGGAAAGCGAGTTCTTAGCTAGGTGTATAGCACTTTGACTATTACTATGCAGCTTTCCTTCCTCCTACTTATGCCCTGACTCATCAAGAAATTGTTGTAACCAAATAATTTCTTTGCTTTCCTCTCTAGTGGCAGAACATACTCGGCCTTTGTAGTTGACAAAGCCACCAACTTCTCGTAGACGTGAAATCCACCTTTTGCTTGTTGTCCCACCTACATTGTAAACATAACTTGTCGTGCTCCTCCTACTGTCTAATTATCCAGCCATATATGAATCTACATAACCACACAAAGTGGTGTCTCGATCCATTTGTAGCACAAAAACAGTCCCCATGGTCCCTCTCAAATCATCAAGGATCCACTTTACTATCTCTGTGATCTCTACCGGATCACTCATAAATCTACTCACCGCTCCCCCACCGCATGGGAAATATCGTGCCCGGTGCACACCATGGCATACATCAAACTACCAACCATTGATGAGTAAGGTACCTTGGACATCTGGTTTCTCTCTGCTCTCTGTCTTGGGACACTTTGCTCCTTTGACAACTTGAAATGGCTCGCTAAAAGAGTCCCAACCGGTTTAGCATCCTATATATTAAACCTCTCCAAGAATTTCTTAATGTATTCTTCCTCGGATAAAGTCAAATTTAATTCCTTCCTATCCCAAGATATCCTCATACCAAGGATTTGTTTGGCTGCCCCCAAATCCTTTATAGCAAAGGATTCACTTAGTTTTTAGGATCTTCTTGAGTACTTTTATTTCTGCATGTTTTTGCCTGCACGAACATGTCATCCACATGAGACAAAGGCTAATATAACTGCCATCCTCAAATTTCTTTGTATAAAAACAATGGTCAAAATGAAATCTAATATAACCTCGCTCCATCATGAAGCTATCAAATTTTTATACCTTTGACGTGGAGCTTATTTCAAGCCATACAAGTTCTTCTTCCTCAATTTGCACACCATCTCCTCTTTACCTTTGACCTCATAGCCCTCTAGCTACTGCATATATAGTTCCTCCTCCAAATCACCATGGAGAAATGCAACTTTTACATCAAGCTATTCTAAGTGCAAGTCTTCTGCTGTAACTATTCCTAGAATAGTTCTAATAGAAGTCATTTTTACTACAGGAGAAAAAATCTCATCAAAATCTATACCTTTTTTCTATGCAAACCCCTTGACCACCAACCGGGCCTTGTATCTTTTCTTGCCTCCTTCTTCCTCTTTCAATCGAACACCCACTTGTTCTATAATGCTCTTTTTCCTTCGGTAGCTTCACCAAATCCCATGTCTGGTTCTCCATGAGAGCTTGATGCTCCTCATCCATGGCTTGCTCCCACTTCTTCATGGCATCTACCTGCATTGCTTTATCAAAGCTCTCTGGATCTCAACTATCGGCGAGTAATAAATAATAAAGAGAAGGAGAAAAACGTTCAAGTTTTCTTCTTACCCTAGAAGACCTTCTCAATATAGGAGTTTGGGGTTCCTATTGAGGAGGTTCTTGAACTGATTCATGTGTCACTTTCCCATCCGGAAGATCCTCTACTGCTATATATTCTTTCTTGGATTCTTCCCCTGTTTTCCTACAATCTTTTATACATGAATTTCTCATTAAAGACCACATCCCTAGATCGAATGATTTTCTTGTCCTTAATACCCCAACATTTATATCCAAAGTCATCACCACCATAACCAATGAAAGTACATTTTTTTGATTTAGCCTCTAGCTTGGTCCTATCATCCTTGTCTATATAGACAAACACCTTACATCCAAAGAATCTAAGAAATGGATAATCAACTTTCTTACCATACCAAGCCTCCTCGGTATTCCTCCATCCAAGGCACTTGAGGGTCCTTTGTTTATCAAGTACATAGTTGTGCTTACCGCTTTTGCCCAAAAAGAAAGAGGCAGTCCTGCATATAACCTCATGCTCCTAACACGTTCCATTATTGTTTTGTTCATCCTTTCTAACACCCCATTCTGTCAACGGAGTTCTTGGAACCATCTTTTTCTGTGGATTCCATTCTTAGAATAGTAATAATCAAATTCATTACTGCAATACTCCCCTCCATTATTTGACCTGAGACATTTTAGCTTAAGAAACATTTCATTCTCGATCAAGGCTTTCCATTTAACAAAAGTGTCAAATACATCAAATTTGTTTCTAATACAATAAACAAAAACTTTCCTTGTTACATCATTAATAAAAGTAACATAATAACTTGAACCCCTAAGAGATGATACCCGAACTAGCCGCCACACATCAGAATGCACCATCTCTAACTTACTCTCTTTCTTTGTATGTCTAACCTTGAGAAACCTTACTCGCTTCTGTTTCCCATATATACAGTCCTCACAGAACTCCAAACCTATTTTTATATATCCAAGAAAATCCTTCTTTGTGATCTTCGTGCCCTTATGGCTCATATGACCGAGCCTATAGTGCCACAATGTTGTATCTACTTCTGAAGCCACACTATTACAAACATTAGTGCTATAAGTGGTTAAATACAAGGTTCCAACCTTCTTACCTCTTACCACCACAAGGGCACCCTTGGTAATCTTTCAAGAGTAATATCACAAGATCAACCATCACTTCCCAACCGCCTACTGATATCAAATTTCGTCTTAATGTAGGCACATCTCTGACATCCTTCAATAGCCAAGTATTCCCATTTTGCATCTTAACCTGAACAAAAACTTTTCCAACTATGTTACAAGGCTCATCATCCCCAAGAAAAACGTGCCCAAAATCTCCTTGAACATAATCAACAAAATAATTCCTATGTGGAGTAGCATGGAAAGAAGCCCCCGAATCTAAAACCCAAGATTCAATAATATTGTGCAAAGAAATAATAAAATCACCCACATACATTACTGTTTCCATATTTTCCTCCTTATTTTCTTCTTGTTGTTTCTTCTTATCTCTAAGCTCCTAACAATCCTTCTTTACATGCCTAAACTTTCCATAGTGCTGACATACTATCTTTCTTTTGGATTTTGACCTTGCCTAATCCTTTGATTTTCCACAAGACTTCCTCTATTCTTCTCTCTCCCTCTAGTTTCCACTTTGTCAAAGCATTCCCTAAAGTAGAATATTCACTAGAGCTTTTTCTTCACATTTCCTTGCTTAGAATCACCCCTACAACATCCTCAAACTTTAACTTTGAGTTATCTAGAACCGAGTTGCTTACCGCCATTACCAGGCTATTCCAACTCTTAGGTAAAGAGCACAAAACTAATAAAGCCCTAACTTCTTCATAAAATTCTATTGTAACCAAGGTAGCATATTTAAAACCGTATTAAAATTAGTTAAATGATATGCTCTGAACCATTCTCGACATCTTCATATTAAAAAAAAATTCATTAAAAATATCTTAATTGAGGTAGAGGGTTTTTCATACAACTTCCCTAATACATCCATCGTTATTTTGTGGTCTATTCCTTTAAAACATTAAATAATACCGAAGATGTTGTTATCACCGAATCACAAACACCCCTATGTTTATACAAGTACATATACTTGAATTCACGGTGTGATTAGATAACATGGGTACTATCTCCAAGTTGTGGGACTTACTACTTGAGATAGACCTCCGAGAGAAAGTTGGTTCTTGCTCCTAAACTACACCTGCTACAATCTACTCTAATGGAGTGGAAACTAACTATTCTAATCTAAATTTCCAAGGGACCAGGGGAGAGAGAATGCATGAAATGAAATCCTACACTACAACGGTGATACACCAAAAAAGGAGGGTGTAAGAGTAGTCTTCAAATGCGTGAGATACAGAAGCAAAGCACACGCTAGAAGGGGTGATAACAGTTCTCCATGATCTAGCAAAATGCATTTACAACAATATCTCAAACATACACAATGATAATGGATTCTTGCAAGATCATAATAATAGACATAATATTCTTGTAATCAAGGTTGAAGGGGGCAAGAAGAATGCATGAAAACACAACAGGGGAAGATGCATCCACAAACTTATATTTTATTGCTTCCTGATATGCACAGTTCAATCGGTTACAAGAAAAGGGCCTGGATCACCATGAAAGGAGTCCACAGGGCTTGTAACACATCAATTTCACAAAGTAATTTTGGTAGAGCTTTGCTACAAAACTACCTCCTCCTTACATGAGCCCAACACTCTAATTTATAGAAAAAATGAGAAGAGAGAGAGAAGGGAAAATGGAAATCCCAAAATCTGTCCTTCAACCACTTGTAAGAGGCATTAAATGGAGTAAAATGATTTTATATTACTTGCAAAAGGCTCCCCATACTGTCCCAGGTGCTGCAGTAGAGAAAGAATGGTGACCATGCCTCTTAATTGCACTCCCAACTACCAAATAAAACACTGTTATGAACCCGACCACATTTTCTAAAAAATATCAATCAATATCTCATCAAATCTAGAATTTCTTGATTACTTGCGCGTTGGGATCGAAGCCATGATTCCAACGGTATCAATTTTGTGTGATTTCATTGAGAAATGCAAAAGTTATGGCCTTCTGAGTGCGGGTAGCTATTTTGGGTCTGGCAGGCATTTTCTGTCATTTGATGGGAATGAGCATTAACTGACTAGAGCCGAATATGTTTCTTTTAATTAAATATATCTACCCTCATTAAAAATAATAAATCTAGTTTTTGTGGTGTAGAGGATGTTGTGCTCGTTCCAGAAAGTCCAATTTTGTGAAAATCGAGCTCGGAGTCAAAAGATATGGCCGTTTGAAGTTCACGGGTCAAACGTTGACTTTTCTTCTTTGCCTTCGGCCGTTTCAGCTTTTCGCGTCCCACACATACTTTTGTCCCGGCTGTCCTGGACACATTCTCCTGCATCGGCTGATTCGGGCTTCCTTGTCTCTTTTGCGGCTTTTTCACCTTTTTGCGTCCCGCACGTCCCTCGCGTACTTTTGTCTCGGTTGTCCCGGACACATTCTCCCCGAA
This sequence comes from Taxus wallichiana var. yunnanensis, assembly GCA_018340775.1. Taxonomy (NCBI): domain Eukaryota; kingdom Viridiplantae; phylum Streptophyta; class Pinopsida; order Cupressales; family Taxaceae; genus Taxus; species Taxus wallichiana. The sequence continues at coordinate 95,226,786 of CM031240.1, forward strand.
CTGCCCGAAATGGACCGTCTCTCGACAAATTGGCCGATTCGCATCCCACGTGTACTTTTTTCCTGGCTTTCCCAAACCGTGCGAAATAAAATACTTAGACAATTTTTTCTTACTTTCGGCCATTTCGGCTTTTCGTGTACTTCGCGTCCCGACATCCCAACTGTCCCGGAGCACCGCACGGGACAAAAATGTCTGACTTAGCTGATTTTATTTGTATTTTGGCCCCAAACTTGGTACGACAAACCTCAGTACGGCCCGCACTAGTGCGATCCGAACCCTTCAGACCCGAAATGCTTTAAAACAATCCTGCAACCTTATTTTTTACATTTTTGCATTTTTTCTAACTCGTTGGGATTTCTTCTTGGATGGGAGAGTTAGAGAGAAGCCGAGGGGCCCCAAAAACATGATTTCGGGCCTTGAATCAATCTACTTGCTTGGGACTGAAGAATTTGATGCAGGTTATAAAAATTACCTTGAGGGATGAATTTTGGATAACAGATGCAAGACACAACTGGATTGTTCCAAGTGCCTTCCTATCCAGCAAATCCCATTCTGCATCCATCATGCTCGAGGTTTGTTCACCTTCTCGAACAATGAAATATAAAGATCCTTCCCGATAAAGGTAATCTTCCATCTGCATCTTCCAAAGACTAAAATTCTTCCCGTTGAATTTATCAACCCTAGATCTTACATCATCTCGCCATGGCTCCCACTCAAGATAAAACTTTCCCTTTGATTCAACACTTGAAAAACAAAACTAGGCTCGATACAAGTGTTAGGAAATAAGGGAAAAAATATGTGGAATAATCCCTCACGGAATCGTAACATTAGAAACTAATATGCGAGAAAATATTACAGATCTCAAATAAAAGTACTGAGAATAAAATAACACAACACAAAGAGACATTATTTAACATGGTTCACCCAATTTGGGCTACGTCCACCAAGAATCACATGATCATATTTTATTACAAGCCAACGCTCTCTTAATAAATACCCATATTTGTTTGGAGCTATGCTAAAAAAACTCTATAGAATTCACACCCGAATTCAAAACACATCTATAATGTTACATACATCTACCATATGCATAAAACCATATAAATAGACAATTTCTTAAGCAGCGGTTTTACAAAACCATGGGTATCAAAACCATGGGCCTAAACTGTCGCATAAACCTATGGGTTGAAATCCTGCTCATATGAGAAAAACATGTTTCCCTATATATTGGGCATGTTTTAAGGCCAAAAATATTTTTCTCGAGGGTTGCGCCCACAGAACCCCTGCTTTCTTAGGGCTACCACCTCTGGACCCCCACTCGGGGCTGGCCCGGCCCCGAACCCCTCAAGCAAGACAACGTGGAAAGTGTATAGTACTCTTCGTGTACGCCTTTAACACTTTCACACATGAAAACATGCTCCACAACCTAACAAAAAGTTGAACATCAACAAGGAATTTGACATTGCTATGCTCAAAATTTGACAATTTGATAAGAACAAGAATCGTAGTTCTCGGAATCTTGTTTCTAAACTACTTTTTTTTAATGGTTGAGATTAAGAGGGTTAAAGGTGGTGTGGTGTGCACACAAAGTGGTCTGATTTTTCTGTTAGAAATATAACATAGTATTGGGTGTGTGCCCCTCCATTTTCTATTTTTGTAAATTATTTTACAAATCCCTTTAATAGAAAGTTATCTAAAATCATGTATTATGTCCCATTATTTTTTCCCAAATTTTCAATGATTACAATTTTTTTATAATTTTCAAAGAGGACACGTCTTGAAAATGAAACAATCATGTGTAGACCCCTAATTTTGAGAAAAATATTTTAAAATCAATTGTTCTTTGTCCAATGTGATTTGTTTGAAATTTGGATGAGAAAATTAAAAAAATACATTAAAAAAACACATGTTTTGGTGAAAAATGAAGACGCTCCTAAAATAACTTGATAATAAAAACATTAAACTATTCCAATTTTAGTAATAAATAAATTGACATAAATATAAGATAGAGCTTGATGTCATAATTGTGTTTTTTTATAATATTGTCTTAAAACATGTGGGAAAATAGGGCATACACTCGATATTCTTACTTTTTTGTAAAAAAAATTCAGACACGTAATAGATAGTCCAACCCTTAGGATTAGATATCCATGCAAAAAGTTTGGCGGTTTTAAATACAAACAAACCAAAACGCACTCGTGTCATAATACACTAGCATTATAATGTGCTCACTTTATTTTCTTAGTGAAAATTCATTTTTATATAGTAATAGCCACACTCTCATTAAAACATGAGTGTGTTATACTTTATTTACTAAACCATAGCATGAGCGTGTTACATTAAAAATTTCTATCAAAATTTTTTTTGGTCACTTTTTGGTCCCCCATTTTTATGAAAGTTCCCTACATCTTTCTATCTCCCAATTTTTCATATTCCTACACATTGATGTATCATCACATTCGAATGAAAATGCATAAAATATGTATTTAACCTCTTTTTATGATGTAACTTCCATATTTCACTCATTTTCACCCTATCAAATACTATATAGCATCTCGTGAGGATGTAATTTGTAGTTCTATCAAACTGCACGTCTTAGGCGAATAATTCTTCCATATCTTCTTTCAATTGAATTATCTTTGTTGTTATTTTTATCCTCCTTGGTCGTAATTTACATAAAAAATTACCTTCAAAACCCTATATAAGAAATTTTATATCATCTCATTCACTAACTTGGTACTATCCTAAGCTCTCATTACAAGTACTAGCATAACGAAACCAAAGGCTCCCTAAATCTTCCTAAAGCAAATGTGCATCCACTAGGATAATCAATACTATATTTATAAATATAACTTAACTAGGTTAAGGAGTTCATATTCCCTCATTTCCAAGCACTCAAATATTCTAACTCAATGTCTTAGTAAGAGCACAATACTCTCAAGCATAGTTAACATGGTTCAAGTTTCTAACAAATTACATTCATAAATATATTTAATGCTAGGTAGAGAACTATCTGTGGTTTGAGGCCCCTTGGGATTAGTGCCAATGTAAGTTGTGCAAAATCTCATTTCAAGATAAACACTAACTTTATTTTAGGTTCTCACACCCATGGTTAGGATGTGAGTTTGATTTAACTAACTCGGATGATTTCAAGATTGTGTGACACTTAGGGTTTGATAGAGAAACATATTTATAGACCACTATAGGGTATAAGAATTCATAGAACCTTGTTTCGAGTAGGTCTAAGACTGTATAGTAGGTTTTGAACTATACAGTAAATCCTGAGATAGCTATACGGTTTATGTACGGATGAAAATTGACATGTAACCTTCAACCAAACTCGACCCCCCAAGGTTGTGATGGAGTAACTGATGTTTGAATGTGTGTGGCTAAATATAGGAGGATTAGTGACTAAGATCTGGTAGTGTGATCTCCTAATATTTGAGTTGGCAAAGGGTAGATTTAGAGGCTATGAATGGGTAGCGTAAATTCCCTATGGTTTGTTTTCCTAACTTGGATCTAAGTGTTGATCTAGTTTGAAGTGTCCAAATTTACTTAGATGAAACTAACAATCGATGCTATTGCTGAAAGGGAAACTAATCTAAATAAATCACAAAACTAAAACATTACAATCACAAACAACAATTCACTTTTATTCTAAATAATCGAATCTACTTCTACACTAAAACTAAAAAAGTGAGATAACCCTGTGTGGTTATTCACTCGTGTTGAGTGTATTGAAACTAAACTAACTTAAAACAAGATATTTTCCAAATGATAAATGATGTGTAGACAATCTCCTACAAATATTCTCTCCTTCAGATCCACAGAGATGGAAAGAAGAGGATCCGTCACCAGATCTATTGTTAATGACTTAGACTCTCTTGAAATTAACTCGATTACTTGAAAATGAAAGGAAATTTATTTCTACTCTATTTGATATGATGTAACAATGATAAATTGCAAGAATGAAGGAAATCAAACAAAAAATCCAACCCGAGTTCAACAGAGGTAACTCCAGGTTGTGTAGTGATTTTTCCTCTCGGTTTTCCTTTCTGTCTCTATGTGTCCATATGAGTCCAAGGAATTTGGAATGAAAAGGCAACAGAAAGAGGATGGTGCTTGAGCAATGGCATCTTGAAGGAAGTATGGATGCAATGTAAGTAGAAGAGAGATTGCATAAGATATATGAGCTTGGCTATGAAATTCATAGCAAGATTGTGGCAACAATACAATGCAAGATTCACAAAATTCTCTGGCCCTTTTACTTGAATACAAGAATAGAATATATAGGAATAGAGGATGGGATGTGCCTTAATGCACAAGGAAAGAAAAATTAGTTCCTCCTAATTAAATCTATTTAAAAATAGAAGGAAGAAGGAGAACTAAGAAATCAAAGCTAATTTTAGACAATTTGGCTCACAAATGCATGCTAAAAGTGAAATTAATTGAATCTTTGCATGTTAAAACATGCATGATAGAATCTGGAAAAAGTGGGCAGGACTTCTGCCTTACATAGGGTGGCAGTTTCAGGACCGCCACCTTATTTTAGGCGGTAGTTTCAAAACCGCCGCCTTATTTTGGGCGGTGGTCCTGGCACTAAAGGCCAAAACTTGCACAAAAGGAGGTAAAAAGCTAGAAAAAGCATGAGAAGGATAAGTAAAGATGTCTAGGTAAGAAATATACATTGTGAATGGGATTTGGAGCTCAAAAACATTCTTGAAAGGACCTGAATCATCATTGGGGATTATTGTAACCGTTTTCCAACAATGTAGCACATGCAATTTTGGGTGCATACATATTGCCCCCTCGGAGAAGCATCTTAGCCATGAAAATGCGTAAAACATAGAGTCCGAGTATGGCGTTCCCAAAATGGGGAGTTAGAAGCTATACTTGACACGCTCATGTGCCGAAATGTCATTGTCCAAACTCCTGCTACTTGTAAAATGAAAAGAAGACTCAAGTGTAGATAGATAAAATATCAAAAAATAAACACTAAATTAAAATGACAAGAGGACTTACCATCTCAGTATAGGGATGTAGAAATATACCTATGCAGTAACTTGACCATGTGAACACATGCACTCAAAATGAAGTTATAAATATATATATATATATATATATATATATATATATATCAAAACAAACTCATTTTAAAATTCATTTGCACATATTGACTTGGTGATTTTTGATCTTTGGGCTGCATTGACCATTTTTCATTTTTGAGTATGTTGAATTGGAAATGGATTTGGGCATGCTATTTTGTGTTAGGCTTGGCCCTTTGTTGTTTGAATAATTTTGAGAAGAACTCCTAAGAAATTTGTAACTAGGGTGGTCATAAGGGGCCTTAAAGAGGTAGATAGGCATAGTGTCTTTATTGTTGAGTCTCAATTTTGTGAGGCATATATGGTGTTTTGGTATGTCGTGTTCATTGTGAGTGTTTTGACCACACCTAGTGTGCGATGACATCGTACATTGACACACCATGATATATACATATATCTTTTTTTGTCTCGGTTATTCCTTGCATATAGTTGACTTCCATTTATGATTTGATTCACATGTATACTCTAGATGTTTAGAATTTCCATTTTTCTATGCTTTTCAAAATGCATGCATGGGACATGAATCCTAATAGAATAATTTCTTTTTTTGCATTGTAATGCTGATATATGATAATACAATGACATTTTGATGTTGAACTTTAGTTTATCTAAGCAATTTTGGTACTTTGTATTGTTTTGGAAAAATGTGGCGAAAGAGTGATATGATAAGTGAATGAACTTGCCCGCTCCTAACTCCACACAACCAATAAGATGCGGGGCTCAACACCAAGAGCCGAAGGGGAAAAATTTATAGAAATTTATTGAATGGTAATGATGAGAGAAAGACAAGGATTTGGTAAGACCAAATTGAGACACTACAACCTCACTCTACTCAAGTTTTCTTCATAGTTTAAAATGTGAATTTCTTTCTAGTTTATCTAGACTTAGATCCGTAGATGGCCACTTGGTTGAAAAAATCTAGTTTTGAGGTTTTAAAATCTTTTGGAATTTTGGACATCTAACTCACTTTGTTTTGATTTATGATTTCACAGCATTTGAATGAACTTCTTCTAACTTTCAAGTTTGTCAAAGAGACCCCCTACACCTTGCCCCATGCTACCAGTAGGAAGTATGGGCTCATCACCATGGGAAAGGTATAGATGAGTAAGGGCATTTCTCTCCTTTCCCAACCCTACATCACTAGTAAGAGACATAGGCTCAACACTGAAGGTTTGTAGGGAAAATAAATGTGTAAAATAAAAAATTTCTGTGGATTTGCATTTGACTTATTTATCTAGGCAAATTTTTTAGAATGTTCTTATTTCCAAAGAGATGTATATGGGATATATGTGATACCATGAAGCTTCTAGAACAGACCATAGGCAAAGAGACCTAATCTAGAAAAATACCATAAGTAGAGCCAAGTATGTAGGCCTTGGTATGGTTACTTTCAAAGCTTTGTATTATCTTGTTTGGATTGATGAAATGATTTGGAAACAATTGATGATAGTGTGAAGATTTGAAGAGACGTGATTTGAATGTTTGGCCAATATTTTTAGAAGTTTTTAGGAATTTTTATAAGAATAAGTCCCTTGATCAAAAATTTATGAAATGAATTGGTAGATGAAAATGTAATGCGAGATGCAGTAATGTACATGTGGAAATGCAGGTGAAACTACATGTCATGATAGCTAAGGTAAATAAATTTGATGAATATCAAATTCTTTACCCCTAAGAGTACACAACGGAGAACCATGATCCTGAAAATTTCCATTCTTTTGACAAGGGCCTAACATTCTAAGTCTAAACTTATAACCCTTTCCTAGAAGTGTATATGTCCAACCATTAAAATCATTTGTTTGAAAGAGGTGTTTATCCACCTCTTTTTCATGTTCTTGAGACATGGTGTGTGGGTGAGCATGAATATGTTGCTCAACCCTTTTTCTTATGTGGAGAATTGTGTTTATTTGTGACACTTGTTGAACGATGAGGCCTTGCCTCATGGGTATAGAAAGATTAGTTTCAAACGCACATGGGTTGAAATCGGGTTTAGAATATAACAACCTCGAGAGATGGTTTTGACGGGCATCATTTCAATCTCAAAAATCCCTTCTTTGTTTGTTAATTCTATCATGTTCACACCTACACCTAGGTCGCGGAGGAAGAGATGCTAAACCGAGAAGACTACTCATTCCCTGTGGTTCAAACAGGAGGAATATTGGATCGTCACTCTCTAAGAGTTTCATTATTTCTAATGTGCTCTTAGTGGAAACTATTTCCATAGATATTTATTTACCCTTATCTATTTTTTCTACCTCAAATGTTTTTGGGTAAACGAATTCAACCTTTAGCATTCTGGGGTGATCGGGGATAACCCTTTTGATGGAGGTGGTTTATTTAATTGATTTGCAGGAAGTTCATACTCTGTATGGAATCCTTTCTTCTTCTTGAGGTTTTCTAAATCTATATTAAAGGGCTTAGGATCCCCTTGAGTGATGAAGACCTTCCCCAAGTGGAGGAATCTAATCTCCTGGAATAGGGTAGAAGGAATAGCCTTCATTCGATGAATTCAGGGTCTCTTGAGGATCATGTTATAACTTTTTACCTATTTGATAATGTAAAACTCTGTCAAGATGGTTTTTGGACCAAGTGTGACTGGAAGAACTATGGTTCCAATTGAGGTCACTTTAAGACTGTTGTACCCTATGCAAAGTGTTTCTTGTAGAGGAACAATTTGTCTCCCCATATCCCAACTTCTGTAAGAAAGAGAAGGGAACCACATTTACAACAGCCCCATCATCAATTGTGGCTCTCTTAATGCAATTTTTATAAACCCAGCACCTGTAAAAATAAGGCAAGAACACCTCTTTGGGCAATTTCAGCATCGATGAAATCTTTTTATATAAAAACAAAACCAAAGATCCCTATCGATCTGTCTAGAGGATTTATGTCAAAGTCAATATGATTTATTTTAGCGCTAGGAGGTGGTGTAACATGGATTAGATGACCAATAACTAGTGCATTGAGAAATGCAAAATTATGTTTAGGTGAATTCTTCAGCAAATCTAGAAAAAAAAGTGAGAAAAGGTCTTGTTCAAATCTGATATTAAATCATAGGCTCCTACTAGTTTTATGATTGTAGGAATGCCATCTGTGGGAAGGAAAGAGTGGGAAGGAGTTGTGAAAATAATCCTTCATCTAAGTTGTTGCATTAATTTCATGATCAACCTCTAACTTAGCTAATCCCAACATTTTTGTGTTATCATTTGAACCAAGGCCGGGAGAGACCCGAGAGTTATTGGAAGTTGAGGCTTTGTGGTCATTATTTCCTATAGGAATGCCTTTTTTGCATTTTGTGAATTCACCTTGAAATTTTTATGATGTGTAGGAGCAGATCTCAAATATGCTCACATTAATGTTTTGAGGAGCTACAAGTCTTGTATAGTCAGATTGCGAGTTTGTTTTAGGATTTGCTAGGAACATGTCTACAAAGAGTTACCTTTGGTTTTCGGGAAGTATTTGAAGAAACTTGTTGCAATTGTGGAAATTCATATCATCATGACCTCGAACCTTATGGAAACAATAGTACATATTAGGATCATAATCTCTTAGCCTTTGATAAGCATCTTCTTGTTGTTGATTATAACCTCAGTTGTAATTTTGAAATTGATTGTTATAACCATGATTCGTTGCCCATTGGCTAGAGTTTTGATACTAATTTGGTCCTTGGGTTTGATTTTTCTTTTGAGAGGGACAATTTACGTCAACTATGTTGACCAAGGAAATAATTTCAAAGGCTCTTTGACTTCCTAAGTTGTTGTTATTTTTATTATTGTCGTTGTTTGGAAAACCAACGTTCTTGGCTTGATCAGTAGAACTATTCGTGGTAACACCATGATTGTGATTCACACCTTTAGGTCCTTGGTTGTTGGCACCATTGTTTTGATAATTTGCATTACTTTTATTTGGGGATACCAATTTCCCATTGGGACCATAGATCTTATGCCCACTATCTATAGCGGCTTGGTCAATCAAGCACACCTTCCAAAACTTCCTCATAAGTACAAAAAGGAAAATTTTGGACCTCTTCCTTAGTCTCTTGATTGAGTGAGTGAAGGAAAAGATCACAAAGTTCCATCCAGTCCATATTGGGTGCACTTGTAGAGGAATAGAGAACTTGGCGCCATCTCTGGATGAAATGGGCAAAAATTCATTTTTCTCCTATCTAATATGCATGAACTCCCTAATCCCCATACGTAACAACTTGTTCATGTCAAATGATTTGATAAACTCAGAAAAAAGTTGTTTGAAGGAATGTATAGAAGCTTATGGTATCCTATAGTACTAATCCAATGTGATTCCTTCGAGAGTATAAGCATTGAAGTTAGATAAGATGCATTATAAGAATTGACAAGAACATATGGGGTCCCTTGATATGACATGTTGGGAGCATGAATGGTATATGGGTCCATTTGGGGATTTTGAATACATATGTATGTTAGGTGGGATAATTCTAGGATATGGAATAAGCAGGTGTAAAACACAGGAACGTCACATTTCTGTTGTGGTGTCATTTAATAATGCACTTCTAACAAGCCCTTGCATAGAATAAACTTGAGAAGGATGAGGACCCATCCCTAGTGTGTCTAACCTTGTGAGAAAATCACTTGGATTTGAATGAGCCAGATAACCTTGTTATACATGATATTGCATTGGTTTCTCATTAGAAGGGATGTATCCTTTGTTGTCAACTAGATACCCCATGTTATGCCCTACTGCATGAGTTGGTTTTGAAGTCTGGGCACTTTCTAGTTCTCTAAACAACCCCACTAAAGTAGAAATAATATCGTTGGGAGAGGATTGAGTCCTTGTTGTTGGGGTGCCTTTGGCGTAGGGTTTGATTGAGCGGAGCCCATGATACCTGTCATGAATTTTTCAGGTGTTATAATTCTTGTCTTCCTCAAGTAAGAATCTTAGGATAGGTATTCAAAATATCATAGGTTGAAGCCTTCATTCTATCCAAAGACTCATCTATCTAATGAAGAGGATTATCTATTCATGCAAATAGATCATCCTCTATTGATTGCATGGAAATGTGAGGTCTTAACAAGACCCTATGGTAAGAACCTATTCCATTTGTGATAACAACTTGGTTTGCAAAGTGGGTTGACCATACCGCATGTCTAACGCAGTTGATCAACCTCCTCCATCCTTATATAGCTAATGGGGTTTGAAGTGTAACTATGGGAGGTTTGGACATTGATTTTGTAATTATCAACCCAACTTGAAAGAGAAGGGGATTGTTGTGGTTGCATGTTGGTGTAATATCTATCGAGCTAAATGGACCACCAAAATATCTTCCAGGACACATTTTAAAAGGTATAAAATACCTACCAAATAGGGGAAGAAACATAAAGATGAGGGGACAAAAGACATAATTAATTCTTCACATCAGGTTCACTAATTTTTACGGATGAAAATTGACATGCAACCTTCAACCGCACTCCACCCCCTGAGGTTGTTACGGAGCATCTGATGTTTGAATGTGTGTGGATAACTATAGGAGGATCAGTGACTAAGATCTAGTAGTGTGATCTCCTGGTAGCTGAGTTGGCAAAGGGGATATTTAGAGGCTATGAATGGGTAGTGTAAATTCCCTATGGTTTGTTTTCCTAACTTGGATCTAAGTGCTAATCTAGTTTGAAGTGTCCAAATTAACTATGATGAAACAAACAATCGGTGCTACTATTGAAAGGAAACTAATCTAAATAAATCACAAAACTGAAACATTACAATCACAAACAACAATTCACTTTTATTCTAAATAATTGAATCTACTTCTACACTAAAACTAAACAAGCGAGATAACCCGGTGTGGTTATTCACCTGTGTTGAGTGTATTAAAACTAAACTAACTTAAAACAAAAAATTTCCAAATGATCTATGATGTGTAGACAACCTCCTATAGATATTCTCTGCTTCAGATCCACAGGGATGGGAAGAAGAGGATCTGTCATCGGGAGTTGTTGTTAATGGCTTAAACCCTCTTAGAAATTAACTAATTACTTGAAAATGAAAGGAAATATATTTATAAACTATTTGATATGATGTAACAATTATAAATTTCAAGAACAAAGGAAATAAAATAACAAATCCAACTTTGTATTTCACATAATAGAGGTAACTCTAGCTATGTAGTGATTTGTCCCCTTAGTTTGTCCTTTACGTCTCTGTGTGTCCATATGAGCTCAAGGAATTGGGAATGCAAAGGAAACATCATGAGGATGATAGTTGAGTAATGACATCTTAAAGGCGATCTAGATGCAATGCAATTAGAAGAGAGATAACGCAAGAGATATAAGCTTGGATATGCAATTCCTAGCAAGATTGTGGTAACAATACAATGCAAGATACACAAATATTCTCAAGCCCTTTTACTTGAATACAAACATGGAATATATAGGAATTGAGGATGGCATCTTCCTTCATGCACAAGGCAAGAAGAATAAGTTCCAACTAATTAAATCTATTTAAAAATAGAATGAGGAAGGAGAACCAAGTAATTAAAGCTAATTTTTGAAAATTTGGCTCATGAATGCATGCTAAAAGTGAAATTAAGTGAAATGTCACATGTTAAAACATGCATGAAATATTTTGGAAAAAGCGGAAAGGACCTCTGCCTACACGGGGTGTGAGTTTTAGGACCACCACCCTATTTTGGGTGGTGGTTTCAAAACTACCACCCAGGCAAGGTGGCGGTCCTAGCACTAAAGGCAAAAACATGCACAAAAAGAGGTAGAAAGAAAAAGTATGAGAAGGCTAAGTAAATACATCTAGGAAAAAAATATATAATGCCAATGGGCTTTGGAGATCAAACACCTTCTTGAGAGGACTGAATCATCATTGGGGACTTTTAAACCATTTTCGACAATGTAGCACATGTAATTTTTGGTGCTTCTGAGTTTCTTACAAGGATATTCTCTAGCCATAGTATTGGGATTGAAGCATATGTTGTCCAATTTTTCAGCCCATGTAAATTGAACAACTTAGCAAATTTGGAATAGGGAAATTTGATGGGGCCTCAATGAGAGAGTTGGAGAAAACAACCATTAAAGAAAAAAATGGGGTATTTTACAATGTTTTGTAAAATGTAGCTTTATTTATGCGATCAAGATGATAACAAAAATTTGGTTGGTTGACAACATGTATGCGAGATGTGACTAGGCGGTAACAAGGGAAATGTTTTTGGTAGGTAAAAAGAATAGTGATACCAGTCGTAAGCAAAAATATAGCAGAATGTATCCTGAATAAAACTAGACAACAACATGATGACAACATTTTTTTTTCTAGCCGATAGCATGTACAGATGCTACCATCGGATAACAAGTGAAGTGTTGTCAGCCAGTAAAAATAATAGTGTTACCGGTCATCAGGAAAATTATAGTTGGACGATAGCCCGACTGTAGTTGGATGACAACTGACCGACAGCATATATGGTTGTTACCAGCTGATAATGAGGAATAGTGATGTCAATGACATCTAGAATAAATAATGACGAGCCTTAGATTAGGTGAGGTAAGTGAGTGAAAAGATAGTTCAACAACAAGTTTTAATGAAGTATGGCACCAATGTCTTGTTCGTCCATAAAATTACCCTCGAGAAGAGATTTTTTTGCTACCCATACCTCTTTTCGAGAATTGAATGTAGGTTATCGGTTAAAGAGGAAAATTTGACATTATTTCTCTATATAATGTGATAAACCCCTCATTTAAAAGTATGGATTTTCTTAAAATGTAAAGGAACTTTGCAAAAATTATTATGGAGATTTTGTGAAAAACAGGCCTCAAATTTGGGCATTTTGCAAAGGATTCTTTCCTTGTTTCTAATTTGTAATGGATTGTGCATCATTTTGAGTAATAAAATTCATGTTTTATGGATTTTTCTTCCCTAACTTGTGTTATATTGCATTTCTTGCCTTCTATTGCATTTGCAAATATATTGTACATACTTTTTCTTGTTGCAGGACTCAAATCTGTTGTGCTCCACGAAAATGGGGATTTGAATGTTGTTTTTGACTGTGGAACTTCTATCTACCCTCTCCTACTTCATTTTCTTCCTATTTTCATTCACTAGGAATCTCTCCACCCTTGTTCTTGGTATTTATTCATCCCTTAGTTTAGGAATTTATTTCTATACATTTCCCTCTCTCCTGTGTCCCTTGGAATTTTAGGTTAGTGTTAGGGTAGTTGCATTTCAATCCTAGAAGTAGTTTTAGCATTAGGAATAAGTGTAGGAAGCTAGACTTCTCTGGATGTCTTTCTTGGTTTAAGTCCCATAGTTTAGAGATAGTCACAAGTTGTCTCAAATCCGGAGTTTTCTATGATTTGGGGATGGGTGAATATTTGAGATCCAAAGTTTTTACATGCCCGATGGGACAATTTTGGAAGATTTATTTCATTATTTTACTAATTTTTAGTGTGTGGCTTAGTAATTTCTATCCTTTGGAGGCTCATCTCTACACATCTGGTGACTCCAACTTTCAAATCAACTGGTAGCAACAATCAAAGTGCCTCAAGTTCATGAGAAGAATCCAAACATGGTCTAGGACAAGAGAAGGAGTATTTGAATATCTATAACTATCACCAGGTAAAGGAAGAAGAGGAAGAGTTTTCAAGAGATCACCATCTCCACCAAACATAACTCTTTCAACACCTCCACCTAGTAGGCCATTTTTACAATCTACTAGAGTTCTTAGACCAATCATAATAGCGGGAAAACCGCCACAAAAACATAATCCATCTCAATTTTTCTTGCGGTATTCCACTTTCCCTCAATGCAAAAATCCAATTCCAATGGAAGCCTTGAAAAACATTCCATTCTTCACTAGGAGAGAATCACACCACTCTAGTTGATCACATCCAGGATATTGCAAATGTGTGTGCAATCCATGAAATTGTTAATATGGATGTAGCTGTGAAACTTCTAGCATCTTCATTCAAAGGAAAATATTTATAGTGGTTGAGGAGCCCGAGAGTAGGATCAATTCAAAATTGGGAAGCAATTTTTACGCTTATTTGTGATCAATTCGGAGAAAGGGGAGATAATCTATCTTTGTTAGAGCAATTGACTACCATCAAGAGATATCCAAATAAAAATGGACTTTGAATTCGAGTTCTAGAGAATGTGGGATAGAATTTTGATTCTGTAAGATCAAATGCTAAAGGTACATTTCTCTATTTCTCTATTCTCGATTCTTATTTATATATGCTCTTGTATCATGAATTACATCACATTGACCAGCCTCTTATTGTTCCCATCCCTCAACAAAATACCCATCCTGCTACCTCTACATCTCATTCTCGCTACACAAACAAAGGAAGATGAGGATATAAAAGCACTAATAAGGAATTTTACCAACAAATATATATTCTTAGAAAAACAACAAGCTCATACACATAGGAATTACACAAAAATAACATGTATTTAATCAAGGATATCATCCACATAGGATTTAATCGAGGATATCAGCCATATAGAAAATCAACATATGAAGCAAAGATATGGACACAATAAGCAAATTAACAAATGGCGAGGTCAAATTGCACCTCTTCCTTTGGCAACAATCCCTCCTCCAAAATAACTTCCTTCTCTAGCTAGAGCCAAGGATTGGTTCCAATACATAATAACATGGCTAAGGGAATTGAATGGTGTTTTCCATGGAATCTTCCATATAAAAAACTTAATCATGAGAGGTAAATGAATCTTCAAGCTTACATGGTTTAAGGTTCTTCCAGTCAACAAGAGCCACTTCTAGAAGCACCCAATCCTAATGTGGAAGGAGTCCAAGAGGCCAATCTTGATGTCAATCTCATGTTTTTTGGAGCTGATGATTTTTGTGTAGTCAATCAAGTAGTGGGTAGTTTTAGCATACCTAAGATCACTATCACAAAAATACAAGATCTGAGAAAAGAATGTTGGAGTCTCAACCTTCTGGTTATTCTAATCAGAATATTGATGTCCACAAGGAGAAGGGGGTTATTGCATGTCAAAATAGAGTGCATGAGGCTCGTAACAACGGGGAAAATTTTAGTGGTGAATATTTGTAATTTGGATAATATTCCATATTTGGAAAATAAAAAAGCTAAATATTTCAGAGTAGGATAGTGTCTTGTTTGCCTAAATTTTCCAAAGATAAAAATTTTTAGGGTCGGTTTTGCCTCATTGTTGAAAACTACTCCTATATAAACATAGGTAACTCATCAGGTAGTATACTACTAATTCAATCAAAAGGTATCATTTGAAGTATAATAAACTAGCATGAAAACTTGAGAATTACCATCAGATGCACGAAAGAGAAATCTAGAGATGTGCGACAAGAGATTTGATGTCAGGTGACGAAATTTTGTAGTCGCATGACAAAATTTATGCAGTCATACGACAACAAGTTTTTAGTCACGCGAAAATAAGTTTATAGTCGCATGACAACAAGCATGTAGTCACACGACATAAGGGTTGTTTTCATGTGACAATAAGTTTTTTTTCGATGTGACAACAAGGTTGTTGTCATGCGATAAGAAATTTGGAGTTATGCGAAACAAGATTATTGTCTTGCGATAGTAAGTTTTCTCGTGGGATAACAAGGTTGTTGTTGTCTGAAAAAAACCTACTATTGTGTGAGTGCAACCTTGTTTTTCATGTGACGTGTAAATAAGGTTGTTGTCACATGATAACAACCTTACTATCATGTGACCGCAACCTTATTTTTGTGCGAATGCAACCTTGTTGTTGTGACTAATGACTACAACCTTTTTATCATGTGACTTGAAAATGAAAGCTTCAGTCGGGTGAAAATTTTGCACACAAACCCTAGAAAATTTACCTGTTTCATGAAAGTGGTTCCGAGGATATTCGTTAGGGATATTCCACCTTCAATTTCCTAGAGGTCTCTTAAAATGAACCCTTCCCGACAAGGAGGTTTTATCTACTAAAATTTCAATCACCAACTTGCAATGGCTAAGAAATAAAAATCCCATACCACAAGTAGAGAAATCCATGGGTCTCCCTTTCAATATAGTGGAGAAAATGAAGAGGAAAAATGTAAATGTTACAATGTGGGATGCATTGGCCATTCCATCACAAAGAGACCTCTTGTGTGAAGCCCTTAAGCAACTTCCTCAAGCTGATCCAGTGGTGGAGAAGGATCATGTTGTCATTCATGTGTCAAGCAAAGGAAGAACAAGTAAGTAAAATTTTTGAGACCCCTCCTTTTTACATGTCATTAATGTGGAAAACACTTGGTTCATAATTATATGATTGATTCAGGGCTAATACCTCCATAATTCCTAAGAAAATTACTAATATCATGGGTCTTAAATATAGTACTATGTCTAAGGGAGTTTTGAAACTTGATGGGTCAACCATTGGTGTGTTGGGAGTAATTAAAGATCTTGAGTTAACCCTTCATTCCTTCCCAAGTCTTACTATAACCCATGACATATCAGTAATTTATTTTCCTCCCATGTTTGTCATTTGTTTGTCTAGAGATTTCACTGCTAAGGTAGGTGGTTATTTGTCTTCATATTAGACTCATATGATTTTGAGAACTAGATATGGTACAAAGTTTACAATACAAGTTGAACCCATATTTTCCTACCATATTGAGTCATATGATCCCACCCCTCTGCAACAAAATTTCCTAATTGAAGAAAATCAAGAGCAAGAATAAGTTTCGAAGAGTAACCTAGTCCTCCTACCATGCCTAATATATTGCTAGATGAATGGGACAAAGAGAGATCATAAATTTGATCCTTATGCCCAAGAGCTTAAATCCTTTGAGACTAGTCTTGGTACTTATTACATTCTCCAAGAAGGATCTACTATACTTGCACCATTCAAGAAAGAAAAAGAAAAAGGTTCTGGATTGTTGAAGATGTTCTATGACACCTATAGGATCAGAAATGGAGATGGGGCTTGAGTTTTTCTTGTCTCTCTAATGGATGATAGGTTGTTTTTATCCCCACAAATTACAATTTACATGTTATAATAACGTAGCGAATATGAGGCTATTTTCCATGGTCTGTTGATTTTTGAGAGGAGGAAGATAAAGGCATTGCAGCTATTAAATTTGTTATACATTAAGTTAAGGGAAATTTTTCCACAAAGAATAAGTTGTCAAAAGCTTATAGGCATAGAGTTTGGGATCTATTGGAGAGCTTTGATTCTCTTAATCTGTAGGTGGTACCAAGGAAGATTAATAAAGAGGATGATCAAATGGAAGCCCTTGGATCACAATTCTCACATGCTAAGGATTTGATTAAGGGAATGTGCAACACATTAATATGGTGGTTAGACCATCCATTCTGGACAACGACATCCAGCTAGCGGTGTTTGTGAGTGATAAACATATTGTTTAGTTTATCCAAAATGAGGCTAAGTTTTCTTTGAATATGCAATATGAATTGGAGAGAATTTATGGTGATCCAATTATTCAACTGAAAAACAAACAAATTGCAAAAAGTACTAGTCATCTTGGAGAATTTTTTTAGCCCAAATGATGCATGTAAGGGGGATGAAAAGAGCATAACACTAAATAAAGAATACTACTAACAATTTATTATCACATGAGGAATGGAACTTCTACTAGGCAAGGTATGTGATGAAAATGAGAAGCAAGCCTTCATTTCCTTGTGTAAAAATTTCAGTGATATATTTTCTTGGGATTACGAAGATCTAAAGGGGTTTAATCTAGAAATCATGCAACATTCCATATATCTAGATCCCAATGTCAAACCGGTTAGGAAAAAACAAAGGCCAATCAACCCCAAAATAGAGCCCCTCATGAGGAAGGAGTTATCCAAACTCATTGAGGCCAAAATAATTTTTCCAATTAAGTACTCTACTTGGGTGGCCAATTTGGTCCGGTTAGAAAGAAAAATGGGGAAATTAGACTTTGTGTAGATTTTCATGATTTGAACAAGGCTTCCCTCAAAGACCACTACTCACTCCCCTCAATGGAGTAGATTTTGCAGAAATTGTTGGATGGATATTCAGGTTTTAATCAAATTGAGTTAAGGGAAGAAGATCAATTTAAAATTGCATTTACAACAACGTGAGGTACATTTACCTATTAGAAGATTACTTTTGGGTTGTCAAATGTAGGTTCCAAACTTCAAAGATAAATGGATATTACTTTCAAAGGTTACATCAATGAGTTCATCCTTATGTATTTAGATGACATCATCATTTATTCACAATAGAGAAAGGATCTCATTTACCACTTGGAGAAGGTATTTGAGAGGTGTAGGGAATTTGGGGTCTCTTTTAACCCCAAAAAATGTAATTTTACAGTTCTTAGGGGAAAGCTCTTGGGACACATTGTTTCAAAGGATGGAATTGCTATTGATCCAGACAGAATTTCAGCTATCCTCTCCCTCTCTTTTCTAACTCACAAAAAAACCTTGCAGTCCTTTCTAGGAAAGTACAATTTTGTGAGAATTTTTATTCCTAACTTTGTAAGATTGGTCAAGCCAATCACTTTGATGCTCAAGAAGAATGCAACCTTCAGATGGACAACTAAAGGGAAGGAAATCTTTGATAAAATCAAGAAAGAGATTTCCTAGGCTCCTACACTAATTAATCCTAACTATGGTAAGGATTTTAACTTATATACCTAATGAGATGATTTTAGCATTATTGTTGTTTTAACACAACAAAATGATCAAGGTATGGAGCTGTGGCCTTTTTCAGTCAAACATTGAAATATTATGAGCTTAAGTACAATCATATCGAAAATTAGGTTTTTTCTATTATGAGGGCCCTTAAGAAGTTCAAGAGTATGTTGTCCACCAATCACATTAGGGTTATGGTATCACATTCTAGTGTGAGAGATTTTATCATGGGGAAGATATTAATGAAAAGAGAGTTGGATGGGTCACCAAGATAATGAATTTGATGTGACTATAAAGGCCACCAAATTGGTAAGAGGAAGAGGATTATGTAAGCATCTTGTTGTTGATGCTTGGGATGAACAAGAGGCTTCCTTCATGATTGAATAACTTCCAAATGATGTTGAAATTCAACAAGATGGAGGAGGAAAAGCTAGTAATCATAGTTGGATGGGTAATATGGTTACCCTCTTATCTATAGGTACATACCCTCATGGTTTGAGAAAAAGAAAGAAGGAAACTAAGGTTGCAAACCCCATTCTTATGCCTTGGTGGATGCAATTTTGGTCAAGAAAACTATTAATGAGCTTTGTTGGGTGTGTTTAAGGGTAGCAAGTAGAAAAATTGTAGTAGAATTTCATGGTGGCTTATCCAGTGGTCATTTCTCAGCCAAAGCTACAACCATGAAAATTATAAGGGTGGGTTACTTCTGGCCTACATTATTTTTTGATTTCCACAAATTGGTTAGAACATGCAAATAATGTGCCTTTTTCACAGGAAAGAAGAATTTGGCAGCTCTCCCACTTCAACCTATTCAAGCATATCAACCTTTTTCACAAAGGGGCCTAGATTTTATTAGAATGATCAATCCTCCATCTAGTGCTAGTCATATAAATTTTTTTGAAAGCCACATATTATTTTACCAAGTGGACCGAGGTTGTACCATTGAAGGAAGCAATGGAAGTGGTGATCCTTGACTTCCTTGAGTCAAGTTTCACAAGGTTTAGTGTTCCCTACACAATAATTTATGATAATGTAAAGGCATTCCTTGGTTTAAATATTTCCAGTTGGGATCTTAAAATAGGCATTTACTTGAAGACTTCCTCCAACTATTACCCTCAAGGTAATGGTTTGGTAGAATCTACCAACAAGAACCTGATAAGGATCCTGAAAGGAAAATGGATATCAACCGAGGCAAGTGGCATATAAGGGTGAGAAGTCTCTCTATGGGCTGGCAGGATTACCATGAAGAAGGAAATTGACACTTCTCCTTACAAGTTGGTTTATGGAAAAGAGGCAAGGTTGCCTTTATCACTTGAGTTACCTTCTCTTGAATTAGCCCAACAACTAGAATTTGAAGGGGCTGATCAAAGAGAGATCAAGATGGAATAATTGGTGGAAATGGAAGAATTAAGGAATTCTACTATGGGAAAATTATATAAGCATCAAAAATCAACCCAACAATGGTTTGACAAAAAGGCCATATTTCAGAGTTTCAAAGTTGGTGATTTGGTGTTGAAGTGGGATGCTGATAGAGCTAAACTAGGGAGACAATCCAAGTTTGATGCACTTTGAGTGGTTATTATGCAATCATTTCTTTGCAAGGAAGCCAAATCCTTTAAGTTGAATTATTTTAATGGTTATGTGTTTCCAATCCCATCAATGGGATTTATCTTAAGCATTCTCATTGAGTTCTTATTCTGCATCTTGTAAATATTAGCTTAGGTTTCAATTTCCTCTAAGTGCTTGCAGCACACTGTTCTGTTGTAGTATAGGTTTTCTTTTGGATAAGTGTTGGTGCACACTCTGCATGGTCCATTTGGAACATGTATGATTTTCATGTTTGTATATAGTTTTTATTTTATTGTTGTTGCACTTTCTAATTTCAGGAAAGTTTTTATGATGATAATAATCAGTTACCAGCTCTAGCAGTTTCAGATCAAAGTCATGCCCATGCAAAGGCTTTGCATGCATTCAAGTGTGATATTTTTAGATCAGTTTCAGTTAGAGACTGACTCCATGCCTAATGGATACTTCAAGGCTCTTGATTATTTCAATCTAGTAAGAAGGTTACCCCATGAGTCACCAAAATTTTGTCCAAGTTTTCATCCCTTGTAAATTGAACAACTTAACAAATTTGGAATTGGGCAATTTGATGGGACCTCAATGAAAGAGATGAAAAGATAGCCACTAAAGAGAAAAAATGGGTGTCTTATACAATGTTTTGTAAAAATGCATCTTGATAGCCGCAGCGGATCACATCACGAGGATAACATAAATGTTGCCACCTGACATCATGTACGGTTGTTACCAGCCAGTAATAAGGGAAGTGTTATCGGCTGATAACAAAAATAATGTTATTGTCCATCATTAAAAATGCATTTGGATGTCGAGTGCAGCTAGATGAAAACATGATGACAACATAAATGTTGTTGGTGACAAGATATGTACAGCTATTACCAATTGGTAATAAGGGAAGTGTTTCCGGCTGGTAACAAGAATAGTGTTACCAGTTGTTAGCAAAAATGTAGCTGGAAGACAACCGAATGATACCCAACTGAAAACATGTATGGATGTTACCAACCAGTAATGAGGAATAGTGATGTTGACTGACATCTATAATAAATAATGATAGGCCTTGGATTAGGTGAGGTAGGTGGGTGAAAAGATAGCTCAATAACTAGTTTTAATGAAGTATGGCACCCATGTCTTATTTTTCCATAAAAGTATCCTTAGGAAGTGTTTTTATAGCTACCCATACCTATTTTAAGAGAATTAAATGTAGGTTATCAGTTGGTGAGGAAAATTTGAGGTTATTTCTCTATATAATGTGATAAACTCCTCATTTGAAAGGGGGGATTTTACTTAAAATTGAAAGGAACTCTATAAAAATTGTTCCCAAGAGTTTGTGAGTAGTAGGCCTCAAATTTGGGCATTTTGTAGAGGATTTGTACTTTTTTCTTTATAATGGATTGTGCATCCTTTTGAACAATAAAATTCATGTTTTGTGGTTTTTTTTTCCATAAATTGTGTTATATTGTGTTTATTTCCTTCTATTGCAGTTGCAAATATATTGTACATACTTTTTCTTGTTGCAAGAATAAAATCTATTGTTCTCAATAAAAATGGGGATTTAAATGTTGTTTTGGACCATAACACTCGATGTCTTCCCCCTCCTACTTCATTTTCTTCCAATTTTCATTCATTATGAATCTCTCCACCCATGTGTTTGGTATTATTTCCTCCCTTAGTTTAGGAATTTATTTCTATGCATTTCCCTCTCTCCTTGGTCCCTTGGAATTTTAGGTTAGTGTTAGGATAGCTGCATTTCAATTCCTATTAGTAGTTTTAGCATTAGGACTAGGTGTAGGAATCCATCCTTCTCCAGAGATCTATCTCGAGTCAAGTCCCAAAGTTTAGAGATAGTCCCATTTTGTCTCAAATCCTGAGTTGTTTATGATTTGGGGATGGGTGTATATTTGACCTCGAAAAACATCTTCAGTTTAGTATTTCCACTTTATTCAATGAATGCACCTAGATCTCATTATGTATCACTCTATATAGTTAATTACATATATTCTTTTGTGTATGTAAACTTGTAATATATTGTTATCACTAGTTAAAGTATTAATATGTTATTATGATATTTGAATTGTTAATGTTGGAAGTTAACTAATTAGAATAACCCCTGTAACAAACCTTACATTCCTTTTTATTTTTGTGCATTCCATAACATAAATCTATAAAACTTAAAAAGTGTGTAAACATTTTGTGAGCCCGACTCTTGAATAAAACTTGTTGGAATAAACCCTAGTTGACCTAGGGTTCTTTTTTTGTATGCTCCTATATTTCATTCTTAGTGTTTTTAATGTCTTTATAATTTGTATCATCATGTCTATCCCTTTAATCTTCTATTATCTTCACTTTAATCCAAAATTTTCACTCCCCTATGTTGGTACATGCTACTATCACTCTAACCATTTGGATTGTGAATGTTGTCATTTCATTACCATAAAATTTGATAATGTTTTCTCTGAGGTTTGTGAAACTAATAAATACATATGGAAAAATTAATTCTATCTAATCTCATTACTACATGTTACGTCTAGATATATATATATATATATATATATATATATATATATATGATTTCACACAACTCCATAGTTGTAAGAATTGTAGCATGTGCAATACTTGTTAGGATACTTGATATATATTGTATATATACACCACATAGATGGTGTGTGTGTATGTGTGTGTGTGTGTGAGCATGCGTGCGTGCGTGTGTGTCTACCATACATATCGGCACTTAGATTTTTTAAATGTGATAAACTAGAACATTAACCTTATGAAAATGTAATAGAATGAGTCACATCCAAGAATGAAAGTCATCTAAATTATAAATAGCCTCAATTTTTTTCTTGCATTAACCATTAATATAATGTCAAAATTAATTTTGTATAATTAATATAATTATTATTTAATTATGGTTTGTATAGTTATTGTTTAATTTATAAAATCTACACAATTCTTGAATTTTCTATTCTATAAAGTTTGATATTCTAGAAACTTTTGACGTCCTCTATATTCTATTTTTGTTATTTTATATACATTTCCATACACAACTAATCAATATTATTTTTCATGACAACCACCTAAGATTTGATAGAGGAATCTAAAAGAAAATAGAGAGAGAGAAAATGGAAAAGAGGACATTGTGCTTATAGTTCCCCTTATTATCCATCTCCATCATTCCAAGCATTCTTCTAAATTTTAAGAATTTAGTTTCTATCATACACTTAGTAAATATATTAGTTGCTTCTTCTTCACTAGAAATAACTATAGATCAATATTTTTAGCTTAATAAATATCTCTCAAATGTACTTTGAAATTAAGTTTCTATAACTTTTTAAGAATGGAAATCCATATTTTTTTCAACCAATATGATACCTTGGTTGTCAAAAATAATGTAGTACCATAACATTGTTCAAGAAAAAGCTCAAGCAAATGATTTTGAATACAAACTACTTCTTTTCCTAATCTATATTTTACATCACACACACACACACACACACACACACACACACACACACACACACACACACACACACACACACACACAATGTTAGTTTATTTTCTCCATGTAATATAACTTGATCCAAGGTGAAACATGTAACTATATATTGATTCCCTTTCATCTTATCACAACACTAATGTGAAATTGTATAGGCTTCCGAATTGCTTAAAATATTCTAAAGTGCATTGCGCCTTGAATACACCATATATTCCTTTTGTAATCCTTCCAATAGATTTCTCTTAGTTCCTGCATGAATCTAAACATTAAATTGACTACAAACCATACATCTAGTCTAGTATGTGTCAAATATACAAAAAAATATTAGGCTAAAAAGTTGCATATATAATGTGACATCCACCTTCTTTTGGAACAATGAACTTTGAAAACTTCACTTTTGGATAAAAATACATAGAAGAAACCTTGTAATTAGAAATTATAAAATTTTATATAATATGCATTGCATGTTTTTATGGTGAGATAGATAGCCCATCTTCTACTCTACAAATAGCTCACCCATATAATTTATGTAAAATGTTCTTTTAATATCAAGATTTGAATAACTCATTAGCCTAATGTTTGGTATAGCAAGAAATTAAACATTTGAATACACAACAACAAAAATTATCTCACCTTGAAATTTATTCACGTAGAGATTTGAATATAATTTGCACCTTTGAAAATTATGATGTTTTTGGAAAAAGGGTAAATGTGTGGGTTTTGAAAGGATCCGTATCCTTATAAAATGCCCTTAAAGAAGAATAAATCATTGACGCATAACAAAAATAATCCTGCAAGAAGCTAAAGACAGATGGCCATTAAGACACAAAAGAGAAGAACATAAAAAGAGTAGATGAAAAAGATAGAAGTTGAAGAACCCAAAGCAGTAGCAACAAAACATTTACTCCGATACATCCCGGTCATGGGATCGAAATATCATTTTATGGAGAGGAATCCCTTTCTTTTTATATTTATTATATCACATCCATCACTCCTATTAGGATCTGAGTTTTCATCTGGATGTATTGGAAGTCGAATATAAGAGATATCGCTCCTTCCAACATTTGAATACACCTTCAAGATTCTATTTTTAGAAATATCGAATCCTCCCCAAAGGGAGCATCAATACTTTCTCCACCCGACCTACCAAACCAACCCCGCCACGGTGGGGGAATTGTGTGTTTTAGTTGGTAGCTAAATCTCCTTATTGTTGGAGCTCGAATAATCTCACCCATTTTCCCTTGAGTAATGCCTTCAGGGTCCTTGTACCAAGTTGATATATTTTCAAATGTGTATATGTTGAAGGGAAAATTCATGACTCGAATTATGTGGGACCTGGTCTCTATTTTGTGAAAATCCCCTCTTAGGGTTGAAGATCCTAAATGCTACAAAAAATTCCCATAACCTTAGCGGAGGGTCGAGATAGAATTCGAAACTGCTAAAATAACAACCCCTACTAAAGATAAGAAAGGTTTCCCGATGTAGCTTTGAAAATGCATAGTAAGTCACACCACCCCAAGAGTGAGCATTCACCACATGGCTTATGTGTGGCAGGGAAGTCCCAGTAAGCTAAAAAGTCAAAGAAAGGGGAGGATGCGAGATGTCACCACGTGTCACCCAGGCACAATTTGGAAGAAGGAAATTCATGTGAGACAAGAAAGAGATCTCGAGAAGTGATGTTTGAAGCCGTGTAACTCAAGGTTAGTGTTATGAATTAAGAAGATAGTGTGAGGAGGATTGTCAACACACCATGGGATAGATTGTCTCTTCTGGATGAGTCGTAATAGGTTTGAAATAATGGGATACACTAAGAATATTAGGTAAAACGCATGATTGAAAACCATTGAAAGCATAATAGTAGTTTCTTCTCATTACTGGCCGCATTTAAGCTAAAGAATTTGTAATGCAGGAACAAAAAATAATTACATGTCAAGAGGGTAAAATATAGATGTGACATCATTTGAAAGTATTCTAATATATGATTCAAAATGGGGATTCTATAGGTGCCCCATCATGTGGTGAAAGGGTAAGTTTACATAATTTAAAACAAAGGCATAAAGACAAACATAATGCTCGAAATCCCTCACTCCTTCGTAAGTCCCCCTCCCAAAGTAGAGGCAGTTTGTTTAAAAACTTTTTCTTCCTTAGCATGAATTCATCAGAGCCCTATGATGTCTAGATAAACATGATGGACCCTGCTAAATCCCATGACATCCCCATATCCATTAATGAATCAATAGTTATTCTTGGTTCATGCATGATCTTCTCTAGCTCAACCTTCTACCTTGGTAAGAAGACACCAAATCTAGAAGATCAAGGCCACCTGTGAGGAATGTCATCTTTCCTTTTCCCCTTGTGAAGGGTGGAATTATTTAGAATAAACTAAGAAGGAATGATTGGAGTGGTTCAAATACCAAGGACTACATCATGGAGTCTAGGAGGGACGAGATACTTTGATATAGATTCATCTTTCCATCTCCTTGTAAAGGGCGGATGCTCTCTTGGGGAAGGGATTAGTTAAGGAACCGAGAATCCATGCTCTAATGAAGGACCATAATGCCCTGAGTGAGTAGATGAACGAACTAAAAACATACCCATGATTTCCCAAGCATAGTAGATTTCTACTCTGAATGACGAGAAGATATGGACAATTCCTCTTCTCCATCCGAGATAATGATTGTCGGATGAGAGTTTAATTCACCTTTCTCTTACCCAAGGAGGATGATGGCATTGAAATTGGTTTTGAGGATACGGGTCATGTCTTCCCATTCTCTAGAGAGGCAATCCCCCACTCTATTTCATCCACTTTGTGAGAGATGGAAGTCACAGTGTCAATGGAAGATTTTTCATGTAACACATAAGATTCCTTGAGAATCTTCTTTAATAAAAATTATTCATCATATAAGAATGGACACTGAAATTCATTTTTCCCAAACACTTGGGGCCTCCTTTTAATCCATAATTTCTTCAGGTCTTTGATATCCTTAAGAGGTTCCCATCAAAAGAGATGAAAATACATGAACAGAAAGGTTATGAAGACATGATTGATCCTAATTACCTATATAAGAAGTGTGAGTCAGACCTGCTGATAAGTCAAGGGTCCCCTAGTGTCTCCTACACATTCTATGTCATTAGATGTCAAACAAGGCTCTAACAAAAGCCTCATAAGTACCACATAGGTTGAAGATTTGATTTAAATATTATGATGAAATTTCCTTCAAACTATTTTCCATTAGTACTCTTACCATGTCATTGATAGAAGGTTCTAAAAAATTTCCTCGCTTACATGATAAGAAGAGAAATGCATCTTGGTAATGGGATAAAACCAGGTTTTATAGTAAAAGTGGCACATATTTATTAAATTGAAAGAAATAATTTGTACCTAATAAAGGAGGACCTTGCTCAGCTCACATGAGCAAAATTTAAAGGTTGACGTGAATCTAGAACAAGCATGATTGATGAATTAACTGGATTTGACAAAAAACACGTGGGATAGTTGAACTAAGAAAATGTGAGAAGGAATGCATGACATCCAAGATGTATCTTTGGATAGTAGATAAAAAGTGTTTGTCACTTCAGGTCACCTAGAGTGCTCAAAGGATGCTAGAAGAAAATATCCAATAACCCAATGGAGGGAATCATAAAAACATTAATCACAAACAATGACATGGTATTCTAATCATATATGATAAGAGAAAAATTAAGAATACTTACTACTCTTTACACATGACATTTTGTGAAATCATAATATAGTTGTGAAATATCCATGTTTTTGGGGGAAAATTCAAAGGAAAATGGGGATAAATTGTATAAAGGTGTTGAGATTACTCTCATGAAAGGGGGTTTAAGATTTTTGAGAAATAAAAAGATAAAATAGAGAGAAGATGAGAAAATCCATTTTTGCAAAATACTTGTCTAAAAACCTATTAATTTCTTGAGCCTTCAAAATAAATCATGTCAATATGGTTACAAGTGTACAGTCATTGACAAACATTGAGACTATAAATGAAACTTTCCTCACTTGATGAATTTGATGAGCCCCGAGTTAATTGTGTTACTCATGAGCATTATTGCATCTTCTTTCAATTTGAAGATGTTTCAAATAACTATTCATGTTCATGTCATAATATTATGTTAGGAATCCCTTTGAATCACACAAGATCTTATCCTTGTGGTAGTATTATCACATTTGCAATTGTGCTACGAGAAGAACTTTCACTTCACTACACAAGAAACAATTTAAATCCACTTTACTTCTATTTTATTGATACATGTTGTTTGTTAGCTTATGAGTGTATCTTGTGCGTGATGGACCAGAGATTTTTAATGTTTAGTTGAGTTTCTAAAATGATATTTTATGCTAAATTCTCAAAGAATGTTTGAAACCGTACATCTTTGGGCTTCCATGGAGGAACACCTTCTCGGTTAAACGTTCATTGTTAATTATTTGAAGTGTTGGTACCATCTTGCTTGGCATATTTTCCAACATTTGTTAAAATTTCCCAAGAATCTAGTATAATCAACTTTATCCTACTTAATTCCCCAACAAAATCCATCTATAAATGATAAATCCTACAAGACGTACCCCTACTTGCACTATTTATCCATAAATGATAGGGAGATTTGTTGAATTTATCAATCCCTTACTCAAAACATGCAGAAGCAATCAGGTTTTATGGTTTTCTTTAGTAACCTGAAACTTGTTTAGAAGGCATCTTCATTCTCTAGGGTGACAACTTGTGAGAGTTAGATTATGTTGCATTGACCATGTCTTCTCAAGGTTTTCCTTCAATATCATAGAAGGAGAGTCAAATACTATTGATCCATTACAAATGCAGGTTACAAAATGGGTCCTCTCACCTTGGTTGAAGGCACAACCTAAAGTAGGAGGGTAGGTCATACCCTCAACACGATGCTATCCAACTTCTCCAAGCTTGAGTGAAAAAGAGTCAGTTAAATCCATCTCCACTACAAAACGACTCGATTTTCTCGATATTTGTCTCTAAGTATCCCGCCTTGCCTATTGATGTTTCTCGGCTTCAAAGGGAGAACTGATTTGGGTACATACATACTTGATATATGGTAATTTTTCCTACATGTTTTAGATGCAAATAAATTGTTTAAACATCATCCTTTGTTAAGTATTGTAAATATTTGTTAAGATCAGAGGTTCATTGTGTAATATTTTCTATTTGAAGTGAATGTTGCACTAGATTTGTATTACTAGTGAAAAATATTGATGAAAGATGATCAGATTTGTCAATCTTTATACAAATTGAGTATTGATAAACACTTGACAAGTTACTTACAGCTTCTTCGGCACATCTAAGGTAGAAATAATTTATGGTGACTCTCTTTTGATTTGAAATTTTTGTGAATATCAATGTCTTAGCCTTCAATCAATTAAGAATTGTTGTTAATATTTGCAAACATAGAAAGAGGAAGGTATTTCTTTAACAAGGACCCCACTAGAAAATTGTTTCCGAGTTTGGGAAAACAAATCCAAAAAGGGAGAGAATTTTGGAAAGCATCGGGGATCAAGAATCAAGAGAGAAGGCGATTTAGTCGTAGAGGTTGATCTACCTATAGTTGAGGATTATCTTACATATTGAAATAGTCCTCGGGTGGATCTAAATACTCCAATTTATGAGGGGTCATCATTTATATCTGGAATAGGTTTCCCTCATTCCTTTCCTTTATCACTCGAGACTAATAGGGATTTCTATGAAAATGAATCACTAAATTTTATTTACTTTGAAAATCATACGCATGTATCCCAAAGACCCTTGGTCACACACCGTTTTAACATGGCTCACCTCCACCCTTAAACTCCTTTTATTTTTAACACGTTTGGAGCAATAAATTTTAGAGGCATGCTTTGGTATCCTAATGTTGTCTGACAATATGTAAGAAATAGGTTTCCTAAATTCCAGGAAATAATGCCATCACTAGTGATCAACATTTGAGACTTTTTGTTAATATGATGGAGGATTTCGAAATAGAATATGAAAAATATATATGTAAATCTATTCACCCATACTCTTGAAGAATATGCACATGATTAGTAAAACAATTTTCCAGATAACTCAATAGATTCATGGATTGAGATGAAGAATTATTTTAGATTATAATATGGGGATAAGACAGATCCAGGTTCATCTGTTTGAGTTTGAGAATATAAAGAAGAACCCCAATGAGTCTATCGAGGAATTAAATAATAGATTCAATAATACTTTAACTATATTACCCATAATTTTGAGGCCTAGTAATGAGTCTTTCTTGATTAAGTACCTTGATTCTTTTGAAAAAAATCACTTATTATTAGAGAGATAAGAACCCAAGAACTTTAAGACATGCCTTTACAATGGCCTTGAAAATTGAAAATAATATTAAGGAAGTTAGAAAACCACCTAAGATAAAGGGTTTCAAACTAGTTAATCGTGATAGACCTCGGTCGAGACAAGCGGTGGATATGGAGGATTTTGTGAAGACTTTGGTGGAGCGAGTTAAAGAAATATCTTATAAGCTTTCCAGAGAAGAAAGAGGAATAGGACATAGTTCTCAAGGTCGAACAAAGCACAAGGCCAAGATAGATTTTGAAATCATCTTAGGAGTGATCACAGAATAAATGAAAAGGGAAAGGGACCCATAGGATCGGAAATAAACAACAACAACCTCGAGAAAATAAATAGATCCTGATCCTTTGAATGTCGTAGGTTGCCATGGTGGAAGAAGATCATGCTATTAAATGGTGTGATCAGTTTTTTTGCCTCATTCCCTTTGTGGATATATTGAGGAAGTTGAAGATACAAATTATGATGAAACTTATGATGATGTATGTATGATGGAAATCCCTAAAAATCCATAGCAAAGAGCCACTTCAACTGATTTGATAAGTGTTAGGAATATAGAAAGTTTCTGGGATTGCATTCACCGGGTATTACCTCTTCCTCTTGATGATGATATCGAAGTTGATATGGTGCAAAAATTTGATTTACCTAATCATGATTTTGAATATTTGAGGGCTTTAATGATTTATAAATATTATGGGGGAATTACTTAGGAAGATAGGAAACTTTTGATGAATTCAGTAGTAACTCAAGAAAAGGAATACAATCTCATAAGTCGAGTTATTAAAGGAGGAGGACTATAGCCCAAACACAAGACTCTACTTCTTACCAATATCCCGAATGAGTCTCCTAATAAGGATACACCAACTAAGGGTTTGATTATCTCAAATACACTTGTGCCCCAATTCATTCCCAAAATCTAAAGAGTCTTATACCACAAGAAGGAATTGTTACTCTTCCTCCTAACATGACCTTACCCAAATATGTCCCATGTGATATTTCCCATATTTTGAGTCAAATAAAGGTCACAATTCCTATTGTTGAATTACTTTGAATCCTTGAACATAGAAAAAGAGCATTTGATTACTTGGGATTCAAAGAGGATGCGCTACCCTCATGTAAAAATGGGAATCATGTGGACACTCCCACTATCATTGCAGAATTGGAAGTACCTCAAGTATTAGAGGATTTGGGAGAATTACCTGAGGTATATTTGGGCATTTCTCTTGTTGAATTGCAACTAGATTTTGACCCTTTTTACACTAATTTGATCATACAAGATAGGTTAGTGCACAACTACATGTTTGACTCAAGGGCCTCTTGCAATGTGATGCCCCTTGAGGTGACGAATGAACTAAATATCAAAGTAACAACAACTTTTGCAAAATGCACCACTATGGATTCAAGAGAAGTACCAGTGATCGAGTATGTTAAAGGATTGGTAGTGCAATTGGAAACTTATTCGAGTAAATGTTTAACCATGAATGTAGTCATCGTGGATTGTCTGCTAAATGGGAATGTAGTTGTCGAGGAAATGGGCCGCTAGTGTATAAGGAAGTGTGCGATGGATTTTTCATATGCGACCATACCAATAGATGGAATCCTTGTTAAACTGTGTGGAGAAAAAATAATGTTGCATCTCATTAAGGATCCTAAGAACACATCTTATGAGGTATTGTATACTAACGTGGATGTTGATAATTTTGTGGGTTATGTAGATTTTAAAGAGCATAACATTGACAAATGTATGTGTCCTAAGAAGCTGGGCATGCCTTGGATTTTGATATTTGATGGAGTTTGTTCTAAATTTTGGAATAATGCTAGTGCTGTCCTAATATCTCCAAATAAGGAGGTTTTAGTTTTTATTTTAAACTCATATTTGAATGCACTAACAATATTGTAGAATATGAAACACTACTATGGGGTTTGAGGATTACTTGGAGGTATGGTATTAAGGAAATTATTGTTAAGGGAGATTCATATTTGGTGGTTGAACAAGTTAGGAAGATCTATGCAACTAAGAATCGAAGAATGAAACAACATAAGCATACGGTTTGGGATTTTTTTGAAATGTTTGACTCTTTCAAAAAAATTACCATGACATAAAGCATAATACTACTCTAAACAGTGAATTTGATGTTGGGATCTAGTTTTGAAGATTGTACATTGTCTCCTTATTGTGAGTATGATATAGAAGTGTTGACAAGCCCATCTCGTCCCCGACAATGTCAAACATTGGCATGTTTTTGAAGATGATGCCAAGGTTCGAGATTTCTACAAAATAAGGGATATTTTTGTATGTTATGGTAAGGAGACTCTTTTCGGCCAAAAGGTTATTCAACTAAAAAAATATAATTCCAATAGGTTTAGTTGCTTTGGAATCAAATTTTAACAATGCTAGTAGGGTTGTTTACAGACATGTTCATGTTTTGAGAGATGTAGAAGAATAGAACTTGGGAATAATGATAAACCTAGGAAAATATGGTTGGGAATTAACTTGAGTAAAGAAGAAAAGCAATCATATGTCTAGTTGTTAAGAAGGTACTACGACTTCTTGTCATGGTCATATTCATAATTGAAGGCATATAAGGAGGATCTCTTCCTACATGAAATAACTTTGGAACCTAATGCCAAGCCTTTCATGAAACAACAGAGGACAATTAATCCATTTTTTTCTTTGAAAATGCAAGAAGAACTCTAGAAACTTAGGGATGGAGGTATTATACAACCTACAGAGATATTCTTCTTAGGTGGAAAATTTAGTACCAGTTAGAAAGAAGAATGGGGATATAAGAATCTATGTAGATTTTAGAAATCTGAATAAGGCCTCAATAAAAGATAATTATATGTTTCCTAACATGGATAATATGTTGCAATTAATCATTGGGTCAAAGTTTTTGTCTACGTTAGATGGATTCTTGAGATATAACCAAGTGGTTATGAAGCAATCAGAACGAATCAAAACTACTTTCACCACTCCTTGGGGTACTTATGTGTACGTAAGAATGCCATTTGGTTTGATGAATACCGGTGCCACTTTTCAAAGAGCTATGGATGTGACATTATTGGATATATAAGTGATTTTATAGCTGTATACCAGGATGATGTGATGGTATTTCAAGAAAAAGGGATGATCATTTGCAGCATTTGGAAAAGATGTTATGAAGGTTTAGGGAATATAATATCTCACTAAATCTTAAAAATGTCATTTTGGGGTTCAGAAAGCCAAGTTGTTGGGGCATATCGTATCAAAGGAAGGGGTCATGATTGACCTTGAGAGAGTGGAAGCTATTGGGAAATTTCCTATCCCTAAGAACAAGAAAGGTATTCAGTCTTTTTTCAGCCAAATCAATTTCATAAGAAGATTCATTTCCAATTTTGCATAAATGACTATCCCTATCACGAAGATGTTGAGGAAGGATCAAATTATTAAATGGGAGGATGAAGCTATCTAAGATTTCACCAGGATAAAAGAGGCATTAAAAATGCCCTATTTTAGTATTTTTGATTATAAGAAGATTTTTCAAATTTTCTCTTTTGCATCTGAAAATACCATCACATCTTTTTTTTTTGCAAAAGAATGATGAGCGGAATGAAATACCAATCTCTTATTTCAGTAAAGCATTACGAGGGCTGAGTTGAAGTAAAACATTATGGAAAAACAATATTTTTCCTTGGTTAGAGCAATAAAAGCTTTCTGGCCATATATTCTAAGCTAAAAGATCATAGCTTATGTTCCTCATACAATGGTCAAAGACATTTTATCAGAGATGGAGGTTTCGAGCAAGAGATTTCGGTGGTTGAACAAACTACATGAGTATGACATGGATATTAAGAATACTAAATTGGTTAGAGGTCTGAGCTTCACAAAGCTAATGGCTGAAAGAAAATTACAAGTGATGGAACTAAATGAGGTATAAGGAAGAGATGTGAGAGATACATGAGAAATTGATCAATTCCATATGGTACAAAGACATCATATTCTACCTAAGAAACTTGGAATGTCTAGGGCATCTAGATAAAAATCAAATAAGGACACTCAAGTTAGCTTCCAAAAATATATCATCACTGATTATGGGTTGGTCGGAAAAATCTTGAAGGGGTTCTTCTCAGATGTGTAACGGAGGATGAAGCCCTTGGGTTAATTTATGAATTTCATGGAGTAGTGTGTGGGGGAATTTTTTAGAAGAGTAACTCCCAATAAGATACTAAGGGTGGGATATCTTGGTAGGACAATATTCAAGGATATGAATTTGTTGGTAATAAAATGTGAAAGTTGGCATATATTTTCAAGTAAAATGAGGGCATCTAGTGTTCTCCCTTTGTAACAAGTATCAATTGAGGATCCTTTTAAGCGTGGGGCATGGATTTTGTAGGAGAAATGTCGAACCTTCCAGGTGTAGGTCACAAATAGATATTGTGGCTACTGATTATTTCACCAAATGGGTTGAATTTATCCCCACCAAGAAGGCCACTCATTAGGTTGTTGTTGATTTCATTACGAATCATATAATTTACAAGTTTGGTGTACCCGTAAATATAGTTTCTAATAATGCCATGTGTTTATGAGCCAAACCATTAGTTTTCATGTGTGAAGAATATGGTATACACTTAACATATGTATCTAATTATATAACCCATGAGGAAATGGACAAGATGAATCAAGCAACCAAAATATCTTGAAGATAATTAAACAAACATTAGAAATTAACAAAAAAAGTGGGGAGCAATTGAAGTTTTTGTTTGGGAAAATAGAATTACCACTAAGAGAGCCGCTTAGGAAAAGTCCATCCAAGCTAGTTTATGGAGTCCAAGATCTCCTTCCTTTACACCTACAATTGTCTTCTTATCAGTTCATCCAATACATTGAAGATGAGGAAGTTAGCCCTTATAATGCGAGAATAACCCAAATCATTAAGTTTGATGAGGAAAGATGAGAATCCCACCAAAGGAATTTTAAGTTTAGGGAAAATCTCAAAAAACTATTTGAATAAAAGGTGACTCCCATAATCTTCAACATTGGGGATCTTGTATTGTTATGGGACAATAGACATGAGGATAAGGGAAAACATGGAAAGTTTGATGCATTATTGATGGGCCCTTGTTCCATCGATATCAGGATTAGTGAACATAATTTATTCTTGAAAGACCTATATGGAGAGCTACTTGAGTTGCATATCAATGGTAGGAAGATAAATAATTTTCTTGATTAGCTTTCGGAGCAAGGTATGAACCAATGTAAAGTGTATAGTTTTCCTACTTTTTTATTTATTTCTAAAAACATAAAGGAACTCTGTAAAAATTGTTCTAGAGATTTTATGAGCAGCAAGCCTCAAATTTGGTAGTTTTGCAAAGGATTCTTGCTTGTTTCTACTTTGTAATGTATTTTGCATCCTTTTGAACAATAAAATTCATGTTTGGTGGTTGTTTTCTACCCTAAATTGTGTTATATTGTGTGTATTGCCTTTTATTGCAATTGTAAATATATTGTACATACTTTGTCCTTGTTGCAAGACTCAAATTTGTTGTGCTCCACAAAAATGGGGATTTAAATGTTGTTTTGGACTGTAGTACTTACGTATGCCCTCTCTACTTTATTTTATTGCAATTTACATTCACTAGGAATATCTCCACCCATGTGTTTGGTATTATCACCTCCCTTAGTTTAGGAATTTATTTCTATGCATTTCCTTTCTCCCTAGTCCCTTAGAATTTTAGGTTAGTGTTAGGGTAGCTACATTTCAATTCCTAGGAGTAGTTTTAGCATTAGGAATAGGTGTAGGAATCCATCCTTCTCCAGAGATCTATCTTAGTTCAAGTCCCAAAGTTTAGAGATAGTCCCATGTTGTCTCAAATCCCGAGTTGTCTATGATTTGGCTCTAATCTCATTACTACATGTTACGTCTAGATATATATATGATTTCACACAACTCCATAGTTGTAAGAATTTTAACATGTGCAATGCTTGTTAGGATACTAATATATATGTGTATATACACCACATAGATGGTGCGCGCATGCACGTGTGTGTGTGTGTGTGTGTGTGTGTGTGTGTGTGTGTGTGTGTGTACCATACATATCGGCACTTAGATTATTTAAAATGTGATAAACTAGAACATTAACCTTATGAAAATGTAATAGAAAGAGTCACATCCAAGAATGAAAGTCATCTAAATTATAAATAGCCTCAATTTGTTTTTTTCATTAGCCATTAATACAATGTCAAAATTAATGTTGTAGAATTAATATAATTATTATTTAATTATGGTTTGTATAGTTATTGTTTAATTTACAAAAT